>JBBCBC010000006.1:25406099-25913294 GCA_037126765.1 Stenogyne calaminthoides
TGGAGGGTGATAAGTCTCGTTTGAAGGAATTTCCCTAGGAACAGGGAGAGTGGATGTAGGAGCTTAAGTCTCCGAACCACTATACTTTGTTGTGTTCTTTATTGCTTTATGTTCTTACTTGTCATATGCAATAGATTATAAGCAAAACACAACACATAGATTTAAAAGCAAGAATTTGGAATCACCATTCCTTCTCCCCTGTTTTATATGCATTACATGATTTTTCCGCATTTTATGGGTTTTTCACCGGGACCAACAGAAGCGCCTCAAGGAAGAAGAAGAAATCTGGTCTGTAGCGGCGATGCAAGGAAGAAGGCCCATAAGACCCGCCAATCTGTTTGTCCTAACCCGACCCGGTCCTAACCCGCGAAAATTAAAAAAAAAACCCAATTAAACTACAATTGCACATAACACTAGTATGCAATATTGCATACAAGTTTTTGTCATTATTCCAATAGATGAAACAAAATTATTATCTTTGATAACAAAGTTTTGTATGCACTAAATTGTACTCCTATAATTTAAATGTATTTTTTAAACATATAACTTATTTCACTAAATTATATGTCTAAAATAAACACTTGAATTATCTGGTGCACATGAGATATTCATCTTCCATTAATATGACAATAAAAACATTAAGTTATAATTAATTTTAGAGTTAATATTAATTCGTAGCTTGTATCAGTCTTTTTTTTTTCAATTTACGAATATGTACAATTTTTTTATTCGATTGCCATTTTTTTTATATAAAAAATAAATGATATCATTCCATTATGAGCATAAGGATTAAGGAATACCCAAAAAAAATTACATAACCTTATCACGTTACATCGCCAAGAAAAATCAAACACACAATATCAACTCCAAATAAAGAACAACTATTTTATCGACTACAAAAAATGCTCCTAGGATTTTTCTCTGAGTCCCGAAACTGAGCTTGATTCCTGCTTTTCAGTTTTGTAATATACCAATTCCAAACTCGTAATTTTAACTCCACTAGCATCTCTTTCTGGATCGGTTTCTCTTTTCAAAAGATGATTGAATTTTTTACTTTCCACTAAATTCATATGACACACTCCCAAATGCACACTCTTAGTATTTTGCCTTTCTTTCCTTTGAGGAGTCTACTAAAGATGAGTAGGCTACTCATCGGATTGAAAGGCATAGGAGATAATAAGTTCATCCATTCGATGATATCAATAAATGGACACACGAAAAGAACTAGATTTACATTCCATTGCAACTTGTACTATACAAAATTGAGTGATTGTTTCTAACCTATGTTGCACGGATGCGGGTACGCAAGTGTGGGTGCGATACGATACAGATACGGGGATACGTATTTTTAAAAAATTTAGGGTGCGATTCGGGAAAGATACGTCTATTTATTTATAATTTATTATATATAACACCTAAAAATATATATAAATATAAAATTCGTAAAACAAAATGTATGCAATTCAAATTTTTATCTCCCCCAAAACTTAACAATATTCAATAATTTAATATAATTAAGTAACAAAACAACAATTCAAATACCACCAGCCCAATATATAAGTCATTATGATGAATTCAATCTACAACGAGTGTCATATTGTCAATTTAAGTTGTATTACATAATAAAGTTCAATTAAATAACACATCTAATGCTTAATAACATGAACATATTTAATCATTTAGCATGGATTCGCGTATCGGATTCGTGTGTCCATTAATTTATTTTATTTTATAATTTACCGATTCGCCAAGTGACATCCGGATACGCGGATTCGAGAATCGCACCCATTTTAGGGTGCGGGTGCGAATCCGATACTGTATTGTGATATTTTAAGAAGAATCCGTGCATCATAGTTTCTAACAAATGTGCCATAAAAATTTCACAAAAATAGAGTTTAGGTATATATTCAGTCAATTTCGTAGTACATATTGCAATCGATTAAAAATTTTGTACAAATTGCAAATTAAATAAGGACTACATTACATATTGCAAATTTATGGTAACCTTTAATATAAATTAGGAATCCTAATGTTCTCCTGAATTAGTGATATTAAAAGTAATTAGTGGTTAAACGCAATTTGATAGATGAATACTTTTTTTATAGGGTGACAGCTAGAAAGTTGATGCCAAATTAACTTTAATTATTATGGTAATAATCGTTTTCCTATCCGAATGTGATTTTGATTTAGGTGCACAATAACTGAATAACATTATGTGAATAATTGAAACCTAATTAATTAGTTTCCCACCACTATTTGTGCACAGGATTTTCAAACTTATTCAAAATTATATGAAGCTTTGAAGTTTGAAAAAAGCCATGATGTACAAATGACTTTGGAATGTGAAACAGTAAACATCACTGCCAAGAATTAATGGTTAATGAAGACATACAGGCAGTGACGGACCCAGAAATTTTACCGAGGGGGGCCCAATTTATAACATAGTGTAGCTAAATGCACTTTAAAATTTTTATATATTTTCGAAAATTATTTGGACTAAACATCTTTATATTAACAGAGTCGAATACATTTATATGTATATTGAAAATGTGAATTATACATATTCTTTCTCTATTTTGTTACCCCTTTCTCACCTAAAAATCAACATTTTATTTATAGAGTGTTGATTTTTACAAGGATTAGTAATAGTGGTGTACATTGAACATGATGCACATAATACTTTGTTTAAAAGAGACAGACATTCGTATGAGATGGTTTTATACATGATATATGGTATAATCTATAACACAAATAATACTCATCCTTCCAAAATATTAGAGCGTTAATACACAATTTATGTTTCGCCTTACTATGAGACTGTCTCATACAGATGTATCTTAATTATAAGTGTATATATATATAAGAAATTCAAGTGGGGTCAGGGGGGCCCAGTGACCCCCCTGACCCCAAGGTAGGTCCGTCCCTGCATACAGGTACAATGCTTATACAAAAATTAAAGTCCGCCCACCTAATTCACGGGAGTCAATCAGATTATAATAATATGTAAATAAATTTTCCGCAATAATATTAGGATTAATAGCAAATTGTAATATGTACTATTGTTTTTTTTACAAATTGCAATATTTGTAATTTTTTTTTAACAAAATGTAACATGTATATTTGTAAAAATTGACAGATTCCAATTCCAACAACCCAACTCACTGTTTTTGAAAATTTTCTATCAAATTTCTTTAATTTGTAGTTTGTTAAAATAATTTTAGCATTTTGGTATATACAACATATCATTTATAAGTAATATTTAGCAGAAAAAATCCACAAGAAATAGTTTAGGGTTGGAATCAATCACTTTTTACTAATACATATTGTTTTTGTTGGTCCCGGTGAAAAATCCATGAAATGCGGAAAAATCATGTAATGCATATAAAACAGGGGTGAAGGAATGGTGATTCCAAATTTTTTGTGTTTTAAGTCCATGTGTTGTGTTTTGCTTATAATTGAATGCATATGACAAGTAAGAACATAAAACAATAAAGAACACATCAAAATATAGTGGTTCGGAGACTCAAGCTCCTACATCCACTCTCCTTGTTCCTATTGTTCCTAGGGAAATTCCTTTAAACTGGACTTATCACCCTCCATGGGATTGCCTACAGATATTTACCGAGTTCTCACTCATACTGGACTTATCACCCTGGCGGGCTCGCCTCGGGACTTATCACCCTTCACGGGATTGCCTACAGATGTTTAACGAGTTCTCACTCAAACTTGACTTATCACCCTCTCGGGCTCGCCTCGGGACTTATCACCCTCCACGGGATTGCCTAACAACTACCTCACTTCACCACTAGTTATCTCTTACGAGAATGGGGTTTGGATTTGGTGTTGTCTCCAACTATGGTAAGATTTTCCCTTACATTTGTTTAACCTCAATGCTAAGGATGGAAAAATCTCTCTAAGCTTAGGATATTACATTTGTGCTTAGATCTAAGGTAGAACACTCTTTGAATATATTTGTATATCTACAGACTTGTGTTCTATGGTGGGAATGCTTGAGTATATGACTCTTGGCTCTGTAGCATCTTTTTCCACATTCTCCACACCTTAGAATGATGAAAGACCTTGTATTTATAGTGTGAATTTTAATGTTACCGTTGGAGAGAATCACATTCAAATCCATACTATTCTGTAAGTTCTGCAGCTTTTTCAGGCTGGTTGTCTTCCTCTCATTGGTCACGCCACCGAATCTAATGGCTATATTCTTCGGGATCTTCCGATTCTTGAGATTCTTCCGAGTCTCGGATTCTTCCGAGTCTTCGTGTCTCTTCCGAGTCTTGAGGTTTCTTCCGAGTCTCGTGATACTTCTACTCGAGATTCTTGATTCAAATAGACTTCTCTTGGCGGACCTTGTCCGATCAGCATATCTTGACACTCGGGCTTCTCGAGTTCAAATCTTCCGACTTCGGACATCCCGACTCTCGTGTCACTTTTTACTCACCGACCCTCGTCACTTGACTCAAAGCTATCCGATTTCTTCTTGCTCGATCCGATCAAATTTCGACCGACCAAATCAACATCTCTTCAGTCAACATATCGATAACATCGAGTCACCAGATCGAGTTAGACATCCGATCTCAATCACGCCCCGATCTCGATCAATCTCATCTGCTCCTCTTCTGATCAGCTTATCTTTTTTTTGTCATCTGATCAGGTCACTTCTGATCATTTGATCTTCTGATCAGCTGACTTATCTTTTCTTCTCTTCTGATTTTGCACAGCTCATCAGTTAACTCCGAAACTCATTTTATCCATCTGATCTTGACCGGGTCTCGCTCGTCACCTAAATCGCCCCGATCTCGATCATCTTCTTCTGATTTCGTGAGTTCCCCCTCAACTTGTTCCCTCGTTCCCCCTCAACTTGTTATCTGTAAATTAGCTTGAATAACACAAGTTGATAATGTTTTGGCATAATTCATCAAAACTAAAATATCCCAACAGTTTTTGTTAAAAACCAAATAATACAAATTATAATTTTTACAAAAATCAATAGTACAAGTTGCAATTTGTAATTAACCCATAGTATTATTAGGAGATATAGTAACTTTTTATTTTTTTTGAAACCAGGAGATATAGTAACAGATTTTGCGATCAATATGATTTTAACGTTCAATTATTTCTTCGAACAGACGATTTAATGATAAATGAGATATTTTATCTACTAATTTGATATGATTTTTTTTAAATGTACTGCTTATATATATAAACACTGACTGTGGAATAAATATAAATATATATATATATATATATTTTTGGACAGGGGAGAGTGGAATAACTACTCTGTGGAAATTGATAAGTTCACATGTACACCCAGATGCACCGTGTATTTATATATAGTGTACTTTAAAATAATGCGACTTATTATATTGAAAAATACAATTTATTTATATTGAATCGTGCAATTATTTTTTTATATTAATAATTACACGATTCAGTATACAAAAATTGTAACTTTTAGTATAACAAGTTGCACGATTTTAAAATGCACTATGAGTGCACGTTGCACCTGTATGCACACAAAACCTATCCCATGAGTGGATCTCATGTACATCCAAGTGCACCGTCTACTCATTGTGCATTTTTGAATCGTGCAAATTATAATACTGAAAAGTACAATTTATTTACTTTGAACCATGTAACTATTTTTCCATATTAATAGTTGCATGATTTAATATAATTAAATTATATTTTTTCAGTATAACAAATTGCAGGATACTAAAATGCATTACGTGTGCACGGTGCACTTAGATGCATACAAGAATAATGTCGACCCAATAAAAGATTGTGATCTTATCTCTTGATGTGAGTTGTGACCACTTAATTCATTAAAATGAAGTCATCGAAGCACTTGTATCTTTACAAATAGCTATGAGTGATGCTATATGCACATCCTTTGGATGGGACAGCCGGTCAATCTCGATTTTCTGTCGCGCAACGCAGGCGACAAGGCTATTTTCTGTCGAGCAATGCTCGCGATTTTTTTTCTTCAAAATTTTAAGTTTATTAATTATAAGTGTAAATATTAAAGTTAAAGAATATATGCCCAAGTTATTGAATCGTTTATTTTTTTTTTTCGAAATTTTAAGTTTAATCCATTCTAGCTCAACTATCGTCATCCAAGTGCATATGGTTTAGAATTTCAATTTACAAATAGAATAGACCTATATAATTTATTATTCAACTGAGATGCACAACGACGTAAAGCTAACTATGATGCACAAAAAAGATTATCGAGGTTAAATTTTGTGTATATATGGGTCAAGAGTAATGACATTTTGTGTAATATTGTGAATTGTGAATTATTACTCTCAAATTTATTAAAATGTTACATATGATAATATTTTTCAATATTACCTCTTCAAAAATAAAAAATAAAAAATATTTTTCAATATTAAAAAGGATCGTGGAGAGTGCATTATATTTGATATGTGCATCTATTATGCCCCGATTTAAATTTTTTTAAAACCATATGTAACATAATGCACACTCAAATTGATGCTTAACATTAATTAAATATAAAATGACTACATATTTATACTTAATTAATTAATTAACTATCTTAAATCATTAATTAGTATACATAAAATATTAATAGCACTTAAGATAAAAAATAAATCATTAATATACTTAAAATATAAAATATTTACACTTCAAATAATTATTAAACTTCAAATTTCGAATTAAAAAAAAAACAAAAAACAAAATCAGTCGCCCGCGTTGCGCGGCAGAAAACGCCAATTCGCGTGCGTTGCGCGACAGACATTGGCCCCAATGATTGCACTGCAACTAGTCAAAATTACGAAATGTGCATATAGCAGTAGTGAATAGGTATAAATTGGAGTATATTTCTGTGAACTGACATTTTAAGTATTTTTTGTTTTTGTTTTTGATTTTTGTAGTCTATATATCTTTTTAGAAATTTGATGATTCATGAAAATCACCTCGACTAGCCCTATATTTGTTTAAGTGTTGTAGGACTACCCTTTATCTAAATACGACCTCAATCTCCCATCAACTTAACTTTAAACTTGTGATTGAATAATTATATGTCATTACAACGCAAATTCCTTTGGGGTTGGTGTGAGAATAACTCGAAAACATGTTGGGTGTGTTGGAAAAATGTGTTGAAATCAAAATCTTTGGGGGGCCTTGGAGTGAGGGATTTGGGGGTCTTTAATAGGGTCTTGTTGGGCAAATGGGTTTGGAGGTTTCTAGTGGAGAGGAATAGTTTGTGGGCAAGAGTCTTAAAATCTTTGTATGGAGACATTGATGTGGGCGAGTCGGGTGTCATCACAAAGGGTAGCTTAAGTAGGATGTCTAGTTGGTGGAAAGATGTCATTGGTAATGTGTCGGGAGAGGGGAGGAAATGGCTTTGGACAAATTTAGAAAGACGTATCGGGAATGGGAAGAATACGAGTTTTTGGGAGAGTAGGTGGTCCGGGAATGAGTCTTTTAAAAATAGGTTCCCTGGGCTTTATCATTTGAGTTCTTTGAGGGAGGCAAATGTTAGTGAGATGGGGAGATGGGTTGAAGGGTCTTGGGTTTGGGAGTTGAAATGGAATAGGGTACTTTTTGATCGTAATACATCTATGGTTAATGATCTTAATTGCTTGATGAATAGGATTCAATTAAGGGAAGACTTGGAGGACACGTGGTATTGGATGGCAGCCCCTGATGGATATTTCAAGACGAAAATGGCTTATGACATTTTGAGCTCCCCGACGAACTCGAACCTTAAGGGACCTGCTGCCCATTCTCTTCGCAGCCGAGTATGGAGCAAGATCTCTCCACTCAAAACCTCAGCGATGGCCTGGCGACTGCTACAAGACCATTTACCCACTAGAGTAAACCTTGCAAGACGTAACATACTACCTCATAATTGCGCCACAAGCTGTCCATTTTGCAACCTTGTGCCAGAGACTGCCTCACACCTCTTTCTTGAGTGCATGGTGTCGTCTAACATCTGGTATGCTTGCTATCAATGGTTGGGCATACTAGGGGTTAGTCATAATCAAATTTCAAGACACTTTCTTTCTCATTCCGGGGTACTTCTCGGCAAAAAAGGTAATTTGATTGCTACGAGTTTGTGGATTTGCATTGTTTGGATTATTTGGAACGACATGAATAAACTGGTGTTTGAAGGAAAATGTTTTGTTTCGGAAAAGGCGTTGGAAGAAATAAAGGGGAGATTTTGGAGTTGGTGCACGGTGAAATATTCCTCGTTTTGTAATTTTTCATTCTCTGATTTGTTAGATAATCCTAGAAAATTTTTAGAGTGTTAGAATCTTTTATAGCTTCTCGATACTGTACAGGACACTTTTGTTCCTTGAATAAAAGGACTTTTCTTATCAATATATATATATATATATATATATATATATATATATATATATATGTGATTACATATGAAGTGTTCTCTCCATCCAAATAAACACAAAATCTTTAGGTAAAATATTTTATTTTTTATACGGGAGACTATTGGGTTACAGATATAACAAAAATCTTTGAGAGACTATTTAGGTAAAATCTTTAGGGGGCTTGTTTTAAATTTAGAAGTTCTTAAATTATTAAAAAGTGTAGTGTTCAAATCTTTAGCTCTAGTTGATGGAAAATAACAGAAATAGACGTAGTTTCAAAGAGAATCAATGGGTGAGGTTAGAAAATAATGTAAATGAATTAATTACATATTTTTTTTATAAGTTCGAACTTTAAATGAGATGATTTTTTTAATGGTATTTGAGCTAAAATTAAGATTCACGCTCATATCCTGGGTTTGATGATAAAAATTTGTGTAAACCCGATTTCACGGTGAACTCTATATCTTTAATATTACTATTTTTTGTTGTAAAATTAATCAATTAGATCCAAATAACATCTACGATGATTAACCGAAACAAGAAGAGTATTAATTATAAAAGCGGAACCGTACCTTAATCCATGATTGAATTATGCCTCAGATTGGTTTGGTTTCCCAAACTATCAGTTTCACCCGTCTTCACTTTTCCGTAGAGAGAATACAGAATGTTGAATGAACGTACCGATGTTTGGGGACCATAACCCTAACTTATAGAATAAGTTTCCTATATTTTCTATTTGGTCCCTCAACAAATAGAAAATCACTTAATGGTTTCTACACATAAAAAGTCCATGATTATTTAATACTCATATTAGCCCATAACTTAAACTTTAGTGAATCACTTTAATTGGGCCACTTTAAGACAACAGTACACATTTAATTTGACACGTGGAAGCCCAATATGTTGGATATTCAGAAAATCTCCCACTAGGGCAAACACGTGACACCAGACAAATATGTATTTCCAAAATGAGCTCAAACATTGTTGTCATCCTTATGAGTATCCCTTAAACAATCTTGTCACTAACTGTATCGATATAGGACTAAGGAGACTTTCGTCACCTTAAGTGTGACTAAACCCATCAATAATCACAAATACCATTACAATCAATAACAGATCAATCATGGTGTGTAGCATGAAAATTACATGTAATGTGATATGACATGATCTATTTCCAACTGGTCCTTCCTTATTCCTTAGTGAGATCAACCGAAAATCAAAATTTAAACAAATAGAGTGTATATAAATCAAAAACTTTATTTCTCTAGAGAATTATCCAAAACACACAAAATTGTGTCCATAACATAATATAAAGCAACAAAACATTATAGACTCCCACTAAACCAAAGTATGCTGAAATAACATAACACCCATATGAGTCGTATGCTCATGAAAGACCTTGGGTGGTAAACCTTTAGTTAGCGGATCCGCAATCATTGAGTCTGTTCCAATGTGCTTTATAGAAATCTGACCACTCTGCACTTTTTCCTTCACAACTAGAAATTTTATGTCAATGTGTTTTGACTTAGTGGAACTCCTGTTGTTATTGGAATATAACACTGCCGAGTTATTGTCACAATACAACTTAAGTGGTCTTTTGATATTTCCTACAATTCGCAGCCCAGTGACAAAATTTCGCAACCATATTCCATGATTGGACGCCTCATAACATGCTACAAATTCTGCTGCCTTGGTAGAAGACGCCACAAGTGTCTGCTTAGCACTTCTCCATGAAATAGCTCCTCCAGCCAACAGAAAAATGTAGCCCGAAGTGGATCTTCTACTATCTTGGCATCCATCAAAATCAGAATCAGAATACCCAATGATCTCCAACTGATCTGATTTTCTATATGTAAGCATGTATTCCTTAGTTCTCTATAGGTACCTCATGACCCGTTTGGCTGCTTTCCAATGATCCATACCAGGGTTACTTAAATATCTGCCCAACATACCCACAATAAAACCCAAATCAGGTCTGGTGCTGACCTGAGAATACATCAAACTCCCAACAGCCGAAGCATAGGGAATATTTTGCATCTCATGAATTTCAAGATCAGTTTTAGGGCACTGATTGAGACTAAACTTGTCTCCCTTAGCCACAGGGGTGTCACCTGGTTTGCAGTTATGCATACCAAATCTTTGTAGCACCTTTTCTATATATCCCCTTTGTGATAATCCAAGAATACCTTGAGAGCGATCTTAATGTATTTGGATTCCCAAAACAAAAGTGGCCTCCCCAAGATCTTTCATTTCAAATCTCTTTGATAGAAAGGTCTTGGTATCGTGCAACAAACTGAAATCATTGGTGGCAAGTAGTATGTCATCGACATATAATTCTCAAAACAAAAGTGGCCTCCCCAAGATCTTTCATTTCAAATCTCTTTGATAGAAAGGTCTTGGTATCGTGCAACAAACTGAAATCATTGGTGGCAAGTAATATGTCATCGACATATAACACCAAGAAAATGAATTTACTCCCACTGAATTTGTGATACACACAATCATCAATAACGTTTGTCTCAAAACCGAATGAGACAACTACTTCATGAAATTTGTAGTACCACTGACGAGAAGCTTGCTTGAGTCCATATATGAATTTCTTTAATTTGCAAACCATATTCTTTGAGTCTCCTGACACAAAGTTTTCTGGTTGCACCATATATATTGTCTCATCAATGTCACCATTTAGAAACGCTGTCTTTACATCCATCTGATGCAAATCAAGGTCATAATGTGCAACTAGTGCCATTATGATTCTAAAAGAGTCTTTTGTGGAAACTGGAGAGAAAGTCTCTTTAAAATCAATGCCTTCCCATTGAGTAAAGCCTTTAGCCACAAGACGTGCCTTATATCTTTCCACATTACCATTTGAATCCCTTTTGGTTTTAAAAATTCATTTACAACTGTTGGGAGATGAATTTAATAAAGAAGTTTTTATTACATCCCAAAAACCCCTGAGTATGACATGTTCATGTTAATCTTGATAGTCTGAGTCAGGTTTCAGCATAGATTGTTCAGGAAGTCATCTGCACCATGTATAGTCAGCAGATATAAATCATGTTAGATCTTAAAGTTACTGAAGAACTCAGAAGGTACTAAATAATCAAGAATCGAGAATCAAGAATCGATGAATCAATGTTTAGAAAGATATCAAGATCTTTGAAGGAATGAAGACTCAGATAGTACTAAAGACTCAAGATATGTCATCAAGACATCAAGACTCAAGATGTCATCAAGACATCAAGATTCGAGAAGATACCGAAAAGACCCAAAAAGTTCTTGAAGACTCGGAAGATCTTGAAAAGACCCAAGAAGTTCTCAAGACTCGGAAGACCAATGTTCAGAGGCACTGAAGAAATATCTATCTGAATTCATACAAAACTGAGAAAAATGCACATGTTCAGAAAAGTAGATATTGCCCAAAACATTCTAGTGCAGACAAAAGGAACTAAGTCTAAGTGTTGTTTAAGGTTGTCTCATTCAGAGAGATTGACCAAAAAGAGCCGTTTTGTTTGTCTACATTCACCAAGACAAGAACCAATCGGAGGAAGACAACATCATGCTTCATCGACCTTTCGAAAGCGACAGATCAATTATGTCGAGTACTAAGTTCCGCATCAAAAAAATTGGTGATTGGTTACATGACTGCATATTTCCTAAAACATGCAAGGGAGTGTTCAAACCCTAAATATAGTCGTTCATCAAACACCAGAAGAGGAAACCCTTGATACTATCTCCTCCAACGGATAGTTTTTCAAGAGTGACCTTGGTGAAGTTGCCTATAAATACCAGCGACTCTTTACATTGAGAGGTTACGGGAAATTTCAAGCAACTCAAGAGCTCATTCGTATTATTGCAAATTGAAGCACTCGAAAACCCTAAAATTTCCCAAGTGTTTCACATTGGAGAGAGCTCACTATTCTAAGCCTAGATTGATAGAAATATCCAAACCTTAGAAGAAATATCCTAGCCTTTGCATTTGTTCTTATTGTAAAGGATATCTCACCCTAGTTGGAAACCAACCCAAAACCCAAACCCTTTGTTAAGGTAGTTTGTGTGTGATTTGTTGGTGAGTTAGAGTTGTAAAGAGTGAGTAAGCTACAGTGAGTTAGCCAGAAAACTCTAGAGAAGAAGTTAGTAAGCTACTTGTGGTAGTCTGAACACTTGTGTGTGTTTGAGTTAGTAAGCTGCAGTGAGTCAGCCAGAAAACTCAAGGTAGAAAAGTGAGTAAGCTACAGTGAGTTAGGAAGTGGTTAAGAAATTTCTCTGAAGATCAGAGAGAGTGGACGTAGGAGCTTGAGTCTCTGAACCACTATAATTGCTGTGTTGTTTGCTTTCTGTACTGCATTTGGTCTGTTGCATGTTTCTCACTGAATGCATATTTCACTGATATTCAGTTGGAACCAATCCACTGGACTGCATAAAATAGGTCACAGCCTTAATCACTGTTTTATTAAAGGAGGAAGATTTTCAGCAAAGCTAAAACGAGTATAAACTTTGGGCCAACCATTCCGCACACTTGAGTAGCTAGAACAGATAGTTACCAAACTGAACTGACTCTACTGAGTGTTCAGTAAGATAAATATCTGATCCAAGCTCCTCAGGATCTCTGATAAATTCAGGATCAGTTGGGATAATCTGAAGCTTCAAAAGGCTCGGGATCATTGTCTCGATGAGACTTTGACTCAGGGCAATCCGTGCTTCTCAGGGCAAAATTATCAGGATAACCTGACCCATCTGACCTCAGTGAAGAAAAAGTTTTAAAATAACTTAACACGTGTATTCCCCCCCCATACACGTGTGAGACTCGTTAGCACCGTGACCAACAAGTGGTATCAGAGCAGTGGTTCATTTTGACCACTTGCTTTGGTAGCCATAGTCTGTATTACTGAAAGACTTTGGTGGTCTACTGAATAGATCTATTTGCTGATATCTTTCAAGGCTCAGTCATCATGCCTTCTAAGAAACTTCCTATGTTCTCTGTTGAGAGCTATGACCTATGGAGACTGAGAATGCAAGCTCATCTGTATTCAAAACATGAAAGAATGTGGAGAGTGATTTCTGAAGGACCATTCAAATTTATCATTGAATCCCCGAGAATCACTGATCTTGAGAGGAATGATCCCAGAGATGAATTTCCAAAGCCTGGTGATCAACTTACTCCTGATGAGAGAAAGTTAGTCAATCTGGACTACATTGCTAAAGATACTTTGTATAACACTATTGATGATGGTGTTATGGGGATGATTTCTCACTGTGAAACTGCAAAAGAAATATGGGACACACTTGCTATTATGTGTCAAGGCACATATCATATTAAGGAAAACAAACTTTCTGTTGCTATTGGAAAGTTTGATAGCTTTGAAATGGAAGATGGTGAATCCATTAACAAATTTGAGGTCAGATTCACTAGCATTATGAATGATCTGAATGCTCTTGGGAAAAATACCCACAGAGAGAAGTGACACTGAAAATTCTTAGAGGATTATCTAAGAAATGGGATATACATGCTGTGGTGATTGAAAACACCAAAAATATTGATTCCATGCCATACCAACAAGTTTTCTCTAAACTGAAAGCTTATGAGTTTGTGATTGACAAGAAAACTAAGAAATCTGACAGTAAAGATGATTCTTCATCTAGCAAGAATGTGACTTTTAAAGCCAAAGAGAAATCCTGTAAGTCTAGAGAGTCTGAAAACTCACTTGCTAGAAATCAGGATGAGCAAGAGGATAAGCTAGTACTGATGGCAAGGAGGTTTGAAAGAGTCAATAGCAGATATGGAAAATATAAGAAATACTACAGGAATCACAGGTACAGGAGAAAACTCGTGAAAGCGAGGATGATACACTGAGAAAAAGAAGGACCAGAAAGCTGAAGGATCCTCATCCAAGAAGAAGGACTCCAAGACCAAGGAGGAAAGTGATCAGGATGATGATACCAACAGATGCTACAACTGTCAGAAGAAAGGTCACTTTCAATATGACTATCCCGAAATTTGAAAAGCAAAGAAAGAAAGGAGAGACAAGCCAAGAGAGACAGGGAAGATCTCCAAAGAAGAAAGTTATGTGCAGAAGAGGAAAAAAACATTCGAAGAAGGTTCCAGTTCCTCGATGAGATTTTCTTACAGCGATGGCGATGATGATGTCGATCTTATGGGTCGTGGAAGAGGTAAATTCTTCTATCTCTGTTGTTGCTCCTACACAAGCACATGAGTTCTCAAGTTCAACTATGTGATAAATTTGACTGATGGATTCATTTGAGAATCTTATGAAGGACTATTACGTATTACAAGAACTCGCCATTTGAAACTCAAGAGCGTAACAAGGAACCGATCGAAAAATCAAGTGGAAAGACTCTAAAAATGTTGAGATCACTTCTCAATTGATGGGAACTCTTGATGAATCGGATTTTACGAAAAGTACAACTCTCGAGAAAAAAGAGAAGGTGATAGAGATCCCGAATGGAAAATTAGAGAAATCCACTAAGGAGATTCAACTTATCAGAACTGAGTTCAATGACCTCTTTGAGAAGCATGAAACTCTAAAGAAATGTGAGGATAATGAGCAGAGAAACTTAGCTCTATTGAATTCTGCATCTAAAGTAATAGATGAAATTGAGTTATCAAAGACCCTACAACTATAAAAAGTTGGATTGGGATACATTCGGGGGGGAACCTCACAAGGTCTTCTCGAATCTTTGCTTCTAGTAGCACCAAGATTGTCTTTGTTAAACCAAAGTGGCATCTAATCTTCTTCTTGAAAGAACAACCCGAGTTTTAGACAATGGTAAAGGACCTATGGTTTGAAAAAAAGCAAGGTTCGGGAAGAAAGCCCAAACCTCGGAAAAGGCTAGAAAACCCGAACACTCAAGAGGAAATTTTCGTGCCAAGATTTCAAAAGCCTCGGCTAAGAATACCAACTCAAGAGATCCTTGACCAACCGGAGAGGAATTTTCGAAGAGAAAACACTCAAATAGAGATATTCTCAATCGAAAAAGATCAAGTCCTCGACATTGAAAGACCCTAATTTCAAAGACAGCAACCTAAACCCCACTTGTCTAAGGGTAAAGGTTTCTTGAACCCAAGTCAACAGAGACAGAGACCAGTTGAACCAAAGCTAAGGCACTTGAACAAAAAGCCTGAACCCAAGAAGAACTCTAAGGCTCATGTTCATGCTAAGGCTGACACTCATACACAAGGTACTGCCAAGGCACCTAGGGTGGTGAATGTGTATGTAGATGTTTATGGGAGACAAATCAGCCACTCTAAAGTAATTAGAGTTATCAGGCAGATTTGGGTTCCAAAAGGTACAACTAACCTGGTAGGACCCTACACCAAATGAGTACCTAAAAACTGATATGTTTTTCAGGTAAAGGAAAAGGGCACTGAGCTGAATGAATACAACATAACACTGATGAGTGGAAATGAATTGGCACCTACTGTATGGTATCTGGACAGTGGATGTTCAAGACATATGACAGGATATAAGCAACTAATTACTGTCTATGTTGAACAAAAAGGCCCTCAGATCACATTTGGAGACAACTCAAAAGGACAAACTGAAGGATATGGAACTCTTGAAGTTGATTCTGTTCATATCCATGGTGTTTCATATGTGTCTGGTCTAAAGCATAACTTGCTTTCTATCATCCAATTCTGTGACAAAGGATTCAGTGTTGAGTTCTCAAAGAACTTATGTTATGTAAAAGACAATGCTTCACAGAAAATTTTACTGACTGGTACTAGAAAAGGAAATATGTATCTTGCTGATTGGAGTTCAACTCCTAAAGATACATGTTTGGTTGCAAAAAGTTCCACTGATACCAGTTGGTTGTGGCACAAAAGACTGAATCACTTAAACTTTAAAACCCTAAACAAACTTGCAAGATTAACACTTGTGAGGGGGTTACCAAATGAAGTATTCAGTAAAGATCATGTTTGTGATGCCTGTCAGAAAGGAGAACAAATCAGAGCATCTTTCAAAAGCAAAGTAGATGTTTCTACTGACAGAATACTGCAACTGTTACATATGGATCTCTTTGGTCCAGTAACACCTGTAAGCACTAATGGCAGGAAATATACACTTGTGGTAGTTGATGACTACTCTAGATACACATGGGTCATATTCTTACTCAGTAAGAAAGGACTCAGACAAAACTGCCTGAACTACTGAATAGGCTCAGTACTGAAAAGAATCAGAGTGTGGTCAAGATCAGATCAGATAGAGGAACTGAATTTATCAACCAAATTATATCTGATTATTGTGCAGCAAATGGAATAGCTCATGAAACATCAGCTGCAAGGACCCCACAACAAAATAGTGTTGCTGAAAGAAGAAATAGGACTCTGAAAGAAGCTGCAAGAACAATGATTGTTGAAGCTGATATTCCTAAGAGATTTTGGGCTGAAGCTATCAACATTGCATGCTACTCTCAGAACAGATCCATGCTGACCAAAAATCAAGGAAAAACTCCATATGAGCTGTGGAATGAAAGGAAGCCTCTTGTTTCTTTCTTTCGTGTGTTTGGTTGCAAGTGTTTCATACACAATAATGGTAAAGATCAGTTGAAAACTTTTGATAACAAAGCTGATGAAGGGATATTTTTAGGATATTCTGAAGTCAGTAAAGCCTTCAGAGTTTACAACTGTAGGACTCTTATTGTGGAGGAAACTCCTCATGTTGTTTTTGATGAATCTACTTGTGTTCAGAAGAAATAGGAACATGACTCAGGAGAACTGATCAAGAGAATCACCAGACTTAGCCTGAAAAAGAATGATAAAACATCCTTTGAACCTGAAAAGAAGAAGTCAGTCACTTTCTATGAATGGAGTGAATCAGACTCAGACAAAGAAGTTCAGGATGCAAAAACTCAGGATGGTGAGACTCAGGATGGAAATTCTCCACTGAAGGAAAGCCAATACACTGAAGCTGACCAATCTGAACATACACCAGTTCAGACTCAGGTATGTAATGCCGATGAATATGTGGTCACAGCTGAGGCAAACTCCGAATCTATCAACCAATGGGGAAAAAATGTCTCTGACAATGTTCTGAATGGAATTTCCTCTGAGGAAGATGATTCTCTTTCTCCTTTTCTGTTGTTCCCTGAATTTGATGAACTGCTTGAACCTAACATTTCTGATGTTGAGGATACTACTGAAGGGGGAACATCCAGGAGAAAATGGTTGGATAACCATCCTACAAGTCAGATTGTGGGTGATCTTTCAGAAGGTGTCAAAACAAGAAGGTTCCATGGAGAAAGTGCTTTGTTCTGCTGTTTTCTATAAAAAAAGGAACCTACTGAGATTGAAGAAGCTCTACAAGATTCATCCTGGATTGTTGCTATGCAAGAAGAATTGAATCAGTTCACAAGGAATGAAGTTTGGGAGCTAGTGGACAGACCTAAAAGGCACAATGTGATTGGAACTAAGTGGGTGTTCAAGAATAAGAGAGATGAAAACAACAACATTGTGAGAAACAAGGCAAGGCTAGTTGCACCAGGTTATTCCCAAGAAGAAGGCTTGGATTATGATGAAACCTTTGCACCTGTTGCAAGACTAGAAGCCATCAAATTGTTTCTTGCATATGCTGCCCACATGAAATTCACAGTCTATTAGATGGATGTGAAAAGTGCATTTCTGAATGGTGTGCTTAAGGAAGAGGTTTATGTGGAACAACCTCCTGGTTTCAGACAGAATGACCAAGTTTACAGGCTCAGGAAAGCCTTGTATGGTCTTAAGCAAGCACCTAGAGCATGGTATGATACTCTTTCTCAGTTTCTTACTGACCATGGTTTTATCAAAGGAACTATTGATAGGACTTTGTTCAGGATAAAAGATGGAAAGGATATCTTACTTGTTCAGATCTATGTGGATGACATCATATTTGGATCTCCAAATCATCAGTTGTGTGAAAAGTTTTCTACTCTGATGAAAGGAAAGTTTGAGATCTCAATGATGGGGGAGATGAATTTCTTTCTTGGACTTCAGGTGAAACAAACTAAGGAAGGAATATTCATCAATCAAGCAAAATACACCAGAGATCTGATTGCAAAGTATGGAGTACAGAATTGCAATGCAGTTAGAATTCCTATGAATACTAACTACAAGATGGATCCTGATCCTGAAGGCAAATCGGTAAATCACACTGATTATAGAGGGATCATTGGATCACTGCTATATCTCACAGCTAGTAGGCCTCGATATAACATTTCTTTGTTGGGATATGTGCAAGATACCAAAGCTAATCCTAAAATTTAGTCACATGGAGGCCGCCAATAAGATTCTCAAATATCTTAAAAGGCACTGTGAATAGAGGATTATGGTATCCAACTAATGATAACCTTGAATTAACCGCTATTCGATTTTATGGAGGATGTAGAATTGACAGAAGTCTACCACGAACTTGTCAATTTCTCGAAGTAAACCGATATCATGGTTTTCAAAGAAACAAACCTCGATAGCAACCAAGATCTTTGGAAATTTGAATACATAGGCTGCGGGAAAGTCATTGTGCCGCATTCTTTTGGCTCGCACAACAATTGAGGGATTATAAGATTATAGCCAATGAAGTACCTATATTTTGTGATAATAATAGTGCAATTGCTATTTCACAAAATCCAAATATTACCGCCCGATGTAAGCATGTTGATATCGACATCACTTCATCGAGATCATGTTGAGAAGAAAGACATCGAATGGAGAAAATTCATCTTGATAAGCGAGAGTGATATCTTGACTAAACCTTTGGGTTTGAATCAAGATTTCGTGAATTATCGATTGAATTAGGTATGTTGGATCCAGGTGAATAAAGCAAATCTGAAAAATTGAAGGTTTTCAGGTGCATGAAGTTTTTCAGGTTTTACTGAAAAACTTAGGATAAAATTGAGAGTCCCGAACAACCGAGTCTTGGGAAACTCAGTAATCCTGAAGTTCAGTACTCAGTATTATACTAACACTTTATCAAAGTCAAAAACTCAGTAAGACTGATGGAGAAAATTATGCTGAAGAAGTTATTGACTCATGCAACACATTTATTGTCTAACTGAATCTCAGTAATCATTGGCAATAAATGACAAAACACCTGAAGAAATAATTGGGCGGGACTTTTGAAATTCTCGAGGAAAGTCAATGATCTGCAGGAACAGTAATTAAATGCACTGTTCATTAATCACCAAAAAGAATAAATTGGCGGCTAAGTATTTGCGAAATCGTCCTTTCAAATACCCATTTTAGCCGGTGTTTAATCTCAACCGTCGATTTTCATCTACACGATTTTCCATAAATCAAAATCCTATATCCATTACAAAGACCCCATTCAAGCCCTATTTCAAAAAGGCCTTCGTCTTCACAAACCCTCTGCTTCAAAACCTTCGATTACCCAGAAATATCTTATCTCAAAAACCCTTCACTCAAAATCACCAAAAATGACACTCTCTGTATACGACAAACTCGCCATTTCCAACAAACCATGATACGAATATGTTGTGTCTCTGGAAAGCACATCCAATGCAACTCACGAGGAGGAGGCGTTGCATATGATTCGTATGGCAAAACTCACTTATCTGATCGCAAATCAACCAGATGCTGAATACGCCAAGGAGGTAATTGAGTTTGTTTCTAATATTGGATGACGAAAATTGCATAGAGTCTAAGATTACGGTGTTGCATTTGGAACATAGTACAAAATATGTGGATTTTATTAGGGAATTGTATATTATTCCTAAGAATCTGAATGCCATATATGAGTTAAGTGATAGTGGTGAAGACCCTACGGTATACATGATGGGTAGGGAACAAGAGTATTTGGATAAAATTACTGAGCATCCAGTAAAGTTTGAAGCTACTCTGAATAAGAAGCATTTGAAGCCTAAATATCATGTATTGTTCGATATTGTAAGCAAATGCATCATGAGTAGATCTGGTAGTTTCGAACAGATAAGCACGCCTAAGTTAAGGCAAATGGCGGCGATTGAAGATTCACCTACTACGACATTCAATTGGTTGCAATATTTGATCAAGGTGGTGAGTGATCAAACCAAACACATTCAGAAGGTGAATGGCTCTATAGTTGTCAAGGGAAAAATTCTACATGCAATCAAGATTGCATTTATCTTGGAAAAGTGCAGAGAAGAGGGGGAGATTTTTGCCGATTCCACTTCCTTTCCAAAGTCAAAAATCATGTTCAAACCAACGAAGAAGACTCTGAGAGGAAAGAAAGAGAAAAACACTGAGTCTCAGGAGGAGACTGCCGAAGAGGAAATGGAGGAAGATACAACAGTGGTGGAGCAGGTCAAGGAAACAAGACAATCCGCTCAGAAATCCACTGAGGAAACTGATGAAGAAGCCAAACAAGCTAGGGGGAAAGCCCTGATGAAAATTAAAAGGAGAAAAGAAGAGAAACTGAAGAAGAAAACCCTGGCTCCTCAGAAGCGCAGAAGGCTTCAAACAATTGCGGAATAGGAGGCCAGTGAAACTGAAGAAACTCAACCTGAAGGCCAGCAAGGGTTGAAATCTCCACTACAGGTTCTTGCTCAGGTAGTGACAAATGTGCAGGAGCAAGAAACTGAGGAGCAGGTTTTCTCTGAGGTACTTGAAACATCTCTGAGCTCAGACAAAATCTCTCAGGAAATCTTCAAGGGACCTCAGATATCTACTGAAGAAATACCAGCGCAGACTTCAGATCAGTCTGAACCTCAGAAATTGCTGAACTTGGATGCGCTTCTGAATGAACCTTTTCATGATCCATCAGCACTGGAACTTGAACAATCTGAGCAAACAACTCCTGAAAGCCCAAAATTGAAGAAGGGAGAAGCCGAAGAAACTGAGTGGCGAAGCAAGGGGGAACGGTTCATCTTGGACAGATACCCTGAGCTGAATGCCTATCCTGACCTTCAGGATATGTTCTTCAGGCTCAGAATGACAGTGTATATTCTAAATCAATCACTTCCTGAAATGCTGAATATTGCCTCATTCAGAGGAGAGGAGTGGTGGAACGCTGAAACTGCTGTGTTGACAGAGTTTTTAGGCTTCCGAAAGACAAAGCTCAGGATGAAAGCTGCTGATTTTGATGAACTGGTGAAAAAGAAGCTAGCTGAAAAGAAAGCTACTGAAGGAGTAGATGCTTCCAGCTCTCATGATCAAAATAAAGATAAGGATAAGGGAGATGATGCAGAAAAGAAATCTGAGGGAGAGAAGGAACCTCAGACCGATGCTGAGAAAGAGAAGGAAACTGAGAGTCAGATGGTGACAGATACTGATGTTGAACCAACTGATATCAGACAACCTCAGACTGAAGTTAACACTCTTCAGGTATCTTTTGGCACTGTTATACATTATGCCGAAGTTACTGAAGTACCTAGCTTTAAATCTGATGTTTATGATATGCAGATTGAGGCTCAGTTGGAGCACCCAGCTCAGTTGGAAAATATTGAACAAACTCCAGTGGTTGATCTCACAACAATCCTGGATGAGTTAAAGAAGATAGAGCCAAGGATGGAAGAGATACTGATAGGTCAATCTCAAAAGATTGAGAATCTAAGCTCTTCATCAAGCATTCTGCAAACAATTCTCACAGACAAGATGACTCAGATGGAGTTAGTCCTGGTTGCAAAAAATCAGAAAATGGAGAACCTGAGTTCATCATCTGATACGCTTCAAACAACTCTATCAGGTAAATTAGCTTCATTAGATGGAAAGATTGATGGAGTGCATACAGAGCTTAATGCCAACATGAAGCAGATGTATCAAGAAAGAACTGCCTATCTTGAAGCCAAGCTGATTGAGAAGAATGATCTGATGATCAAAACAACTATTGAGGAGATGGGCTCTCTGCTAATGACCAAGTGTTGGGGAATTATTTGCACGGATCTATTCGGGATGAATATTTAAATACAAATTTAATTCTAACAATTATTACTAGCATGAATTAATCCTATATTAATTCAAATAATAATTCAACAACAAATCATGCATATAAACAGTTCACATAAATCCTACGCATGCGGAATTGCTACGGGTTTACGTGAACTAACCTCTTGGAGTGGCAATGGTCTCGTCGATAAAAACACACCAAAAAGCCTTCCCAAGTATTCCCTAGTCCTTGCTCGTCAATCCGGTGGAAGGAAGCTCGTGAACAATTAACAAAAGATAAAATAAAAATTTGTTGCACCACCTTTGTGGATTTACTAATTTTTCCAGCACATGGAATTGTACACTCACAATTGACGTTTTTCAAAAATACACAATCTGTCGACGTTTCAAAATATTTGATATTTTATCGACGCTGATATTTTTCCAAAAAACCAATTTTTGTGTTCACTGGGGATAAAACATTCATCCCCTATTTATAATAGAGAGGGTGACGAAAATTAGGGCTCAAAATATGGTTAGGAAAGATATTTTCTTGATCTCCAAGAAATCTTGAATATATCTCATATATTCTTCTTTCCATGTGTATTTTTCCACAAAAATCTCACACCCTTATTTAACCCATTTTTTCGAAATTAATAGGAGGTTTTTCAAGATTGGATCTTTCTTGAATTTATGAGATATTATTGTATTCCAATAATACATATCTTTTTCCATAAAATCTTTTCAAGAAAATCAAGAAAATCCTTCTTCCTATTATTACTCTATATATTTCGAAAATCACAATTAAAGAAACCAAGTGGGAGATTTCTTGAATTTATGGGATAATCTTGTATTCCAAGAATACTTATCTCCTTTCCATAAAATCTTTTCAAGAAAATTCTTCTCCCTCTTTTTCTTTAATAATTTCGAAATTTAAGGAAAATAATGCAACAATAATTTATTTTATTTTAAACACTTTTTTTCAGTTATTGGACTTTATGTTGGGCTACTTGAGGGGCCTTTAGGAGAATTAAGATTGGACCTTCCAAAGGATCTTGAATTATCAATATTGAGCCACAATATTATTTAAGCCCATAAATATTATTTAATCCCACTACATAATTAATATTGCACTATCCATCTTAACCCATATTACAGTTAATATGACTCCCGATTATTATTTCCAGTGTTTAAGATTATCTAGCCCATTAATTAATTCAAGCCACTGAAATAGCTTTCCATTAATTAATATCTTTTATCCTTGGTAAAGGAACGGTTCAACATTATTATCCATACCGGAAACTAGTTTCACTTGCAAGATTTGGTATGATAAAACTTATGAACCTCCCAAGGGGGCAAATCGAACAAGCGTACTTGCACACGATTCTCCGTATTAAATCTTAGCAATCGCATGTGACCAATAATATTGCCCAAGATATAAAGTATTGAATCTCGTTGATTCTCTACCCGTAATAAGTCAAAGCAATAATTACTAACCACACACGATCCTATTTAAGGGATGAAGATTAAGAAATAACGAACCACTGAGGTCTAATTCTTCCTAGTTCAGTTCTGAAGAATTTGTCCTCCTGTAGGTCCTATTCAGTGCACTAGACATGCACTAGTGTAATATCTTGGTCAAGACAAGCCAATCTGAGCCTTACACTTCAACCTTTCATGATGGATTGTTCATTTCCATCTAGGTCGTGAATGGTGTACTTTTGGTTACAAGGAACTGTTAATTTAATCTTCTGTGATCTGGTATCACTAAATTAACTACAATGTAACACGTACTATTTATTGAACAGTTATGCAGTAAATATATGTAACATTCAATGATATTTAAAGCATCAGTGATAAATAATTTATTTCAGTAAATAAGACCAAAATTCAGTTTGATTATACAAAGTAAAAGCATACTTTCCAGTATAATCCCAACAATCTCCCACTTATACTCAAAGTCTGCTTTTAAGTATACTACAACACATCTCGTGTAGTTCCTAATACGTGACATCTAATGTCACCTACACGAACCCAATAATATCTCCCACTTATACTCAAAGCAGATTGGCTACGCACTTGACAACCATTCCTCCCACATGTCTCTTGAATGTTTCCAGAGGTAGACACTTTGTGAAAGGATTAACTAGGTTATCCTCCAATGCGATCTTAGCCACCTCTTCATCTCCTCTCTTAACGATTTCTTGTCTAAGATTTCTTTCCTCCAGTGTGCTTGTTTGACTCGTGGACTCTTGGTTCCCTTGAATTTGCAACTGCCCCTAGCAAATATTGCTAGACAAATTCGGAATTCCATCCAAGTCCACTAAGAAGGTCTAGAGCCAAACTGGTTCCTTCACTGCTTCACAAGCAGCTACTTACCCGGCTTCCATGGTTGAGTCAGTGATGCATTTCTTCTTCACACTCGTCCATTTCATGTCTACACTTCCCAAATGAAAGCACACTAACTGAGGCAGATAGTTTCTGGAATCTATGTCTGATTGGAAATCCGAGTCCATGTAGCGATGGGGATTAGACTATCTGACTGATAAACCAACATTCTATCTCGAGTTCTTTTCAAATACTTCATAATGTTTTTAACTACCGTCCAATGTTCTTTCCCCGGGTTACTTTGATATCTTGCCACCATGCCAATATAAAAGGTATATCCCGTCTCGTCTGCACAAAGATTGCATACATAAGGCTTTCGACAGCCTTAAGCATAAGGAATTTCTTTCATGTCATCTATCTCCCTTTGTGTCTTAGGGCACATTTCCTTGGATAGATGGATTCCATGTCTGAAAGGTACGAAGCCTTTCTTGGAATCCTGCATGCTGAATCGTTTCAAGACAGTGTTTATGTATGAAGCTTGCGATAAGCCTATCATCCTTTTCTTGCGATCTCGAGTGATCTTGATCCCAAGGATGTGCCCGGCTTCCCCAAGTCCTTCATATCAAACCGTTTTTGAAAGCCATGCCCTTACATCTGATAACACCTTTACGTCGTTCCCGATGAGCAGAATGTTGTCTACGTATAGTACTAAGAATACCTGTTGAGAAATTTATAGTTTTGATGAAAGTTCCAAAAACACATGTAATAGGACCAGTCAGACCTGTTAGCATATTACCTGCTATAGGAGACCAGTTGATAATGATTGTATAGAACAACCGATGAAATAGATAGGTCACATATTGAGGGGGAACTCAATATGTATAGGTCGAATCTGAAGACTCAAAGGACGGTGATATCCGATGGGGCGGAATCTTTGAAAAAGACAGAAGATCGGATCGATCGATCTAGTCGATATCTCTCACCAAGTCATAAAGCTCAAACTCGATATACTTTAAGATCGATGACTTCCGGAAGATCGGACCGGAAGACCTACATCGGTAAGTCCGCTAGTTGAAGCTAAGTCAACCGGCACCGAAGACTCTACCCGGATGGTGATCGATTCGGTGATCGATCATTCGACTCACCAGTGAAATCGATGTTTCACCTAATCATCGTCTATGATCCCCGAACAAGAAGAATGTCAAGCGTAGTTGGAAGAACAACACCGAAAAGTGAGTCTGCTATCCAATAAGAACAAGACACGTATGATCGGAGCCCCGGCAATTCGCGGATTTGATGCTACCTCTCTATGCGGCTACAAAGTACAAATTCACGCTTTTGGCCATGCCGTTCACGAAGCTCGTCACATCAAGCACACAAGTCTACCAAATATAGCTTTGAAAATCAAATTGCTCTCCAACGGCTCTTTGATTTCAAGGTCTATAAATATGGGATCACACTTGAGTGATATAACGGAACGCTTATTTGAACAATCAAGAAGCTCAAGCTAATATCAGTTTCCGCAAAGAACACAAACAAGAAGATTAATTTTTTTATTAAGTGTACATCCCATAAGTTCTTAGCATAGAAATCTTTTCATCTAGTTGTTAGGGCTTTATACTTATCTGTGAAAAAAAGATTTCATAGTTGGAACCAAAACAATCTTACCCAAACCCCCAAGTTAGGTTAAGTTGTTTAGCAAGATTCGGTAGGGTTTCTAGTTACGATCTCAGGGATCGGTTGAGTGTGAACTCCTTAAACATCTAGTTGGTGTCTTGTGTTGGACTTACACATAAAACCAAGTCCAGTTAGTTAAGTAGGTGCCCCTTGTGATAGGGAAGAGTGGACGTAGGACTGGTTTGTCCGAACCACTATAAATCTTGTGTGCCTTTACCGCTTTGATTAACTGATTACACAATCGCACACAACCTTTAAAGCGCATACATATTCCAAGTTGAGACCAGTTAGCACCAAGCTTCTGATCTGATCAATCTAGACATGTCAGTCAACTGATTAAAAGATTAACTTTGGAACCTGATTTATCAAAACTGGTTTTTCACACGGGTAAAACTTAAGCTTCCGCACACATCGTTAAACGATAGTTCTCGAATCGACCGCCTTGAGCGTCAAGAAGTTGATTATCGACCAAATGATTCACTCACACTCTGATCGGGTTTAATCGCCCTCACACCGATTTGCACAAAAGTTTTCGAAGTCTATTCACCCTCCCTCTGAACTTCGCCCTCACAAAACCCGTTCGGGACCTACAAGTGGTATCAGAGCAGTTGGTTCTACTAACCACTGACTTTGTGTATCATCGATTCTTGAGGAAGAATCTTTGTGGTCGACTGAACTGATCTTGAAAAACCGTTTTTAAAACTCATTGATTTTCCAAAATCACTCAGCATGGATAACACCTCGGGAATGTATCATGATCTGCCAAGTTCTCAATCGATGAGTATGCAGAGTTGGGCCATATATATATCCAACCATCTAGGTTTGATCGATGGCGAGAATGATGGAAGTCATCGAAAGAGGACCCATCATCATATACTTCGACAACCATGCGGTTGGAGGAGATCCGGACTTTACCCCGAAGTCTTGTATGTAAAAAGCCCGGCCTTGATGGATGCGAGAAGAAAGAAAATCATACTCTAGATACTATCGCAAGGCACATTATCATGAAAACAATGGATAAGGTCACCAAGAAAAAGATTAAGTATCTCAAATCTGCGAAAGCAATGTGGGATACTCGGGCTGAAAAATATCGAGGAAATGAACAGATAAAAGACGGTCTCCAAAAGTCTACAAGCGAATGGTGAAGTTCGAAAAAATCAAGATCTTGCCCAACGAAACCATCAACGAACTCGATGGAAGGATTACAATGTCTATAAACAAGCCGAGAACTTGGTAGAGATGTCGATAAAGATATCAACTACAAAATCCTAAGGTCTCTCACCAAGAAATGGGACATGAAGTTCACGGTAATCAAGGATTGCCAAGACATTTCAAAGATGAAGCCAAGTAGCTTGTTCTTGAGTCTTAAAGCTCACGAGTTCGATTTGATTGAAAGAGGACAAGTTCGATGAAGATGAGGTACCAAATGAAGCCTCAACTTCAAAATCGGTTGCTTTTAAAGGCAACCAAAGAAGAAACGAAGGCCAACGAACTGTTGGGAATATAATGAGTCGGTAATCAGATCGCTCTGCTTACCGGGAAGTTTGAGAAGTCGAACGTCCAACTTGGTAAGTATCGAAGATTTTATAAGGACTATCAACATAAGCCGAGGGAGATAGGAGATCGACCAATGGATCTCCGAAAGAACCAGATCCGATGATCGGAGGGATCCGCAGAGATGAAAGGAAAAGAGATAATCGGTGAGGAAGGAAGAGATAACCAATCGATGAAGAAGCTCGGACTACTATCGAAAAGGAAGTCACCGATAGGTCATACAGACGGAGTGATTCACCGGAAGGAAAGGTTCGGTGGATCAAGGAGCGTGCTTCAAGCGTGAAAGCCAGTCACTATAAGCGCATTTGCCCGGACGGCCAAGAGAAAAGGGAAGAAAAGAGGAACAGAAGAGAGCAACGTTATAGGGACAGAAGAGCCATGGTTGCTGATACGTCAGGAATTGACGATTCCTATCTGCCCTCTGAGGACTCTGGATACTCCTCTGTAGAAGACTTCTTCCTGATCAGCAGTGCTGTTGACTTCTATGAAAATGAAGATCTGATATTCTCTTCAGACGATGATGAGATCCGCTGATGGCGGGGAGGACCAATCTGAGGTAACCTCCAAACTCTTTCGACACTACACTCTTATCATTAGCACACCTGCTTGGGGAGATTGACTGCAGCTCTACTCGAGCAATTGCTTGAGGATCTCTCCAATGCAGGAGACACTTATGCTATAGTGGAAGCTGAAAATGACAAGTGAGAATTAGAAATAATCAGCTTGCTAAGGAGAATGACCTCAGTAAAGCCTCTGAACTTAAATCTGCTTTGAACCGCTTTCGAAGAAGCAACTGAGGAATGTAAAATTCTGAAAGTTAAGGCTTCTGATCAGGAGAAGCAGATCAAAGATCAGCTGGATATTAACAAACAGCAAGCTGATGATTTCAAACTTCTTCAAGCAAAATTTGATGAGCTATTCGAATCGCATGAAAGTCTCGAAATCATCTGAGGATAATCTGCCTAAGAAAATAGAGGTTTTCACAAAATCATCTAAAAAGCTGTTCAAGACATGAACACCTATTTTTGAACAACGATTAATAAGAAGGGACTTGGCTATGAGAACCCTTCCACATCCTCAAAAAGCCCCTACCGATTCATCTCAAAAAAAGGTGTAATCGAGACGAGTTTAAACAAAGATACACCAAAAGCCAAACATGTATCTAATAAGGAAAAAAAGGCCGGTTGAAGCGGTAAAGTAGTGCCTAACCGTAAGGAACATAAATGGACCCCAACTGGTAAAGCATCAGTCGAGGAATCAACCGAAGGACCCAGTTCTTCTGAAGAGACCTCAACCTGATCAACAGATCAGGAATAAGAAAAGGCAACCTGTAAAAGGGAAGTCCAATCTGAGACCCAATCAAGGTCAGCTGCCTAATAAGCATGCTTCGTAAAAGCGCAAAAAACCACCTATGCCAAAAAGATATGAATCTTTTGATGGTAGCGATCGTACCTACCCCTATATTTCGAAATCTAGGGTCAGCTTTTTTTGAACCACCTTCGGATAAAAAAAGAAGACAAACAGAAAAGATAAATCCCAAGTCTTCTAAGTCATCCAAGGTTCACACTAATAATCATACAAATCAGAAAGCATATAAAGAGACGTATGATTATGTTGATAGGTATGGGAGACAAATCAGGCCCTTCGATCTAACCGATCACAATAGAAGTGCTCTGCTTTTGTATGGATCCCAAAACTAATCCTAACCCCTCAGGACCCAATCCAAAAGGGTACCTAAAGCTGATTTGGTTTGCTGGATCGCGTGGGTCCGCCAACAAAGGAGGTGTGCAAGCAACTATCCGGTACATCGATAGTGGATGTTCAAGGCACATGACGAGAAGAAGCAAGCACCTCCTCGGCTCATACATAAAACGAAAGGCCCGCGTGTACTCTTTCGGATGATGATAACTTTGGTTATACCAAAGGGTTCTAACCTTAGAGAATGATGATGTACAAATAACCGGAGTCTCGTATGTCGAAGGTCCGAAGCACAACCTACTATCGGTTTCACAATTCTGCGACAATGGATTCATGTTGAGTTCTCGACCGACCAATGCACTATCAAGAATCGAGCCACTCAAATGATTTTGCTAACCGGTTCAAGGAAAGGGACGATCTACACAAACCGATTGGAACAGTTTGCCCAAGAAATGCATGCCCGATTGTCAAGAGTTCCAAAAGTAGCGGTGGCTCAGCACAAAAAGAATGAGCCATCCCGAACTTTAAAACTCTTAATAAGATAACAAGGATGTCTCTAGTGGAAGGACTTCCGAATGAAGTATTTTCAAAGGATCGGACATGTCTTGCATGTCGGAAGGAAAAAACAGTCAAAGCTTCATTCAAGGGAATTCCGGACGGCATCCAAACAGATCTTCTTGCTTCATATGGATCTATTTGGACCGATTACACGGTCGGTCTCAACGGACGCAAATATACTCTGTAATCGTGGATGACTATTCCAAGTTTACGGGTTATATTCTTAAATAAGAAGAATGAGGCGACAACGAAGATACCCGAAATGCTAAAAAGATTACAAAATGAGAAGGGTGTCGATGTAGTAAAAATCGGATCGGATAAAGTCTGCAAATTTACGAACTCTTTTATTCTTGATTTTTGCTCTAAGTTTATTATCTGACATGAAACATCGGTACCAAGGACGCCACAACAAAATGGAGTAGGCGAGCGGAGAACAGAACTCTCAAAAGAAGCCGCTTTCGAACGATGTTAGTGAACATGCAATACCAAGCCGTTTAAGGCGAAGCAATCAACACCGTGTCTCTTACTTCCATGTTTTTTGGGTGTAAGTGTTTCATACACAACAATGGGAAGAGTCGGTTGAAAACCTTTGAGGCCAAGTCGGATGAGGGTATATTCTTAGGATATTCCTCATCTAGCAAAACTTTCGGGGTCTACAACAATGCATTTAGCGAACCCTACTTGTGGAAGAAACACCCCATGTAGTCTTTGATGAAGCATCTTACGATCAAGAGAAATCACTTCGAAACAAGATGTACACGATCAACAAGTACGATGCTCGAAAAAATGGATTAGCTAATGATCATGTAAAAAGAATCGAAAACCATAACGGTATACATTCCGGATCTAGGTGATTCACGGATCATTTTAGATCCTAAGGTACGAAAAAAGCTTCGGTGAAGAAGGCGATGATATAGTGAGATAAGTATCAATCGAACCATCCGGTTCGGGGGAACACTGAAGTTCCCACGAATAGACATCGACACATGATGAGTCCAACATCGGTGAGACTTGTTCTTATCAAGTGGATCATAACTCGCACCACTCCCAATCGCTAGTAATGAAATTTTATCGAAACGGACGATGTTCTCCAAACCGACGCCGTCGAGCGAGAAGGACTGGATAACCCGGTCATCCAACCGATCGATAATCGGAGACCCATCGATAAAGTTAAAACTAGACATCAGTTGGTGAAAGTGCCATGTATTCTTTGTTATCTGCCTATGAAGGAACCAACAACAATAGAGGAAGCTCTACAAGGCGCAAGTGGATTCTAGCCATGCGGGGAGGAAGCCGAAACAGTTCGAGAGAAATCAAGTTCGAACTAGTGGGCGGACCAAGTCATCAAGACGTTATTGGCGCGAAGTGGGTATTCAAGAACAAGAGAGATGAGAAAACGTCATCACCGAAAATAAGGCAAGACTTGTTGCTAAGGGGTATTCACAATCGAAGAATTGATTATGATGAGACCTTTGCACCCGATCGCTCGCCTATAAAGCCATTCGGTTGTTTTACGGCATATCTTCTTCCCACAGAGGGTTCATTGTGTGTCGGATGGACGTAAAGAGTGCTTTCTTAAACGGGGTACTAGCGAGAGGAAGTTTATGTCGAACAACCTCCGTGCTTTGAAAAGGGCAACCAGTGTGTGCTGCGTCTAAGAAAAAGCTCTCTATGGCCTGAAATAGGCTCCTCGAGCTTGGTATGATACACTCTCTCAGTTCTTGATCGAAAGTGGGTTCACTGAAGGAACAGTGGACAGAACCTTATTCAGAATAGAAGATGGAGAAGATATTCTGATGGTTTAGATTTATGTGGACGACATCATCTTCGGATCTCCCAACAAAAGTCTATGTGAAAGATTCAGCAAACTGATGCAAGGAAAATTCGAGATGTCCATGATGGGTCAGATGAATTACTTTCTGGGTCTTCAAGTAAAGCAAAGTACAGAAGGGATATTCATCTGCCAAGCAAAGTACACTAGGAATTTATTGGCTAAGTTTGGAGTTCAAAATTGTAAGGAAGCCAAAATTCCTTTGATGACTGGATTCAAGATGGATCCAGATGAGGATGGTCAGAAAATAAATCAGAAGGAATATAGGGCTCTCATTGGATCTCTACTATACCTGACTGCCAGCAGACCAGATATAACCTTCGCAGTAGGTGTATGTGCCAGATTTCAGGCAAATCCAATGATAAGTCACCTAGAAGCAGCTAAGCGGATTCTTAAGTATCTGAAGGGGACAGTAAACCTTGGTTTATTTTACCCATCAGATGATAATCTAGAGCTTAGTGGGTATTCTGATTCTGATTATGGAGGTTGCAAGATTGACAGAAAATCCACCTCAGGAACTTGTCAGTTCTTAGGAAATAAACTAATCTCGTGGTTTTCAAAGAAGTAGACATCAGTTGCAACATCTACTACTGAAGCAGAATATATGGCTGCAGGAAGCTGTTGTTCCCAACTGCTCTGGCTTAGTCAGCAGCTGAGGGATTATAACATTGAAGCTAAGAATGTACCTATTTTCTGTGACAGTAATAGTGCTATTGCAATCACTCAGAATCCTGTTCTACATACAAGATGCAAGCATGTGGATGTCAGGCACCATTTTATAAGAGATCATGTTGAAAAGAAGAATATCATAATGGAAAAGATTCATACTGATAATCAGAAAGCTGATATTCTAACCAAGCCACTAGCTGAGATCAGATTCAGAGAATTATGCAATGAGCTAGGGCTTCTGGATCTTGGAGAAAATGCACCTAAAATGTTTGATGGAATGATCTCCAGAACCAGCTGGTTAAGAAACTAATCAGGTCAAGTGAAATCAGTTGAATTTGGTATATCAACTGATCAGAAGATCAGTCAAGGAACTGATATGAGAAGGTACTGATCAGATTTAAAGTTTATCAGATTAAATAAACTGATCGTTTAAAGGATTATCTGATTAAATCTGTTCAGTTATACTTTGTAAGTCGATTAAGCTAAAAATCAACAAGGTTCACAAGTGGTATTCACAAGATTAAAGCTTAAAATCGCATAAGGATACAGGAATTTTACACAACAATGAAATAATGAAATTTTCATTAATAAAGACCAAGGTCGTTTACATTACAAGATACAAGTACAAAAAGGACCCGGGAGGTCGATTAGACATAAACCCTAAACCCTAAACCCTAGACCTTAACACTAAACCCTCATCCTAACCCTTGAAGAAGTGGAGAGAGAGAGATTTTAAATCGATGCTCTCATTTTCCCCCACTTAACAAGGGTGAGAGAGGGCTTAAAAGAAATCTAAAAGCCGCTTGGTGGCTAAAACCAAAGGAGCGACAATGCCTTGATAGGATTTTTTAAGCCGGAGCCCTAAGAAAGAGTCGATGGGCTCTCCAAATTTAAATGGTGAGTTGATATCACGGGCATCACCGTTGTTATCGATCTGCATTGTACATCAAACTCATGTTCATTTTCGGTCGAGTCTTTGATCTTGGTTACATCATCTCGATAGACACACAAGGTGCATACGGTTAGGAGAAGTGTCTTCTCGATTGCGATAAAGCGAACCGCCCGCCTCGGTGGTAGAAAGCTTTAGCAATGATTGTATGTGAAATCTTTGATGACGACGAAGAGCGAGGATAAAGGGACACCACAGGGGATGATTTGAGAAGTTGAAATCATTGAAAAAGGGGTAAAAGTGTTTTTTAGGAAGTTTCACGAAAAATAAGGGTTCACCAGGATACATGATTCTACAAAGAAGATAAGTATGGTGAATGGGTTATGTTGTGTAAAAACAATTGGTCCAATTTATAGAGACCAAGCAAGGGTGCAAATGAAAATCTGAATTCTCAAAACCTTTTAGAAAATCGACCAAAAGAAAAAATGCGTGTAGAAATCACGCTGATCGAATTAATTGGAGAGATTTACGGCGGATTGACATATCGAGAGATTCGGACGATAATTCGATATGTCAAATCGCTACCAACTTAGGTAATAGAAGCTACTACTCTAGACTAAGTTTTGGCGGTAACACTTATCCCAAGAATTGACTTGATCCGGAGAAGAATCGATTAGGTCAACTAAAATCGATTACATACAAAGTCGATCGGATGAGGAAGATCACCGAGCTTGAAAATCCAACAAATCGGATACATCGATCTATGGGAAAAAGCGAAATATCGGTTGAAGGGGGGAACTTCAACCCATCAAGGAGGATCGAAGGAAATCGACGTATTCAGGAAGATCAGGTTGAGCTTGAAACTTCAACAAATCGGATGCAAGTGAAGAAGATCGGTTAAAAGGATCGGTTAGGGAAATTTTAAGGCTTAGGCGAAATACTAAGATCAACAAGTGAAATCAACATAGATAAGTGGTATTGACCGATTACAATATCGATCAACCGAATCACGCCTTTTTTTTTTCTCTTGTTCTTTGCTTATTTATCGGATCTTATATGATATTATTTGCCTTACTGTACCCATTATCCTTGTGACGTATTCCCTGCAAATCATTTAATGCGGACGTGGGGAACATGTATTAACTGCTACTAAATGTGCTTTTAAATCCAAAAGGTTTTAGTACGTGCTTTTCCTGACCCTACGATCAAAACCGCTTAATCTGGAGCGTCTAATCTTTTCAAACGGTTGATCTTCCAAATCTTGTCTTCTTTTTCCCTCCTCGTTTTTATAAAGATCATCAAAAACCATACGAGTTTTCCATTTCACAAACTTGCGATTTATTCTCCTGAAAACTCAGATACTTCTCTCGAGTTCAAAGTGTTTTTCCTAAGTTTCAAAATCATCTTTCCAAAAAAACGCGAATCTGGTAATTTATGTTTATTTGATGTATTCTTTTTAAAATCCATTGATCTTAAATGTTTTTATCCTGTGTTATGCTTTATTGTTTCCTGGTTTCCGCATATGTGATGTTCTTATATATATGCACAACTTTAATCGGGTTCATCCCTTTGTAGATGGCCACCCACGGAATGGGAAAGATAATGTGCAATTATGCGAATCGGCAACAAAGATTGTGGATGATAAGTTCGTATGCAGTTCAATATCACCGGATCCTAATCCATGGAGGTCGAGCAAATTTCTGCAGCGAGCCTTGAGAAATTTTATTGTTGCTCCGCAATCGAAAGAATCAAGATGAAGCACTAGAATTCCTAAGGAATTTAAGAGTGATACGGACGTTTTGGAAATGAACGCTCTCGGCAAATCAATCGGAGAAGAAATCGATGACGAATGATGATATAACCCGTCTGTTGACCTACCAAAAGGACGGATCTCGCTTTGCTCATTCTGGAGAACGATGATGAGCTGATCAGGAAAGAGCTCTTCAGAGAGGCTGACAAACATCATACGTCAGGATTTGTCAGGCCAATGCTCAAGAGGAAATACCGATTGTTGTTTGACATATTGTCAAAAACAATTATGGGGATTGCATTCAGCCCGATGCTCTTACATCCGTCAAAACTCAGACAAAGATGGTCGCAATAATTGATGAAGCCAAGAACATCAATTGGCACGGGTTCCTGAAGGCCATTCTGCTCCAAGAACATGAGAAATTTGGAGTAAATGAACTGAGGCAGGTATATCTGAAGAGAAAAATCAACAATCTCAACAAGGTTGCAGTTATTCTGAAAGATAAACTGCCTAATCTTCGAATGGGAAACAGTTGGATTGAAGTCCTATAAGGCCTTTCTCCACGACCACTTGACCATCTTTGGGCCACCGACGATGATATCGCCAACCCCCCAAAGTCAAAGAAAGGAAAAAAGCAAAGAAGCAACTTCGCCTATACCGGATGCCCCCAAAAAGAAGAAAAGAAAACTGGTGAAGGCCCAGGAGAAGAGGCCGAAGAAGGCGAAGCAAGCCTCCATGACTCTGATGCTTGAAGATGAGTCAGATGAAGAAAGAGCGCCAGATCAGTCTGTTACCACATAAAAATCAGGTGAAAAATCAGACGGGCAGGCTTCTCAAGCTGAGAGCTCGCCAGATCATTCTGAGGAAGAAGCACAAAGCCGATCGATCTCCCTCTCCTCAAGCTCGAGTGATTCACCACTCAGACTAATGGCCTGCTGAGCATGTCTCTCTATTCTTCCACCTGCCTTGAACACACATCGCATCGATTCGCGAACCGAAAGCTTACGATGTGGAACCGTAGCAATCGCTTCCACAAAGAGAACCCTATGAGCGAACCGATCAGCCAACTTCCTCCTACTCAAGCACAACGAGAACCTTCCACATCTCATCAAACTGAATCTAGACAGACAATTCCTGAGTCCAGATCGACAAAGATCATAACTGGGAAATTGATCAGAATGCTTGTCGAAAAGAAATTGATGAGTTGTATCCAATGATGCGCCCATCCCGCCATAAGAGAGGAAGTAATGGAGATCCTCATTTGGAGAGATCTTCGATTAAAAAGCTTCTCAGACTTTATAATAATTATTGAACAGATGGGCGGTGCGGATGAGTTTGCGGACTTGATTTCGACATGAGGAAATCTGCTAAAGTGGGATCACCACCGAGTGATAATCTTCAAATGTCAAAGCTCGATCCACGGGAAGATAGGGTTGCTTAACAGATTTAATCGAGATCGCGACAAAGCTCCTGAAGCGGATGTCATCATGAAGGATCACGAGGAGCCGCCGATGATAGTGGAGCTGGTCTTTGCGCTTCATGACCAACCACCGGAGGCACAAACAACTCAATCGGATCAAGTGACACCCAACATTCCAACATCACACGTCACTATTGATCAACTTCGGGAGATCAAATCTTGTATCAAAGATCTCTCCCGAAGAAGAAGTTGAGGGATCGATAGGTGATCAAAGGCGATTGCCATCAAAGAAATAATGGATCAAAGGAATTGGCTATTTCCCCAGATTAGGGCAATCAAAGATCGGTTCTCCCAAATCGTATCCCATCGTCAAATCGAATCGATAAAGACCGTTGATGCCAAATCCGACTTCGGTGGAACAACAACAAGTTTTTTTTCGATGCTCATCGACAAGCTAGGATTGACTGAAGAAAACTTGACAAACTGACATAAACACTCTCTATTGCCATGGAATCTGTCAAGACCGAAATGATATCGAAGATTCAAAATCTAACCGCTCAAACTCAAGGCATATCATTGCGAGATCTCAACAGTATGATCGCGACTCAACTTTGGTTCTCGACCTCCCACCTCAATACTCTTTTTGATCAAACCAAAAAGGGGAAGGACAGAATGAGAAACCAACCCGACATAACAAAGTCTGAGGACATCACAAACTCGATCAAAAAAAAGATGTCCAAAGAACAGATAAATTTGAAGAAGCCCCGAAAATGCCAAGAAGAAAGAAGGGCGTAAAAAAAAAAAGAGGCGTAAAAAAATCAAGAAGAGATTCAAATCGAGAGCAAAAGAAAGGAAGGGCTTTGGAAAATCCGTACGAACCTAAGCCGCCAAAGAAGAGTTGATGAGATCATCCCAAAAAAACTCGCCAAGCAAGATGCTAAGAAATTTGAGGAATGGAATAAGATCGAGAGGAATGGCTTCGGATGCCTTTGTTCTTAATCTTGTTCCACAAGAAGAATCTCCTGATGAAGAATTCCTCAACTGGTTAGAAATTAAATACCCGGATTTTCTGAAGTATCTGGAAAATGAGGCCAAGCTTATCAATGTAAAAATAACTCGCCAAGAGTATGATCTGTTAGAATACTCGAAGAAGGCAGATGGCTCATTTGACAGACTGGCATTTCAAAGATTCTATTTTGACATCCTGCACAGAACGCACATAACGATCCTCGTGGGATGATGATGTCAAATGGAAACTTTATCAGATTTTCAACGTACCTCAAGATCAAAGAGAGATGCCAGAAGGATACAAGCCTAAAGAGTGAAGAATCAGAAGACTACTCAGGATCAGCTGTTCTTATTTTCAAACTTTTCTGATGTAACATGTAATCAACATCCTTTAATAAGAAAAGTTTATTTTCTGATCCTAAGACAACGTCTCATTGTCTTCTGATTATATGCTCTTAACTCGCTTTTTTATTTTTTTTATCAATATTTGGTTTCTCAAAGTGTTTTGGTTTCATTTTTTTTATAGTTTTGATGAAAGTTCAAAAACACATGTAATAGGACCAATCCGGACTCAAAGTGTTTTTATATTCATCAAAAGGGGAGAAATTGATAATGATTGGATGAAATAGATAGGTAGTTTTGATGAATGTATAGGTTCTCAAAACAACATGATATTAGATAGGCGAGAATGCTAGAAAAGAATGGAAGATCGGATCGATCCGATCTAGTCGATATCTCACCAAGTTTCAAACTCAATTATACTTTAAGATCGGATGACTTCCGGAAGATCATACGGAAGACCTACATCGGTAGAGTTGTTGAAGCTATAATGATTGACTCTATCGAACAACCGGTGATCGATGAAATATGTTTCATAATCATACGGATCACGAACAAGAAGAATGTCAAGCGAAACTCAACATGTAAAGGAGTCTACTATCCAATAAGAACAAGACACGATGATCTGAGCCTCAATTCGGGATTTGATGCTACCTCTCTTAACGGCTAGAAATTACAAATTCACGCTTTTGGCCATGCCGTTCTCAAGCTCGTCATCAAGCACGCAAGCAAGTCTACCAAATAGCCCGAAATTCAAATTGCTCTCCAACAATTTCAAGGTCTATAAATATGGGATCACACTTGAGTGATATAAAATTTCAATCAAGAAGCTCAAGCTAATATCGATTTCCGCACAAGAACACGAACAAGAAGATTAATTTTTATTAAGTGTTCATCCCATAAGTTCTTAGCATAGAAATCTTTTCATCTAGTTTGTTAGGTCGCTTATATCATAAGAAAAAGATTTCATAGTTGGAACCAAAACAATCTTACCCAAACCCCCAAGTTAGGTTAAGTTGTTTAGCAAGATTCGATCAGGGTTTCTAGTTCTGATCTCTGGGATCGGTTGAGTGTGAACTCCTTAAACATCTAGTTGGTGTACTGTGTTGGACTTACACATAAAACAAAGTCCAGTTGGTTAAGTAGGTGCCCCTTGTGATAGGGAAGAGTGGACGTAGGACTGGTTTGTCCGAACCACTATAAATCTTGTGTGCCTTTACCGCTTTGATTAACTGATTACACAATCGCACACAACCTTTAAAGCGCATACATATTCCAAGTTGAGATCAGTTAGCACCAAGCTTCTGATCTGATCAATCTAGACACATCAGTCAACTGATTAAAAGATTAACTTTGGAATCTGATTTATCAAAACTGGTTTTTCACACGGGTAAAACTTAAGCTTCCGCACACATCAGTTAAACTGATAGTTACCGAACTGATCTGCCTTCAGGCGATCAGTAAGTTGGTTATCAGCCCAAACTGATTCACTCACACTCTGATCAGGTTAACTGCCCTCACACCTGATTTGCACAAAAGTTTTCAGAAGTCTATTCACCCCTCCCCTCTAGACTTCTGCCCTCACAAAACCCGTTCGGGACCTACAATACCAATGCAGTTCCGACACGCTTTTGTACACACAACTTTCGAACTCATTTTGATCAAACCCATAAGACATTATTACATGATCAAAACATTGGTTCCAAGCTCTGGATGCTTGTTTGAGTCCGTAAATGGACTTCATGAGCTTACAAACTAGATGTTCTTGGCCCTTTTCAATGAAGCCTTGGGGTTGTTACATATAGATTTCTTCATCCAGACTTCCGTTAGGGAAAGATGTCTTGACATCCATTTGCCAGATTTCAAAATCGAGATGTGCAGCAATCGACAAGAGAGTCCGGATGGACTTGAGCATTGCTACAGGTGAAAAGGTTTCCTCATAGTCGATCTCTTCTTTCTGAGTATAACCTTTTGCCACAAGCCTGCCTTGAAGGTTTCCACCTTCCTGTCCGGTCCCCTTTTTTCTCTTGTATACCCACTTGCAACCAATGAGTTTGACCCCATTAAGTGGTCGACTAGCTCCCACACTCTGTTATGATCCATAGAACCCATTTCGACTTTCATTGCTATTTGCCAAGAAACTCCATCCTTATCTTGGATTGCCTCGTCATATGTCCATGGGTCTGATTCGTCTTGTCCGGGAATCAAGTCCGAGGACTCTCCTATCCCCATGAATCTCTCGGGCTGTTTCACAACCCTCCCACTACGACGAGGATCCTGTTGTGAAAGTGTGTCGTCATCTTGTACAGTTGGCAATGAGGTTAGCCCCCTTAGCTCATTTAAGGTAATTTCACTTCTGGGTCTTCTTTCGTTCATATAGTCTTCTTCCAAAAATTTAAAGTGGGTGCTTATTACCACCTTTTGATCTCCGGGACCATAGAACATACACCCTTTTGTTCCCTCGGTGTATCCTATAAACAACCTTAATTCTGATCGAGGATCCAATTTTCCAGCTTTCGTGTCCAACACGTAAGCCAGACACCCCCAAATTCTCATGTGTCTCAAACTAGGCTTGCGCCCGGTCCACAATTCTTTGGGAGTTTTGGGAACCGATTTGGATGGCACCAAGTTCAGAATGTAAGCCGCTGTTTCCAAGGCATGACCCCAGAACGACTTGGGAAGATCCACATAACTCATCATTGATCTAACCATTTCCAAAAGAGTTCTGTTTCTTCGCTCTGCAACCCCGTTTTGTTGAGGGGTTCCGGGTGCAGTTAGCTGGGATACAATCCCTTCATCTGACAAGTAGTTCAAAAACTCATCGCTGAGGTACTCGCCTCCACGATCGGATCGTAGAGACTTGATACGTTTTTCCCTATGATTCTCTGCTTGAGCCTTAAATTCTTTGAATTTCTCAAAGGTCTCAGATTTATGCTTCATAAGGAAAATATAACCGTACCTTGAGTAGTCATCAATAAAAGTGGCGAAATACTCATAACCTCCTCTTGCTTTGGTTGACATTGGACCATATAAGTCTGTGTGAACAATTTCTAACACTTCTTTGGCTCTACTCCCCTTGGCTCCGAATGCCCTCTTGGTCATTTTACCCTCCAAATATGATTCGCAAGTTGGAATTGGTTCAACTTGGAGAGACTCCAATGAACCGTCTTCTACCAACCTTTGGATCCTCTTTGGATTAATATGTCCCAATCTTAGATGCCATAGAAGTGTTTCGTTCACGTCTGATGAACGTTTTCTTTTATCGGAAACAATTTGATGTGTTATAGGATGCATTTCGTGAGTGGTGTGCACAGTTAATTGTATAGAGATTGTCCATCAATATCCCATAACAGATACACTCATCATTTCAAGAAATGATGTCATTCTTATTAAAAGAAACTAAGTATCCATTAACAGAATTTAGAAACTGAAAGTGAATTCTTTCTAAAACTGGGAACATAAAGAACATCTCTTAAAATTAAAACTACGTCTTCAAAAGACAGGTGCACTTCTCCCACTGCTTCAGCTGCCACTCTCGTAGCATCGCCCAGTGTGATGAGGATCTCACTGCCACTAAGTTGTCGGGTCAGCTAGGACCCCGTAACGTGAAACATACATGGTCAGCAGATCCCGTATCAACTACCCACGAATGAGAAGTATACGCCTCTAAACAAGTTTCAACAACTAGTGCGTGAGAATTACCTTTCTTTCCGGCCCTTTTGGGGTTGGAACAGGCAAACCTCCATTGTCCTTACCGCTGTTGAAGCACTTCTTCTTTGGATTTTCCTTGACACCACAAGCATTCCTCATCTTACCATTGCCCTTGGCAACAGTTGAGTTTTATTGCTTATGGCTTTTGGTTCTCTTCTTCTTCTTGCCTACCCTTGGCCTAGAAGATGAAGATGGACCACTTGCCGTTCAAAGCTTGAGTTTGGTGCCCCATCAACATCTATGTCGAGACCAAAGCTTACAACAAATCAGCTAGCGAGGCCAAAATGCTCAGAAACTTTTCGGCAGAGAGTGAAGTACCAAATTCATCTGAGTCTCCAGATTATAATCTGCACTCAGAACCTCAAGTTTGTTCAGATGGGCCATTAATTTTGAGGACGTGATCCCTTACGGGTTTGCCCTCCACCATTTTCAGCGACGACATATCTCGCAAGGTGATCTGACGAGTCCCGCATTTTTGACTCGTCAGTTGGCTCATCTGATTTTGGTGTGTCAAGAATCCACTTGTGCTTTTGTGCAGTTAGGACGATTATAATTTTTCGTTTCCAATCAATATAGTTTCCATACTTATTCTATTGACTTTAAGTATATTGGACAGTGGATTAAAAAGGTTGCGACATGATGAACTGAAATAAATAATAATATGCATAAGCACAAATATATCACAAAATTCGATCACATGTTTCATATTAAAATCTCAAAAAAATATGAACATGCATCAGCCAACATCTCAAAACAATTTAAATAAGCCATGTGGGGTGGGTCATAATTTAAACACATTCAAGCAGGTTACAAACAAGAACAGTTACAAATCTTTAATATCCAGATTAATAGTTGGCTCCCACTTGACCAATACAAAATTGACAGGGACTTCGGGGAAGTATATGCATATCAATTTTATACCTAAGTAATAACCATGATTAAATAAAGAATTATTATTTCGCTTTGAACGAGCCTCGTGGGGAGGGTCATCGTCGCCACTAGTAATAATCCACAATCATCCATTTGGAATTTATTCATGTGAAAGCTATCTTTTGACCGTCCCGTGGGGGGAATTTCTCCAAAAGAATTCACAAATAAATAAATCATGGAGGTCAAAATTAATTCAATTTTATTATCCGGAATAAAATTGTCAATTAATTATTTAAGCATACTTAGTAATTTTCGAAAGTGAGATTTTTCAAAAATGTTTTCTCATGCATCGCAAATTTAAACACAATTTATATAAGCATAAAATAATGCATAAACATCAAGACAAAAAAATTAAACATATTGGGCACACATATCCAATTGTCATGGTTAATTTTTGTCATGTCTTGATCTTGAGAAATCATCTTCACAGCCTTCATCGTTCGTCTCGAAAAGCTCCCACTTGACCGTCTTAAAAAATGCCTTGTCAAGCCACATCATCGACCAGCTCGCGAGTCAAAATGCCCGCCTAGCACTCCCACGGCTGTGTCAAGTGGCGACCCGTCTTGCGCGTTCAGCGCCAGCGCGACGACGCCACCCGGCGAATCACGCCCGCTCGGCGACAAGCTTTGGCGGGTCGTCGGCACCACACCATCCCGCATCGAAACACGCCAGCGTATCCGCCGCCCGCCCATGTCGATCTTTGCCTACTTTGTGTCCACCGTCCCCCAAGCCTTCCAGTATGTGCTCGCTGCGCTGACCTACGCCAGCGTTCAGCGTCTTGCAGTCAGCGATGCCTCTTGCGCTTTCGCGCGCAATATGCCTGGGTTGATCCGGCCTTCGGCCTCCCCTCGCCCTCGCCCCCCGCCCGTCTTGCCGCCCACAGCGTCGTCAGCGTCCTCCCTTGGCATGTTTGCATGACGACGCTTACCCTCGCCCGATTCGGATCCCATCTTTTAATTTTTTTGTCTCATGCTCCGTTTAGATCCGGTTACAATTTATTTACAAAAATAAATAAACTGAGATCTAGACTAGTCTGTTACATTAATCAAATCAAACAAATTCTAATCTACTCGTGGATTTTCTCACGAGGCAAAACGAATTCGAACAAATCGAATTAAAAAACCACAATTTATATGCATGCATAAATAGACACATTAAATTCCATGACAATTGGATACCTGCAAAAAAGATCTAGCAATTCTACTATCCAATTTCAAATTTAATGAAAATGAATTAAATTACAATTTAAAATTCGAGTCTCAAAACCCGAGGCTCGATACGATTGTTGGGGAATTATTTGCACGGATCTATTCGTGATGAATATTTAAATACAAATTTAATTCTAACAATTATTACTAGCATGAATTAATCCTATATTAATTCAAATAATAATTCAACAACAAATCATGCATATAAACAGTTCACATAAATCCTACGCATGCGGAATTGCTACGGGTTTACGTGAACTAACCTCTTGGAGTGGCAATGGTCTCGTCGATAAAAACACACCAAAAAGCCTTCCCAAGTATTCCCTAGTCCTTGCTCATCAATCCGGTGGAAGGAAGCTCGCGAACAATTAACAAAAGGGAAAATAAAAATTTGTTGCACCACCTTTGTGGATTTACTAATTTTTCCAGCACATGGAATTGTACACTCACAATTGACGTTTTTTGAAAATACACAATCTGTCGACGTTTCAAAATATTTGATATTTTATCGACGCTAATATTTTTCCGAAAAATCAATTTTCGTGTTCACTGGGGATGAAACACTCATCTCCTATTTATAATAGAGAGGGGGACGAAAATTAGGGCTCAAAATATGGTTAGGATCTTTTCTTGATCTCCAAGAAATCTTGAATATATCCCATATATTCTTCTTTCCATGTGTATTTTTCCACAAAAATCTCACACCCTTATTTAACCCATTTTTTTGAAATTAATAGGAGGCTTTTCAAGATTGGATCTTTCTTGAATTTATGAGATATTCTTGTATTCCAAGAATACATATCTTTTTCCATAAAATCTTTTCAAGAAAATCAAGAAAATCCTTCCTATTATTACTCTATATATTTCGAAAATCACAATTAAAGAAACCAAGTGGGAGATTTCTTGAATTTATGGGATAATCTTGTATTCCAAGAATACTTATCTCCTTTCCACAAAATCTTTTCAAGAAAATTCTTCTCCCTCTTTTTCTTTAATAATTTCGAAATTTAAGGAAAATAATGCAACAATAATTTATTTTATTTTTAAACACCCTTTTCAGTTATTGGACTTTATGTTGGGCTACTTGAGGGGCCTTTAGGAGAATTAAGATTGAACCTTCCAATGGATCTTGAATTATCAATATTGAGCCACAATATTATTCAAGCCCATAAATATTAATTAATCCCACTACATAGTTAATATTGCACTATCCATCTTAACCCATATTACAGTTAATATGACTCCCGGTTATTATTTCCCGTGTTTAAGATTATCTAGCCCATTAATTAATTCAAGCCACAGAAATAACTTTCCATTAATTAATATCTTTTATCCTTGGTAAATGAACGGTTCAACATTATTATCCATACCGGAAACTAGTTCCACTTGCAAGATTTGGTATGATAAAACTTATGAACCTCCCAAGGGGGCAAATCGAACAAGCGTACTTGCACGCGATTCTCCGTATTAAATCTTAGCAATCACATGTGACCAATAATATTGCCCAAGATATAAAGTATTGAATCTCGTTGATTCTCTACCCGTAATAAGTCAAAGCAGTAATTACTAACCACACGCGATCCTATTTAAGGGACGAAGATTAAGAAATAACGAACCACTGAGGTCTAGTTCTTCCTAGTTCAGTTCTGAAGAATTTGTCCTCCTGTAGGTCCTATTCAGTGCACTAGACATGAACTAGTGTAATCTCTTGGTCAAGACAAGTCAATCTGAGCCTTACACTTCAACCTTTCACGATGGATTGTTCATTTCCATCTAGGTCGTGAATGGTGTACTTTTGGTTACAAGGAACTGTTAATTTAATCTTCTGTGATCTGGTATCACTAAATTAACTACAATGTAACACGTACTAATTATTGAACAGTTATGCAATAAATATATGTAACATTCGATGATATTTAAAGCATCATTGATAAATAATTTATTTCAGTAAATAAGACCGAAATTCAGTTTGATTATACAAAGTAAAAATATACTTTCCAGTATAATCCCAACACCAAGATGACAGAGATGATGCATGATGTCTTCTCAAAGCAATTTGCTCCACTTTCGGATGAATTCTCAATGGCCAAGAACTACATGATGAGGCTAGAAGATGAGCATGATCAGTTGGCAGGGGAAGTGCGTAGTATGGGCAATGAGCAATACTATATGGATACTGCACTAACTCAACTACTCCCAAGGTATGGTGCCAAAAAGGGGAAAAAACCGGGTGGCAAATTAAGTGAGTTGTTGGCACAAACCTTGGAGAGAAAGGCTCAAAAAGAAGCTGAAGGAAAGAAAATTTTGGATGCCTTGAGTAAGATTGAAGCCACTGAGAAACTGAAGTTTATAGAAGCTGAGAAACCTACCTTCACTCAGACAAATGATCAGATCACTTAGGAAGTAATTGGTGAAAAACTGAGTGATAGAAGGATGGTTGAAACAAGCAAAGCTGGTGAGGCTCAAGAAAAACCTGAAAAGAGAAAAGCTGTAGCTTTTGTTGAGCAAGAAAGGAAGAAAAGAGCAAAAAACTCAAAACCTACTCAGAGGAAGCTGATAATGGAATTCGAAGAATCTGAGGAAGAAACTGAAACCCAGAAAGAAGCCTTGGATACCAAGAAAACTCTGAAAGATCTTCAGATTGAAAAGGAAAAGAAAATCTGTTGCCCAAAGATCGTGTTCCAATCGATCGAAAAGAAGAAAGAAGAAGAGCAGAAAAGAAGATGTGGATTTAAAAAGTTTCTAAGCAAAAGGAGAGGTACAGAAAAGACTCAGAAATGACCGCATATTGACAAGTGGATGCCTCTACAGTTCAATGATGCATGGGAAGAGATCAAGAGAACCTTCTGGTTCTATTACGAGATTCTGAGAGAATGGAGGGGGAGCAGCTCAGATAAGAATGAAGCCTTCATTGAGTACTTACTGACTTTCTATCCTAAGTACCTGCAAAGTTGGATCAACATGACAGATGAAGGAAACACTCAAATAGTAGCTCTTGGTCCATACATGTACCCAGCTCCTAGGTTTGAGAATGGCTATGTGAATGAAGCAGCCATTTCTCAGGAAATAGCCCAAATATCACGATCCAAATAGGCCTAACAGGAAACAACCCTGATATCATCAAGGCAAGGGATGAACTGAAGAAGAGATACTACGGGATGTTCAACCTGGAAGTGCCAGAGGATGAAGTGGAAGAAGACTGAAGACTTTGTACTTCTGAATTTTTTTGGTTTTCATTGTAATTTGTAATGATTATCTACTGATCAATGAAAATTTTATCTTTTATGCTCAAAGATAATATCTCATTATCTTTTTACATGTCTTTAATTACTTGATATGCCCGATTGTTTAAGAAATTGTTGGGAGAAATACCACTTTGGTTGTAATAGATAAACTGAAACCTGAGGATAGGTTAGGTTTTCTTAAATGTAACAAGATTGTTTTGACATCATCAAAAAAAGGGGGAAATTGTTGGGAGATGAATTTAATAAAGAAGTTTTGATTAGATCCCAAAAACCCCTGAGTATGACATGTTCAGGTTAATCTTGATAGTCTGAGTCAGGTTTCAGCATAGATTGTTCAGAAAGTTATCTGCACCATGTATAGTCAGCAGATATAGATCAGGTTAGATCTTAAAGTTACTGAAGAACTCAGAAGGTATTGAGTAACTGAAGAATTAGTACAACTAAATGTTCGATCTCTCAAGATCTTTGAAGGAATGAAGACTCGAGATAATCTTGAAGACTCAAGATATCATCAAAGACATCAAGACTCGGTATGTCATCAAGACAGAAGACTCGAGAAGATCTTGAAAGACCCGAAGAAGTTCTCAAGACTCAGGAAGACCTGAATGTTCAGAGGCACTGAAGAAATATCTATCTGAATTCATACAAAACTGAGAAAAACGCACATGTTCAAAAAAGTAGATATTGCCCAAAACATTCTAGTGCAGGCAAAAGAAACTAAGTCTAAGTGTTGTTTAAGGTTGTCTCATTCAGAGAGATTGACCAAAAAGAGCCGTTTTGTCTGTCTACATTCACTGAAGATAAGAACCAATCAGAGGAAGACAACACTGTACTTTACTGACACTGAAAGCGATAGGACCCTGAATTATGTCAGTAGTACTAAGTTCCAGACTGAAAAAATTGGTGATTGGCTACATGACTGCATATTTCCTAAAACATGCAAGGGAATGTTCAAACCCTAAATATAGTCGTTCATCAAACACCAGAAGAGGAAACCCTTGATACTATCTCCTCCAACAGATAGTTTTTCATGAGTGACCTTGGTGAAGTTGCCTATAAATACCAGCGACTCTTTACATTGAGAGGTTACGGGAAATTTCAAGCAACTCAAGAGCTAATTCGTATTATTGCAAATTGAAGCACTCGAAAACCCTAGAATTTCCCAAGTGTTTCACATTGGAGAGAGCTCACTATTCTAAGCCTAGATTTATAGAATTATCCAAAGCTTAGAAGAGATATCCTAGCCTTTGCATCTGTTCTTATTGTAAAGGATATCTCACCCTAGTTGGAAACCAATCCAAAACCCAAACCCTTTGTTAAGGTAGTTTGTGTGTGATTTGTTGGTGAGTTAGAGTTGTAAAGAGTGAGTAAGCTACAGTGAGTTAGCCAGAAAACTCTAGAGAAGAAGTTAGTAAGCTACTTGTGGTAGTCTGAACACTTGTGTGTGTTTGAGTTAGTAAGCTGCAGTGAGTCAGCCAGAAAACTCAAGGTAGAAAAGTGAGTAAGATACAGTTAGTTAGCCTGAAAACTTTAGGAAGTGGTTAAGGAATTTCTCTGAAGATTAGAGAGAGTGGACATAGGAGCTTGAGTCTCTGAACCACAATAATTGTTGTGTTGTTTGCTTTCTGTACTGCATTTTGTCTGTTGCATGTTTCTCACCGAAAGCATATTTCACTGATATTCAGTTGGAACCAATCCACTGGACTGCATAAAATAGGTCACAACCTTAATCACTGTTTTATTAAAGTTTCAGCAAAGCTAAAACGAGTATAAACTTAGGGCCAACCATTCCGCACACTTGAGTAGCTAGAACAGATAGTTACCAAACTGAACTAACTCTACTGAGTGTTCAGTAAGATAAATATCTGATCCAAGCTCCTCAAGATCTCTGATAAATCCAGGATCAGTTGGGCTAATCTGAAGCTTCTAAAAGCAGCTCAGGATCATTGTCTCAGTAGACTTTGACTCAGGGCAATCCGTGCTTCTCAGGGCAAAATTATCAGGATAACCTGACCCATCTGACCTCAGTGAAGAAAAAGTTTTAAAATCACTTAACACGTGTATTCCCCCCCCCTCATACACGTGTGAGACTCGTTAGCACCGGAACCAACAACAACCAATGGGCTTCGAACCTTCTGGTAACGGAACAAGATCCCAAACTTGATTGTCTTGCATTGACTTATACTCTTCGTTCATGGCATCAATCCACTTTTGAGAATTTGGACCCTTCATGGCCTGATGAACATTGATAGGATCATCTTCCATTAATTCATTAGTGTCCTCATTTTCTTGGAGAAAAATAATATAATCATCCGAAATAGCTTTTCTCTTCTCTCTAGTGGATCTCCTCAATTCTATAGGTTGTTGAGGTTGTTCTTGAATTATCGCATCAACCTGATCGGGAAGACCTTCAACATTATCCTGTTGAGGTTCCAGATCTGCTTCTTCTCCAATGACAGGTATGAATACCTGAACATTGTCATAAGCAGTAGTAGGTGTCGAAATCAACTCCTCCTCAAAGGTAATGTCACTAACCTTATTTCTCCCCCCAAACTCAACATCCTCAAAGAACACTGCATTTCCCGTCTAAAAAATTGACCTTCTAGTGGGATCGTAAAACTTAAAACCCATGGTTTTTTCTGAATAACTAATAAAGTAGCTGCTAATTGTTTTGGAGTCCAATTTCTTTTCATTTGGCTTGTAAGGCCTAGCCTCAGTTGGACATCCCCAAATTTGAAAGTGATTTAGACTGGGTTTTCGCCCAGTCCAAAGTTCAAAAGGAGTTTTAGCAGCTGCTTTAGTTGGTACCCTGTTGAAAATGTAAGCTGTAGTCTTTCGTGCTTCTCCCCAAAGTGAATTTGGTAGGGAAGAATGACTAATCATACTCCTCACCATATCCTTTAAAGTTCTATTTGTCTTTCAGCTACACCATTCATGCTAGGTGATCCCGACATGGTGTACTGTGGGACTATTCCACATTCCATTAGGAAGATAGCAAAAGGTCCTGGACGTTGTTCTCCCGAACCGTCATATCTACCGTAGTATTCACCCCCACGGTCAGATCTAACACATTTAATCCTTTTGCTGAGTTGATTTTCAACCTCAGTCTTAAATATTTTGAACATGTCCAGTGCCTCATCTTTTTCATGAATGAGATATAGATACCCATAACGTGAATAATCGTCTATGAATGATACAAAATATTGTTGACCGTTCCAAGAAGCCGTAGGGAATGACCCACAAATATCTGTGTATATCAGTTCTAAGACATCATTAGCTCTTTGGTTACCTAATCTCTTCTGTTTGGTCTATTTTCCTCTAATACACTCAACACATACATTAAGATCTGAAAAATCAAGTGTATCTAAAATGCCTTCTGACACAAGCCTCTCAATTCTGGTTTTTGAGATATGACCTAAACGTTAGTGCCATAAGTTAGCCGAATTTTCTTTATTTAATTTTCGCTTAGTACCTCTAGATTCAACATGCAAGGATTCATAATATGAGGAAACAATATCAAGCAAGTATAGATTATCATACGCACTAAATGAACCAGTGCCCAAAATACTGGAATTATTTGAATGTTTAAACTGACAATCTCCAAATGAACAAGTAAAACCATATTTGTCCAAAACATAAATAGAAACCAAATTCCATCAAAAAGACGGTACGATAAAAGTATCTTTCAAATCCAAAAAATATCCAGTCTGTAATAATAATCTAAAATTCCCAATTGCCTCCACTTCCACCGACTTGCCATCCCCCACATAGATGTATCTTTCACCATCACTTGCCTTTCGGCAGCTCATGCAACCCTGCATTGAAACACTTATGTGAGTGGTAGCACCAGAATCTAACCACCAAGTGTCTTTAGGTACTGAAGCTAAATTAACCTCAGAACAGACCAAAGTAAGATTTGTACCTTTCTTTGCACGCCAAGCATGATATTTGGTACAATCCTTCTTTTTGTGTCCATGCCTCTCACAAAAGAAACATTTTTCATCCTCTGTATTGTTATGTTGTTTCTTGTGTGTAGGACCCTTATCCTTAGCAGCTTTGTCAACAACCTTCCTTTTAATGCCCTTTCCCTTATCTTTGGAATTAATGGCCAGCTGAGCAACCTCAGATCTTTCTAGCTTCAATCTTTCTTCTTCTTGCACACAATATGAAATGAGCTCATTAAGAGTCCATTTCTCCTTTTGACTGTTATAACTGACCTTAAATTGGCTGAATTGTGCAGGAAAAGATATTAGCACCAAATGCACGAGTAAGTCTTCAGACATCTCGAGTTTTAGTGCACTTAATTTGGAAGCAACATGAGCCATCTGCATGATGTACTCCCTTATATTTCCCTTACCCTTGTACTTCATTGAGATCAAGTTTGCCAAAAGCGTACTTGTCTCGACCTTATCGTTTTTCAGAAAATGTTGCTCAATATGGGTAAGGTACTCACTGGCCTTAGTGATTTCCACAGATGCAGTGCCTCGAAAGTCTTCCGGAGTACTGCGCTTCATGATCATTAGACTAACGTGATTTGAGCGCTCCCACTTCTCAAAGTTTTTCCTTTCATCAGGAGAACTTTTAGCAGTCAGAGAAGTGGGTTGCTCTATCCTTAGTGCATAGTCAAGATCAAGGCAGCCCAAAGTGATTAGAAGATTATCCTTCCAATCCTTAAAGTTTGAACCACTAAGCATGGGTATGTTGCTAAGAATAGCAGATAAAAAAGTGGCAGATATAGCTGAAAACAGAGAATAAAAAAATAACCGTCATGCTTACAACAGCCACATAAACAATTAATAAATTCAAATATGATGGTAACATCTCGAGGCACCGAACACAACATTAATATCAAGTCTTTGGACAGTAGTATTAACTCATAAGTGGTAACCTCTGTGTATTGATCAAATACTGACAATAAAATCGTGTCAACTAATAGCCTTCCTTTGGGCCGACTAATTAGTCACATGAAAAACTTTCTAATTGTCACGTATTTATCATTACAGGTGTTTGTGTATTTCGAGCCAAATATTAACCTTCCTTTGGGCCGATTAATACCCGCATAAATTTGCACTTGCACAACCATCCCAATATTTTCAATGGAAAAATCTACACAAGAGAGGTCACTTTGGCGACTTCTTGATTCAATTAAACCATCTTAAATATTAGTAAAATTATATATAGGAACATGAGATGCCCATCAAATATGAATTATGATTTAAACATATATATATATGAGATATACACGTCTCAATCCAATTTGTGTTATTAGCATAACAACACAGAACCTTAACCAAACTTTTCCTTTTAATTAGCAAAATTAATAATCATGCTTCACAGTTCCAAAATAAAAAATAAACATAATTTTAGAAAGAAACAAAACCAGATCGGTACTGGTAGGATTTAAACAGCAATTATGGAGAAAATAATGAAACAAGAATTAAGTAACACAAAATTTGGTTACCGAGTTCGTCAGGAATGACTACGTCTGGGGGCACTACCAAGCCAGGAGATCTACTATTTTCGTGTAATAGGAGTAATAATACAATTACAATGAGTTAAAAGTATTTAAAGATGAGGCTGGGCCGAAAATCCTAAGTTCGCGTACAGGGCCTCAGAACTGCTCGACCAGGGGCTTTGGTTGAGCAGAACCGCTCGAGCTTCAACATGGTCGAGCGCCTATACGACGCTGGAAAGGGGGGTTCTCGACCGAGCAATAGTGCTCGACCTCGAGCACTGGTCGAGCACCTCCCGAGCGCTGCAACCCCGTTCCACTCAGGCTCCAACAATCCCAACAATCTCCCACCTGGAGACTGACTCCAACTGTAACTTGTCTCCTCCGTTTCAATGGTTTCTCTCACTGGTAGTAGTGTCGGGCCTTATTCTCAGTTTCCAAGTCCAGCTGAAGTCATGCATAACTTTAACTTCTCTAAGGTCACAACCTTAGTTAACATGTCAGCAGGATTCTCACTTCCCCGGATCTTCTTCAGCTGTAAGATCTTGTTCTCAATGAGGTAACGAATGTAATGATACCTCAAAGCAATATGCTTCGTCCTCGAGTGAAAGGCCGAATTCTTTGCCAAGTGAATAGCACTCTAACTGTCACTATACAGAATACTATCATTTTGCTCCTTCCCCAACTCACACGAAATATTCTACAACCAAATCATTTCTTTGCTAGCCTCAGTAACTGAAACGTACTCTGCTTCTGCAGTGGACTGAGCTACGATCTTCTGCAACTTAGAAGCCCAAGAAATTGTTGTACCACCAAAAGTAAACACATATCCGGTAGTACTCCTCCTTTTATCGAGATCATTTGATGCCAAGTCTGCGTCAACATATCCTGCCAACTCAATGCTTTTGCCCTCAAAGCACAAAGCTTGTTCAATAGTACCTCTCAAGTACTTAATGATCCACTTCACTGCCTCCCAATGCTTCTTACCCGGATTGCCCATAAACCGGCTAACAACTCCCACCGCCTGTGCAATATCTGGTCTTGTACACACCATGGCATACATCAAACTGCCAATTGTCGAAGCATACAGGGTGTTTTGCATGTAGGTCCGCTCCTCTTCGCTACTAGGTGAGTCCTTGTTGGATAGCTTGAACTGACTTCCCAACGGGACCCGAACCGGCTTTGCATCTTCCATACTGAATCTCGTCAAGACTTTCTTTATGTACTCAGCCTGTGAAAGATACAACTTTTCTGCCACCTTATCACGATCGATTCACATACCTAAGATTTGCTTGGCCTCTCCAAGGTCCTTCATAGCAAACCTTTCAGACAATTTCTTCTTTAACTTGCTCACTTCCCGAGCACTAGAGTCTGCTATCAACATGTCATCAATATATAATAGCAAAATGATATAACCACTATCATACCTCTTGAAGTAACAACAATGGTCATCTTCACACCTATTGATCACAATCTCGTGCATGAATCCATCAAACTTCTTGTACCACTGTAATGGAGCTTGTTTCATACCATACAAGCTCTTCTTCAATTTGCAAACAAGCTCACTATTCCCTTTAGACAAGTATCCTTCCGGTTGCTTCATGTAGATGTCCTCATCTAAGTCACCATGAAGAAAGACTGTTTTCACATCCATCTGTTCTAACACCAAATTTTCTGCAGCCACCAAACTCAGAACTAATCGAATGGTAGTTAGTTTCACCACTGGAGTAAAAACATCAGTATAATCAATACCATGTTTCTGCTGAAACCCCTTCACAACCAGTCTTGCCTTGTAGCGTTTGCTTCCATCAGCCTCCTCTTTGATTCTGTAAACCCATTTATTATGCAGTGCTTTCTTGCCCTTAGGGAGCTCAACTAGTTCCCAGGTTCAGTTGGTCATCAACGAATTCATCTCATCATAATTGCTCCCACCAGATCCCTTGAACCAAATGCTCTTGATACCAGTTGTTAGGATTTAAACAGCAATTATGGAGAAAATAATGAAACAAGAATTAAGTAACACAAAATTTGGTTACCGAGTTCGTCAGGAATGACTACGTCTGGGGGCACTACCAAGCCAGGAGATCTACTATTTTCGTGTAATAGGAGTAATAATACAATTACAATGAGTTAAAAGTATTTAAAGATGAGGCTGGGCCGAAAATCCTAAGTTCGCGTACAGGGCCTCAGAACTGCTCGACCAGGGGCTTTGGTTGAGCAGAACCGCTCGAGCTTCAACATGGTCGAGCGCCTATACGACGCTGGAAAGGGGGGTTCTCGACCGAGCAATAGTGCTCGACCTCGAGCACTGGTCGAGCACCTCCCGAGCGCTGCAACCCCGTTCCACTCAGGCTCCAACAATCCCAACAATCTCCCACCTGGAGACTGACTCCAACTGTAACTTGTCTCCTCCGTTTCAATGGTTTCTCTCACTGGTAGTAGTGTCGGGCCTTATTCTCAGTTTCCAAGTCCAGCTGAAGTCATGCATAACTTTAACTTCTCTAAGGTCACAACCTTAGTTAACATGTCAGCAGGATTCTCACTTCCCCGGATCTTCTTCAGCTGTAAGATCTTGTTCTCAATGAGGTAACGAATGTAATGATACCTCAAAGCAATATGCTTCGTCCTCGAGTGAAAGGCCGAATTCTTTGCCAAGTGAATAGCACTCTAACTGTCACTATACAGAATACTATCATTTTGCTCCTTCCCCAACTCACACGAAATATTCTACAACCAAATCATTTCTTTGCTAGCCTCAGTAACTGAAACGTACTCTGCTTCTGCAGTGGACTGAGCTACGATCTTCTGCAACTTAGAAGCCCAAGAAATTGTTGTACCACCAAAAGTAAACACATATCCGGTAGTACTCCTCCTTTTATCGAGATCATTTGATGCCAAGTCTGCGTCAACATATCCTGCCAACTCAATGCTTTTGCCCTCAAAGCACAAAGCTTGTTCAATAGTACCTCTCAAGTACTTAATGATCCACTTCACTGCCTCCCAATGCTTCTTACCCGGATTGCCCATAAACCGGCTAACAACTCCCACCGCCTGTGCAATATCTGGTCTTGTACACACCATGGCATACATCAAACTGCCAATTGTCGAAGCATACAGGGTGTTTTGCATGTAGGTCCGCTCCTCTTCGCTACTAGGTGAGTCCTTGTTGGATAGCTTGAACTGACTTCCCAACGGGACCCGAACCGGCTTTGCATCTTCCATACTGAATCTCGTCAAGACTTTCTTTATGTACTCAGCCTGTGAAAGATACAACTTTTCTGCCACCTTATCACGATCGATTCACATACCTAAGATTTGCTTGGCCTCTCCAAGGTCCTTCATAGCAAACCTTTCAGACAATTTCTTCTTTAACTTGCTCACTTCCCGAGCACTAGAGTCTGCTATCAACATGTCATCAACATATAATAGCAAAATGATGTAACTACCATCATACCTCTTGAAGTAACAGCAATGGTCGGCTTCACACCTATTGATTTCAATTTCGTGCATGAACCCATCAAACTTCTTGTACCACTGTAATGAAGCTTGTTTCAAACCATACAAGCTCTTCTTCAATTTGCAAACAAGCTCACTATTCCCTTTAGACAAGTATCCTTCCGGTTGCTTCATGTAGATGTCCTCATCTAAGTCACCATGAAGAAAGGCTGTTTTCACATCCATCTGTTCTAACACCAAATTTTCTGCAGCCACCAAACTCAGAACTAATCGAATGGTAGTTAGTTTCACCACTGGAGTAAAAACATCAGTATAATCAATACCATGTTTCTGCTGAAACCCCTTCACAACCAGTCTTGCCTTGTAGCGTTTGCTTCCATCAGCCTCCTCTTTGATTCTGTAAACCCACTTATTATGCAGTGCTTTCTTGCCCTTAGGGAGCTCAACTAGTTCCCAGGTTCAGTTGGTCATCAACGAATTCATCTCATCATAATTGCTCCCACCAGATCCCTTGAACCAAATGCTCTTGATACCAGTTGTTAGGATTTAAACAGCAATTATGGAGAAAATAATGAAACAAGAATTAAGGAACACACAATTTGGTTACCCAGTTCGTCAGGAATGACTACGTCTGGGGGCACTATCAGGCCAGGAGATCTACTATTTTCGTGTAATATGAGTAATAATACAATTACAATGAGTCAAAAGTATTTAAATATGAGGTTTGGGCGAAAAACCCTAAGTTCACGTCTGAGGGCCTCGGGCCTGCTTTCGACCGATGGGCTTTTGGTCGAAAGCGAGAACCGCTCGAGCTTCAACATGGTCGAGCGCCTACATGGGCTGGAAAGGGGGGTACTCGACCGAGCAATAGTGCTCGACCTCGGGCACTGGTCGATCGCCTCCCGAGCGCTGCAACCCCAACAATCCCAACATGTACAACATAAACCTTAACCATAATTTCATTTTAATCATAGTACCAAAACATGCTTCAGTTAATAAGCAAATTCTCTGAATCCTTATATCACAAACCGGCGCTAATAAATTTATTCCATGAATAAATAATTTTGCTGAATCCACATCACAGTAGCGCAAAAAAAAAAAAAAAAAAAATCATAATTCAATATCATCAGTAGCGCTATTGCGCGCAAATCATAGCAGCCATAAACTGAAAATTAATCATTGAATTAAAACATAGGATATTATTTACTTACTAAAGGTATTGTGTTGGCAAGCCATAACCTCAAATATTGAATCAATACTCACCTAAATCAATACAGCCGCACAACACCATAATACTTTAATCAAATAAACAATTTAGGCGAATACATGCCCTTTTGTTAAATCAGCGCACATATAGCTTAAGACCCATTAACCCAAACAAATACATACATACAGATCTGAATATTTGCAAACCATTCGTAATAAATAAAAGTTCGTTCGCAAATAATACCAAAAAACCAAAACCCTAATTTCAGATCAATCTAGATTTATTGATTTATAAAAAAAATCTTCCCAGAGTTTCAGAAAATCATACATAAACCTGGCTCTGATACCACTTGTTGTAAAATTAATCAATTAGATCCAAATAGCATCTACGATGATTAACTGAAACAAGAAGAATATTAATTATAAAAGCGGAAGCGTACCTGAATCCATGATTGAATTATGCCTTAGATTGGTTTGGTTTCCCAACCTATCAGTTTCACCCGTCTTCACTTTTCCGTAGAGAGAATACAGAATGTGGAATGAACGTACTGATCTTTGGGGACCATAACCCTAACTTATAGAATAAGTTTCCTATATTTTCTATTTGGTCCATCAACAAATAGAAAATCACTTAATGGTTTCTACACATAAAAAGCCCATGATTATTTAATACTCATATTAGCCCATAACTTAAACTTTAGTAGATCACTTTAATTGGGTCACTTTAAGATAACAATACACATTTAATTTGATACGTGAAAGCCCAATATGTTGGATATTTCCAACAATTTTTTAATAGCATTTCTTCAATATTATTGTTATGCATAAATTTTATCACTATTATGCATAAACAATATCATTGTTAATTATATATGCACATTATCATTGTTATGCACAAACTCTATTATTGTTATGCATAAACACTACTACCTCCGTCCCAGATCAGTTTTCACAGTTGACTTTTACACACATTTTTGTGAGCGAATTTTGTATTAGTAATTAAAATGATAAAGTGACTTTTAAGGAGGGGTATGATAGATAAGCCTCTCATCTACCATACCCCTCCTTAAAAGTCACTTTATCATTTCAATTACTAATACAAAACTTGCTCGCAAAGACGCGTGTAAAAGTCAACTGTGAAAACTGATCTGAGACGGAGGGAGTATTACCGTTAAGCAAAAACTATATCAATAAGCACAAACTTTATCACTATTATGCATATACACCATCACCGTTCAAAAAAAAAAAACAATGATAATGTTTATGCATAATAGTGATCGAGTTTATGAATAACAGTGATAGAATTCATGTATATACATTTTTTTAGGAGTGTTATTAGATTTCGATTCCCGTTAAAAACAACTCCACTCATATTAGATTTTCATTCCATGGGTCTGGTTATAACCTACGAGTGAGAGGGTGTTAAAAAATATAAAATAATTTAATTATACACATCTCCAAAAATTTAGACTTTTAGATTGGATTAAATTGTTTCATGTGAAACAGTTTCCAATCAAACTCATGAAAAAGTGAACGAGTGAGACAATTCTTGTTTATTTTTAATTACCGAAACACTTTTAAAATTTATATTAATGAATATCTAAAACTAAATGATTATTTAGGAATCTATTAAAATAAACTTAATACTTCAGAAATTTAAAAATGTAAAATTTTCCTTGGCAAAAAGTATCTTGTCTATGATGATGATAATGATGTATGAGAGTAAGAAGGCATGCCTTGGAAGCAATATATGTGAACTGAAATAGATTGATGAAATTAAAAGAACATGTACAAACCAAACCTTATTGACGTCTGAACCTCCGTCCAGCTTTTTGTCCCCAATCTAAGCCCCAACTGAAATGATTCTTCTCCACCACCTGTCCCTTTTACTTACAAATTAGTACACTTCATAACTTGCAAGGTATTCTTTTATTTTTACCTCCATTTTTTCATGTACTTTCTTCCGCCCAATTTGAATCATGTGTTGTACGATACCTATTGTACAGTAGATCCGTACAAATTTATAATGTATTTAAATTTAATACAGCACATGACTGTGCTATTTAGATAAAAGACACACTATGGACCCGCGCAGGTCTACTGCACAACACAATATTGTACAACACATGAATCTAGATCCCTTTCTTCTCATTTGAATCATGTCTAGTGATTGAGTCATGTAATTTGTACAATGCAAATGCTTTTCTGGATGTTTGTACTCTTTCTTGGAGGAATAATCCAACATTGGTATCAGAGTCAATTTGTTGGATTCTTGTTTGCATTGTTATGATTCGCGTTCGTATGTTGCCTGAGATTTATATTTTCTCTGTTCTCTTGATAAACATGTCATATTGTTATTTTTTTTTGTTCTAAAATACGCTGCATAATTTGGATTTTTTGAAACGGTTGAATTAGGGGCCAAATTTTTTACTGTATTTGCATTGTATAGTGTTGATGAATACTAGAGAGTTTCATTATTTTTTGGCCTTACCGTTTTCAAGATAAAAATTACTTTTTTGGAAAATTTACAGTGACTTTGACTGAAAATCCAGGACTATACAATATGAATCGTGGAAAAATATTAGTGTAGACAGATTCTACATTCCTAGACAATTCTTTTGGTATATTATTTGTTAATTTTGGTCATGTATTGAGTGACTTATGGTTTTTTTTAAATTCTGTAGATTTTTGGGACTAAATGGAAATTAGATACTTTCTAAGGACCTAACTGCAATTTCTGATTTTAAAATTTCAAACATGTCAAACTTGGCGAAACGTCGACACGTGGCAGCCATGTGCATAGCGAAGAAGCGGCGCGTGCACTGAATGCACCACAGCGTCGGAAGGTGCGTGTACTTCACGCGCTCGCCGGCGCGTGGGCTCCACGCGCGGTGGCACGTGTCGGCACGTGGGAGCGCGTGTGGGCTTCTGGATGCACGTGATAGTGTTTAGGCACGCATGCACGACGTCTTTTTACTCATTTTCTGGACTATTTAATGTTATTTCCGGCGATTGCACGTTCTTTCAATTTTCATTCGACCCGTTTGAGCTCATTTTAACTCCGTTTTTGTCACCAAAAATTCCTATGAGCTTGTTTTTCTGTGTAGATTCATAATTGATATTGTTATGTGGCATTTGAGCAGTGAATGTTTAAATATTTATTTATCAATGAATTTTAGGACCAAAGTTGAGCTTAATTCACTTGTGAATTAACTTACTACGCTTGGATATGTGTTTTCTTTTGTGTATGAGTGAGTTTTGTATTCATGTGTAGTAAGTTTAACTAATTTTTTATTGGTTGGTTGCTCATCTTTTAGGTATGCGTCGCAGAAGAACTGTCTCTACGCGAGACATTCACCAAAAGGAAACAATGCTTAAGTTTTTTGAATTACAAAATGAAAGAAGATCAAACTCTATAAGAACACTTTATATGCATGTATGACATGTACATCTACTTGGAGTTTTTGGTTCGGAGATAGATTTTATCATCAACCGTAAGCCCTGAAATAGACACTCCTTTTGTTTGGGCTAATTCGCTATCACCTGAACTTCAAACTATTTTTTGGGCTAAATTATCAACATATTATGTTTTACCTACTGGTCGTGAGGTTATAATAAAAATGATTGTTGATGAAAAATGTAAACAAGCTTAACGGTGAGCATGTTTAAGAAATGGAAACTTCGTCAATTCGGTGTTCTTAATATGAGGAATAAAAGAAACAGTCGGATGAGAAATTTCTTGCTGGACCCTTTTGCAAATATCTTTCATAATACTGCTGCAAAAATGTAGCACCCCGAAAATTTCAAGTCAGTTAAAACTTTTTTAAAGTTTTTATAAGAGATTTTTTTTACCAATTTTTTTAAAAAAATTCAAATCTATCTTTCAATATTTACAAAAATACTTTATCAAGATTCCATAATTTACTCAACTTCTCATATCTTTACAAAATTACAAGAGATTTGAATTTTTTAATCTTTATCTTGCAAAAATCTTCAATTTCTATCTCATAGATACGTTTCTTAAGGCATAAATTAAATTCCTAAATTATTTATTTTAAAATAAAAATAATTTGTTTTTTTTTTCCAAGCAAAGCCCAACGTATCTTTTTTTTCTTTTTGATGATCATAATCAACTTAGAAAAAATGCCCAGAACTAATATTTATTTTGTCTCAAAAATCGTCCGCTCTTCCCATTATTTTCTCAACTATAAATCTTTTCCCATCTTTATAAATATCCCCAGTATACATGTTTAGTTTTCTCTCAAATATTAAAAAGCCGCTATGTCTTTTTCTTTTTTTGGCACAAGGATTAAAGTTTTTCTGTTGCGTGCATCTACATTCACGACATGAATTTAAGGTGTGGTTTACTTTGCCTTTACTGAATATTTTGTATGAATGATTTGTTTATCTACGCATGACATGACATAAAAAAAAAAATAAGTATTATAAGAAAATTTATGCAAGACATGCACAAGACAAGAACTCGGGACTGAAAAGAGGTCTTTGAGGGGGACCCAGTGGGATTGACAAGAGATCCTTGGGATAACCGTGTAACCTAAATTAAAGAGCATGATGAAAAATTTATACATATTATTTGTGATTGACGTGAATTGTTGTGGCTAATCATTTTGTTTATACTTTATATTTAGTTTTGTCAAGGTGACCTCACTGAGCTAGTGGTTTTGCTGATACCATACATTTAACATTTTTCAGATTAAGAAGGACTGCGGCGGAGGAACGGTGGATGTATCTTGAGGAAAATTATTTTCATGTTGATTTAATAGTATTTGCATTTAAATTTAAATTGTATTTTAAATTTTAGTCACATCTCCATGAGAAATTTCGAATCTTTAAATTCTTATTTATTTATTTTTCCGCTTTCCGCTGCAAATTTTTATAAAATTTATGCATATTTGGCCTACAAAAAATCGGGATGTGACAGAGTGGTATCAGAGCAGGTCTACGTTCTTGTAGACTTGTTAAAATAAAAATTCTTACTTTTTATTGAAATTTTTTTTTTTTGCAAAATAATTTAAGTCATGCATTATATTGAAATATATTTTTGCAATAGAATTTAGATCATACATTATTGAGTATAATATATATATATATATTATCTTATTTGAGTCAAGGAAAATATATTAGTAAAACAATTTAAATCATGAATTATTAATTTTATGTTACGGCATCCACCACCTCCCACCGCTACTACCTCGAGGTATTACATGAAAGTTTATAAGTTATTTTACAATTTGGATCATGGAAGACATGACCACATGATATATAGTACATTCATCACATGCTAGAGTTCAATTTTCAAGTTCAAAGTGATTTTATTCTACATTCATGCCATAAAGTACATTCATTACATGATTATTTCAAATTTTTACACATGCATGCATATTTCATTCATTACAATTGATTTTAGAGGACGAAAATATTTTTAAGGAGGGTAGAATGTAGCACCCCGGAAATTTCAAGTCAGTTAAAACTTTTTTAAAATTTTCATAAGAGATTTTTTTTACCAATATTTTTAAAAAATTCAAATCTATCTTTCAATATTTACAAAAATACTTTATCAAGATTCCATAATTTACTCAACTTCTCATATCTTTACAAAATTACAAGAGATTTGAATTTTAATCTTTATCTTGCAAAAATCTTCAATTTCTATCTCATAGATATGTTTCTTAAGGCATAAATTAAATACCTAAATTATTTATTTTAAAATAAAAATGAGACACTCTTGTGTGAGACGGTCTCATACATGAGACGGATTTCACACTCAACCCATATAAATACTAACCTGACCCGTTTAACAAAAACCCTATCATACCCTTGCTTAATAAACTGAAGGACGCATTCTTAATAAACCCACGCATTCTTAATAAACCCACGATATTCTTCATCTTCCAATTCTACTCTGATGGTAAGGATGCGCGATTCCAATTTCTTCATCGCTCAATTATTTTCTAATCTTATGCGGAAGAAATTATGCGCGATTTCAATTTCTTCATCGCTCAATTACAATTTTGCATCTCTTAATTCTTCTTTTCTAATCGTGAAGCGGAAGAAATTGTGTGCGCTTTCAATTCTTCATCCATTTATTCTTCTCTGATTGAGGCAGAGCAAGGTATATATGCTAATTCCTAAACCAATCAATTATTATATTGGGTCAATTTACTTATTTGTATTGAATATTTCATAGTTGAAATTATTAGGATGGTTTTTTTTTTCTTAGATCGCTGGAATAGGTTTATCATGTGGATTACATAATTTACATCTTTATTATTGGAATAAGTTGTTGAATTTGCATCTTTATTACTGCTGACGGTTGTGATATTTGTTCAAAGAGTGATTCAATTTAAATTTGGATGAACCATGACCCTAAACCTTATAACCTAAATCTAAACCTAAACCATGAACCCTAAACTATGAACCATTCGGGTCGGGTGAACCATAAACCACTCGGGCCGGGTTGGATTTTGAGCTCCATATGATAAAACCAAATGAAGCCTATAATTTTTGGATAAAGCATCTTTAATTAGTTAAATGGGCAACCACCCATATTTTCAAGTTTCTCAAGTTCAGTATATTTAGTGGTGCCAATATCATCAAGTATTAGAAGTAGTTTGCCATTAGAGTGAAGCATCCCTTGTTTAGCAACGCTTTTAATTCAAAATTCACTTAGTTATTGCACTTGGTTGGTGTTCGAGATGAAAATAGGAAGCTTAGATGATTGTGTTGGTCCCGGTGTAAACGAGTCTTACACGTGTATGGGGGGGGAATACACGTGTTCAGTGTTTTTAAAACTTTTTTTTTCATCGAGGTCGACTTGGGTCGATAATCCTGAAGATTAGGTTCTGAGAAGCACAGATCGCTCTGAGTCAAAGTCTACTGAGACAGTGATCCTGAGCTGCTTTCAGAAACCTCAGATAATCCCAACTGAATCCTGAGTGTCAGAGATCCTGAGTTGCTTGGATCAGATAACTAGCTTACTGAATCCTCAGAAGAGAGTTCAGTTTGATAACTATCTGTTCTAGCTACTTTCGATCGTCTTGAATGGTTGGCCCTTAGATTATACTCGTTTTAAGCTTTGCTGAAAGACCTTCCCTTTATGAAATAGTGATTAGGCTGTGATTCACTTATGCAACTTCAGTGGATTGATTCCAACTGAATATCAGTGAAAAGTATGCTTTCAAAATCAAGTCAATGCAAACGATTAAGCCTGAGATAAGAAAGCAATAAGAACACAAAGATTATAGTGGTTCGAGACTCAAGCTCCTACATCCACTCTCTCGACTCTTGAGAGAAATTCACTATCAACTTAAGCTTTTCGACTACCTCGTGGTTTACTTACTCAACTTCGGCCCCGAGTTTTTCGACTACTCCACGTGGTTTACTTACTCAACCCGACCTTGAGTTTTTACGACTACATCCGTAGTTTACTTACTCAATCACACACAAGCTTTGGACTACCCCCCGTAGCTTACTAACTTCTCCTCTAGAGTTTTCTGACTACTCCGCGTAGTTTACTAACTCTTTACAACTCTACTCACCAACAAAACACACTCCAACTACCTTCTCAAAAGTTTGGGGTTTCTCGGTTGGTTTCCAACTAGGATGAGATATCCTTTACAATGAAGCACAATGCAAAGGGTTAGGATATCTCGACTAAGATTTGGATAAATCTTATCAATCTAGGCTTAGTAAAGTGAGCTCTCTTCAATATAGAAGCACTTGGGAAATTCAAGGTATTTCGAGTGCTTTAACTTTTGCAAGAATAAGTTTGAACTCTTGAGTTGCGTATAAATTTCTCGTCCCCTTACAAAGTAGAGGGTCACCAGTATTTATAGGCATACACCAAGGTCACTCTTGAAAACTATCCGTTGGAGAGATAGCTTTGTGAGTTCCCTCTTATGGTGTGTGAGAAACGGCTATATTTAGGGTTTGAAACTCCCTAACATGTTTTAGGCAATAGCCTTTCATGTAGCCGGTCTTCACTTTTTTGTAATCTGGAACTTTCGTACATCGACATCTTTTTTATTGGCTTTATCCTTTATCGATGTCGATATGGTACAGATGTCGTCTTCCTCTTTTTGACTTTTGTCTTGATTAAAAGGTAGACACCTTCAACGGCTCTTTTTGGTTACAAACTACGAGTTTGATATAACCTTAACAACACTTCTAACTTAGTTCCTTTTGTCTGCATTTGAATGTCTTGGCAATATCTAACTTTCTAAGGCATCGCGTTTCTCTCAATATTGTATCCTTGAGATAGATATATTGATGCCTCGGAACATTCGGTTCATCTTGAGCATTCAATTACATTCTTGAGTCTTGATAATTCTTGTGCTTTTCGATATTCTTGATCTTGATTTCTCGATCTTGATCTTGCGTCTTCAGAGTCTTCTGAGTCTTCAGGGTCTTCTGAGTCTTCAGAGTCTTCTGAGTCTTCAGGGTCTTCTGAGTCTTGAGTTTTATCTTGACCGATATCTTTTGAGTCTTCGATTCTCGATTTCATCTTGAGTCTTGAAGACTTGATTTCATCTTTGAAACTTGTTTCTTCGAAACATCTTGAGTTCTTGAGTCTTGAAACCTATCTGAACTATATCTGGCGACTATACATTTTGCGGATAATCATCCTGAATACTCTAAAACTGAATCCTGACTCAATTATCAAGATCATTCTGAACATGTCATACTCAGGGGTTTTGGGATCTTAATCAAAATCATATAATCTTTTATTAAATTCATCTCCCAACAGATTGTATGAACATTAATCTTTTCATTGTCTGTACAAGGTTGTTAGTACATGTTAGTTAGGAGGAAGATAGATCTTCAACAATCTATCAATGCATTGTTGCAAAACTGCCTCTAGTGAGCTTTTTTTTTCTTTCTAATTTTCAGTTTTTATGTCTACTCATTCCCCTAAACAATGTGCACATTGGTGATACATACACATTTGTTATATTTTTTTTGGCTATGCCATTCTTTGTCCACCTACTTAGGCAATTTTCAGTGAGGTGATTGTAATCAAAATTTTAAAAGTTGTACTGCTGAGGGTTGTTTCTTGAAGTGTTGTGATATTTTAGAATGTCAGTTCTGAGTTATATCAAGCATTTTTTGGTATTGAAAGTGGTATTTTTTTTACTGGAACTTGTCTCTTAATCATGGCTTGTCTGAACTTTTTGCACTATGTTTCTTGTGTTATACATTTTACTATGTTGGGTAGTAAGTACTTATTGATATTGGTTCTTTATTGGGTAGTAAGTACTTAATGATATTGTTTCTATGAAATGTGTTGGCTGACACGTATTTTGCTTGTGATTATATGGCCAAGAGTATCAAAAATCTCATCATGGAGACCAAGATTGTGGTTGAGAATGAATCAAGAATTATCAATAATGAAGAGATAGTCATGGGGATAAAAGAGGATAAAAGGACACTTTCAGAAGAACACAAAGAAAAGAACACTAGTTTCATCAAATGAGATTGGTAGCAAGACTCCCAATGTTCGATTGTTCTAGTTTATTTGTTTTTTTTTTCCTAATTTTCGTACTTAAAAGATTTTGTTATTTGTTAGAGTATCAAGAATTTCATGTGGAGTATCAAAAATCTAGTCAGGAGTATTATATGTGTAGGTCCCGAACGGGTTTTGTGAGGGTGGAAGTCTAGAGGGGAGGGGTGAATAGACTTCTAAAACTTTTCGTGTGGATCAGGTGTGATTTGCAGATTACCCAATCAGAGTGCTAGTGTATCAGTAGGAACTGATGTTCAATCTTACTGAGTGCCTGAGGGCAGATCAGTTTGATATCTGTCAGTCTAACTGAGAGTGCGGAAGCTTGTTTTAACCCGGGTGAAAAACCAGTTTTATCAATTCAGATTCTTAAGTCAGTTTTCAACCAGCTGACTAAGGTGTCAACCTGATCAGATCAGTTACTTGGTGCAAACTGAGCTTAACTTAGAATATGTATGCGCTTTTAAACTCAGTTGTGTGAATAGTGTAAAGCAATAAGAAAGCACGTAAATGCACACAAGACTTTTTATAGTGGTTAAGATGAAACCCGTCTTACGTCCACTCTTCCCTTAACACAAACCTTAACCTTAACTTAACCGAACTTAACCTGCGGGACTTATATCCCTCACGGGATGGCCGAGATGTTTATTGAGTTCACACTCTACAGATGTTTATCGAGTTCACACTCAACCGAACTAGAAATCAGAAAACTAGAATCCCTAGTCTGAAATCTTCTAGGAACAAACTTAACCTAACTTCCGTTTGGGTAAAGAATGTTTGAGGGTTCCAACTGGAAATCTATCCTGGTGTTTTAGGTAGCCAAAATGCTAGTGGATAGGATTTCTTGCTAAGAACAATGGGATGAACACTCTAAGAATAATCTTCAAATATGGTGTTCTTCGAGCGGAAATTCTGAAGGCTTTTTGCTTCTTGAGAATCTGCGTTAATGATGTTGTTCCGCTTCGCTCAATTGTTCATGTGATAGTAGTTGGTCTCTGTTTCTTCCTTTCGAGCAATCCCATTTTATAGACCTCGAAATCAAAGAGCCATTGGAGAGCAATTTGAATTTCGGGCTATATTAGGTAGGTTGTAGGATATGATTGTGACGTGCTCGATAATCGGGCGTGGGTGTAGGGCATGATTAAGCGCCGTTTTTTTTCGCGGCGTCGTATCCCACATTGTCGACTCTTTTTGTGCGTGTCGCTTTCTCCTTGGCCCATGGCGGCATTTTCATAATTTGTCCGTTAGGCGATTGATATTCCTTTTGTAGAAGATTAAATCTTATGCGGTGTATATTTTTGATTGTCACCGGTGTGAAATTGCCTTGATCGAATGCTTGATCGATCTACCTTGTTGAGTCTTGATGCATATTGTCTTAGCTCAATCTGGCAGACTTCGGTTTGAATGTAGGTCTTCGGTCTTTTGATCTTGGTGTCTCTGCGCCTCGGTGTATTGATCATCTTTTGAGTCTTGAGTTTATTCTTGAGTCTTGAGTTTTATCCGAGTCTTGAGTTCATCCCCGAGTCTTGATGTCTATCCCCGAGTCTTCGTTCATCCCCGAGTCTTCGGTGTCTATCTGAGTCTTGAGTTCATCCGAGTATTGATATCTTCATCTTCACCGATCTTGACTTCTTGTCTTCTGATTTGTTCTTAGTCTTCTGATCTGTTCTTACTCTTCTGATCATCTGACCTTATCTGGGTCATCTGATACTTCGACCTGACCTATACATATTGAGTTCCCCCTCATTATGTGACCTATCTTTTACATCAGCTATCTATACATTTTAGCTGGTCATCTTAATTTGATTCTAAGTTATCGATCGACTAACTTGTCTTTCGTCCTATTCTAACTTTGTTTTGGAACTTCCATCAAAACTAAAATACAGATTTCCCAATAATTTCCCCCTTTTTGATGGAACCAAAACACTTAATCAGAAAAATAGATACCATGAATGGAAATGTAGATAATGTAAACAATACATACCTCAGAAGACAATGAGATGTTGTCTTAGAATCAGTGAGATGGAATATTTCATTCAGATAGGTGTGTGCATTATAGAATACATGAAAAGCGTACCTATCATCTGATTCCAAGTTGTCTTCCTCAGGTGTACTTGAACATTTACAGCTCTTTGGGGATGGCAAACATCTTGTACATCCTTTGCATTAGTTTGTCCAGCTCTTCTCTTCTATGGATCCCTCATTTTTCAGCAAATCCATAGTAGGCATTCTTGAATTTTACATCATCTAGCTTTTTGTCTGGATGCAAAGGTGGAAGGAGTAGTTCAAAGGGTGGAGCTTCTTGTATTAGTGACATGATTTTCCCTTCTTTCATCACTGTTTGGTAGAAGTCTGGATACATCGTTTCTAACCAGTTCCGGAATTCATCATCATTTTCAGTCTGATTTTGATGAATTGGAATCTTCTCCAGGATGTGTACGTCACATAACCATTCTCCTCTAATCTGATCCCATTCTGGAAGCAAATCTAGCCGTGCACAGAGGACGTCTTTAACAGGTGCTGGAAGGGCATTCTTCTCCCAAGTAATCTCCTCTCTGCTTTGTAACCCGTTCTTCCTCTTCCTTCGGATGTAAGCGATGTTCAGTCCCTTAGCCTCTGCTAATTTCTGCTTCTTGATGGTGACCTCTCTTATTCTCTGTCGTGTTTGCTCTTGAACTTGTTCAGGAGTCATCTGACTTTTGGTAAAGAATAGGTGGCCTTGTCTCTGATCTTCCGCAGTTGCTTTCACCATCTTGCCTTTGCCTTTCTTTCTCCTCGGTTCTTTTCGATTCATCTTGTTAAATCTTCTTGACTAACTTCTTAGCGAGTTCAAGGCTTTGGCACGATCATGATTTCCATTCTTTTTTTCTTGTCTGAGCGAAAAAAAAAGTCTTCAATCTTATCGACTCTGGCGGTAATCTCTGAAAAAGAAGCGGTTTTTACCTTCGATAATCTCTTTGCCATGTTGCTCCACATTTCCTTCACTTGAATCGAACGATCGATAGATGGAGTGGGTTTGCAAGTCGAATCTGATGGTTTTCGGTAGAGATGAAATTGTTACCAAGCGTATTATTTTTTCTTTCTTCTCTTTATTCTCATTTCCTTCCCCCTTTTGGTTTCATCAAAGAGGTTGGACATCTTCTTGATTCGAGAGCGATTAATTGCCGTGAGATCTCCTCTCTCGAGTTCCTCGACAACAAAGAGAAATGTCTGAGCAGTGGCGAAGGTCTTGAGGAGTGAAGAAGCGTTTGAGAGCAATTTTGATTTCTGTCTTGCTCGTTACGTAGAAAGCTAGAAAATGTTTCCAACCCATATCCATGTGGTTGTTAGTTTTGTCGAGGATGCCCGGACATTCTCCAATAGTACCCGATTAATGCGATTGAGCATCTCTGTCGCAATCGTGAGTTTGTCGGGACCGGAGTTTGAGCTTCTCGGCAAGAGGATTTACTAGTTGCATTACTTGACAAGGATGGCATTGTGCATCCCAATTGTGTGACTTCGTTCCTTGTCAACTAGTTTTTGCTTGCTCATCTTCAAATCGCTTCATCGGATCTGCTTTGTGGCGCTGCAATTTGTCTTCAAATCTGACATTGATCCCATCTGAATCTTCTCGATATAATGATCTAGGGTATCGAGCTCTCATCGTAATGATGCGGTCGGATGTTGAAGCCTTGCCAAGTCGGGTCTCATCTGCAGCACCAATTCTTGGTTCATCGGCAGCTCCCTCATGATCTGTAGGAGGTTGAACGGTTTCCTCCCTGTTATCAGCAATCCCGAACCTTTCGTGAATTAACCATCGATATCATCGTCGGATGCCAATTCAACAAAGACTTTCAATCCCAAGGTGTTCAAGCACTTCAACTCCAAGTCTACAAAGAAATCTGATCCCAGAGTTGTCATGAGAATCAGAAATTCTTCAATGTTTTTTAGTCTGATATCCCTCTAGAACACTATTTCCTCTATCTGTTGCTGGATGTCAGGATGTTGATCCAATTCAGGGAATAGATCCAGCAGATACTCCTTGATATGTTGCTTCATTATCCTTATGATGGTACTTTCTGGAGCAGGTGAAGCAAGCACGGTTCTGGTATTGAAGGGATTATGAGAGACGGACACTCGCTTGTCGGATCTCTCAGGCTCCTGTGATTTGATTGGAGATTGGGATATTTGTGGGGATATGTGTGGTTCGTTTTTAGCATTTTGAGAGTGTTCAGTTTCCTGAACGGGTTGATTGATTGGTGGTGTGGGAGATCTTGGTGATCTGATAGGCGAGGGTGAGGGTGAGAAGGTTTTGTGGGGAGGTGATGATGATTTTTGAGGAGAGGATGGGTGATGGTGATTTGGAAGTGGGCGTTGGCGATCTTGCTTTCTGGAAGATCTTGGTGAGAGGCAGAGAATCAGATGGTGATTCTTCCTCGAGTTGCTCCACTTACATCCTCTCGGCAATTTCTCTCCTTCTGCTGCGATCATCTGCTCTTCCCTTACTTCTCTGATAGTTGGCTCAGAGCGGACTGCTATCTCTTCTTCTAATCTTACTTGCATCAGATCCTTCGTTACGCTGGTCGGCCCATGAACTTGGAAGCGATCTTGAGAGGAGATGAGACTCTCTTCTGACGTTTCGGCTGAGCATCTGGTTTCTTGGCCAGATCCTTCCTCTTCATCCTCTTCTCTGGAATGGCCTCTTCCTGCACTTGAGGCGATCTTTGTTGCCTTATCTTTTCCTTCTTTTCTCCCCTTGGGTTTGGGCACATAAGGGAGTTGGATCCTCATCGAGTTGTCGGGTAGGGACTCATCTTTGCCCAATATGGCCTTGTGCTTTGCTTGGTATATCTTCGCTCCATTCTCGTTCCATTTATAATTACATGGCGGCTTATCCGATTGAATAGCCGAAGATTTTGTGTATGAATGAGCACTTGGAAGATAAGCACACTTCATTGCTCTGGGTCAGTTCGAACTTCCTTGAGTCTTTTCTCAGTCTTGCTTTGACCATACCCAACCAATCGATATCTGAAGCCTTCTTGATTATTGCAGCCATGACACTTATCTTGTACAAAGTGACTGCATCAAGACCGTAGGTTGAGCACATGATCACCTTCTGAACAATTTCAAGAAGAAGGCGATATTTCCTCTTCAGATATGAGGCTTTGACGTTCGTCGTGTTCTCCTTATTTGCTGGTCTCAACAACTCGGCTTCAAGAAATCCCTTTTCTCCTACATCAGTCGTGTAGGTCTCTGGATTGATGCTTCCTCGAGTTAGACCAAATATCCTCCGAAGATCGTCATTCCACACTCGAACTTCCAGTCCTCCAACGGAAGAAATCAGGTCAGCATCAATGTCTTCATCCCTCTGCAGATTGTATAGAAACTCCAGAGCTTCATGTGCGTGGATGATGTTCTGATGTGTAGAGCAATAGCGTTCAAGTCCACACGCTCGCAAGCACTCCAGAATTTCCAGCGATTCAGGGTCTGAGGTGATGGTGAAGACTACGTACTTTTCATCAATGATGTCTTTCTTCATCGATGAAAAATTGCAGAACTTTTTCCCTTGGCCCGGTCGTGGAACAAGATATGCCATTTCTGTACGATATGCAAATTGATGTTTAGTTTGAGTAAGATAGTTCAATAAATTCAGTCAAACTAGTAATTTTAGCATCAATTTAGCAAATAAGCGTTTAGATATAATAAAAATTACATAAATATATCATCACGATTTGTAAACCTAGGTACCAGAGAGAAATTGAGATCATGCAATTAATTAAACAAGAAATTACCAGAAATTGATTCGAAAGATTTAGAAATCGGAAGAGTAGAATCAATTGATCTCGATAGTAATTCTCTGAAGGTTTTTTGAAAGAATTTGATCTTTTGAGAAGACGAAGTAGTGGAAAGAGGTTTTCTGAAAAGATTTGGAATTTATAGAATACGAGGGAAATCCTTTTTGCACAACTTTCCAAAGTACTCCAGTATCCGTGTTTTGAAATCAGTGGCTGAGATTAGTCGGCCAAAAAGTATTTTGATCGCACGGTTGAGAAAAGTAGACTTCTCGTATTTCGGACTCGAAAATTCTCAATAAAACGCATTAAAAACACATTTCCAAGTCCGCATTAAAAGTTTTGCAGAGCATGCATCATGAACAGATTCAAATATTTTATTTAAATAATTCATGTAAGGCATTCAGAAAGGGATAGATAAGAGAACGTATCTGACTGATTGATATTGTAATCAACCAGTTACCACTTGTGATCTGATCTGGTACTTGTTGACTTTACTGATGGTAGCCTTAAGCATTTTCCAACAATATCTCACTCATCTGATCAGATTCTTGCTTGAAACACTTCGTTACTTATCTGATCCACTTATCTGATACTCTTTATCCTTCAGTCTTCTTCTAATCAGCTCGTATTTACTGAAGTTAATTCCCGCCAAAACTTTTACTTCGGGGAGTCCAAAAGTCGTCTCGATTCCCAAATCGGCGCGATTTGATATTCCGTAATAATGGCATAGATACGCTGTGATTAATCACACCGTTAACTCATCCAACTATTAGCCGCGTTTTCCTTACGCGTTGTCGATGCAAATTTCTCTTAAGGTCTTCTGAGAAAATAAATTTGCATTTATACCCCTAATTTCCTTCTATAAATTAGACTGGGGTGTTTAGGCAAACAACACAACATAAACCATTCATCTTCTTTAGCATATACTTCATGCTTTTCCGATGAGTTCCTTATTACCGGTGAAACTTCCGGTGGGAACCTTTAACCCTTTTCCAATGGATCCAGCTTCTCAAGTCAACCCTGTGTGTTCCTTCACACTGCTTTCGTCATCATCTAAGATTTCACATACGATCAATGCTAAGCTTCTTTACCACCATGGAGGCGGATCTGCTAAGGCAAATGAGAAGGCACTTCTCCTAATCATATGCAGCTTGTGCGCCTATCGAGATGACGGAATTAACGTCAACAGACTCAGTCTGAAACAAAATATGAGTTTGATATACAATCTTGTGTATCAAACTCAATATTTGCATGAGACACTCATGGCCATATGGTCTTTGTGACCAAACCTGTGGCAATGTGTCCCATTTAACAACTAGAAAGCCCATTGATTTTAGGTCTAAGGGCTCCTAGCTTAAAGATCCCTCAAGGCTCGCTCTCGCTCCTCACTCCGAAGCTCTAAGAGTGGTTTTCATGATTCTAGAAGCTTCTCTACGCCCCCTGGGTAGGAGAGTCTAAGAGCATCAGCTCTTAAAATCTCTCTCTCTCCTTCCCTGCCTAGGGTTGTCTTAGGGCTTATGGTTTATGTAATGACCTCCGGGTCTTCTTGTACTTGTAATACCACTTGAAGATAGCTTGTAGCACTTGTAGCTTGTGATATCACTTGTAACTTGTAAATCTGACCTCCGGGTCCTTATCAATGAAAAATTCTATTATTTCATTGTTGTGTTGCTTCTTCTGACTTATGCGATCTGTAGCTTCAATTTGACTTGCTTGTTGACTGCAGCTTTAATCGACTTATAAAGTAATCTTCCAATCTGATCAGTTCCCCCTTAATCTGATATGTCTTGAATTGATCTGCTCCTTGTCTGAACTTCAGATCGGCTACTTATCTGACTTTCTGATCTGCTCCTTATCTGAACTTCAGATCGGCTCCTCGACTGGTCGTCTGATCAGTTGAGATTCCTAACTCAACTGATTCCACTTAACTTGGTTAGTCTTTTAACCATCTGGTTCTGGAGATCAGTCCTTCAACCATATCTGGTGCATTTTCTCCAAGATCCAGAATCCCTAGCTCGTTGCATAACTCTCTGAATCTGATCTCAGCTAGCGGCTTAGTTAAGATATCAGCTTTATGCTTGTCAGTATGGATCTTTTCCATCCTGATATTCTTCTTTTCAACGTGATCTCTGATAAAATGGTGTCTGACATCCACATGCTTGCATCTTGTATGTAGAACAGGATTCTGAGTGATTGCAATAGCACTATTACTGTCACAGAATATAGGTATGTTCTTAGCTACGATGTTGTAATCCCCCAGCTGCTGACTTAGCCAGAGCAGTTGGGAACAACAGCTTCCTGCAGCCATATATTCAGCTTCAGTAGTAGATGTCGCAACTGATGTCTGCTTCTTCGAAAACCAAGAGATCAGTTTATTTCCCAGAAACTGACATGATCCTGAGGTTGACTTCCTGTCGATTCTGCAACCTCCGTAATCTGAATCAGAATACCCACTAAGCTCTAGATTATCATCTGATGGGTAAAATTAAACCAAGGTTTACAGTCCCCTTCAGATACTTGAGAATCCGCTTAGCTACTTCTAGGTGGCTTTGCATTGGATTTGCTTGAAATCTGGCACATACACTTACTGCAAAAGTAATGTCTGGTCTGCTGGCAGTCAGATATAGTAGTGATCCAATCAGAGCTCTATATTCTTTCTGATTAACTTTCTGAACATCTTCATCTGGATCCATCTTGAACCCGGTCATCATTGGAATTCTGGCTTCCTTACAATGTTGAACTCCAAATGTAGATTCCTTGTGTACTTCGCCTGGCAGATGAATATCCCTTCTGTACTCTGCTTGACTTGTAAACCCAGAAAGTAATTCATCTGACCCATCATGGACATCTCGAAATTCCCTTGCATCAATTTGCTGAATTTCTCACATAGCTTCTTGTTGGGAGATCCGAAGATGATGTCGTCTACGTAAATCTGAACCATCAGAATATCTTCTCCATCTTCTATTCTGAATAAGGTTATGTCCACTATTCCTTTAGTGAACCCGTTGTCTATCAAGAACTGAGAGAGTGTATCATACCAAGCTCGAGGAGCTTGTTTCAGGCCGTAAAGAGCTTTCCTTAAACGGTACACTTGGTTGCCTTTTTCAAAGCCTGGAGGTTATTCGACATAAACTTCCTCTGCTAGTACCCCCGTTTAAGAATGCACTCTTTACATCCATCTGATAAATAGTGAACCCTCTGTGGGCAGCATATGCCAGAAACAGCCGAATGGCTTCTAGGCGAGCGACTGGTGCAAAGGTCTCATTATAATCAATTCCTTCTGATTGTGAATACCCTTTAGCAACAAGTCTTGCCTTATTCCTGGTTATGACATTATTTTCATCTCTCTTGTTCTTGAATACCCACTTCGTGCCAATCATGTCTTGATGAGTTGGTCTGTCCACCAGTTTCCAAACTTGATTTCTCTCAAACTGTTCCAGTTCCTCTTCCATGGTTAGAATCCAGCTTGCGTCTTGTAGAGCTTCTTCTACTGTAGTTGGTTCCTTCAAAGACAGATAACAACAGTACATGGCACTTTCACCAATCTGATGTCTAGTTTTGACTCTATCAGATGGGTCTCCGATAATCAGATCAGTTGGATGACTGGTAATCCAGGTCCTTCTGTTCTGATGTGCGTCTGTTTGGAGAACATCATCCATATTTGATAGTAGTTCATTACTAGTGATTGAGAGTGGTGCGGAATTATGATCCACTTGATAAGAATATGTCTCAGCTGATGTTGGACTCATCATGTGCTGATGTCTGTTCGTAGGAACTTCAGGAGTTCCCCCTGAACCAGATGGTTCAGTTGATACTGTCTCAGCTGTAACAGCTTCTCCACTGACAGTTGTGCGTACCTTAGGGTCTGATTGACCAGTTGAATCAGCAAGATCAAGTTCTGGAATATACACTGGTACGTGTTCAACTTCTTTCTCCTTGATGCTTAGCTGATCCATTTTCTGTGTGTCAGGTAGCGGTTGATCTGGTACGGTTTGTTTTGAGGCAGCTTTCTCTTGTTCAGAAGATGTCTCATCAAAGACCACATGTGGTGTTTCTTCCACAACTAGTTTGTTGTAAACTCTGAAAGCCTTGCTGGATGAGGAATATCCTAAGAATATGCCCTCATCTGACTTGACCTCAAAAGTCTTCAACTGACTTTTCCCATTGTTGTGTATGAAACACTTGCACCCAAAAACATGGAAGTATGAAACACGAGGTTTTCTGCCCTTCCATAGTTCATAAGGTGTTTTGAAGTGAGTCTTAGTCAGAGAACATCTGTTCTGAGTATGGCATGCATTGTTGATTGCTTCTGCCCAGAAACGGCTTAGTGTGGCATGTTCAGCTAACATAGTGCGAGCAGCTTCCTTGAAAGTTTTGTTTCTCCGTTCTGCTACTCCATTTTGTTGTGGCGTTCTTGCAACTGACGTTTCATGTTGTATACCAAACTCAGTGCAAAAATCAGAAATAAAGGAATTCAGGAACTCTGTACCTTTATCTGATCTGATTTTTACTATGCTGACACCCTTCTCGTTTTGTAGCTTCTTGAGCAGCTCGGGTATCTTTGTCGTTGTCTCGTTCTTCTTGTATAAGAATACAACCCAAGTAAACTTGGAATAATCATCCACGATTACTAGAGTTTATTTGCATCCACTGAGACTGACTGGTGTAACTGGTCCGAATAGATCCATATGGAGCAGTTGCAGTACTCTACTGGATGCCGGTCCAGGTATTCCCTTGAATGAGGCTTTAACTTGTTTTCCCTCAACCATGTCTGATCTTTGGAGAATATCTCATTCGGAAGTCCCTCAACCAAAGACATCCTAGCTATCTTGTTAAGAGTCTTGAAGTTCAGATGACTCAATCTTTTGTGCCAGAGCCAACTGCCACTTTTGGAACTCTTAACAATTAAGCATGTATTCCTCGGACAACTGTTCCAATCTGCTGTATAGATCGTCTCTTTCCTTGAACCAGTTAGCAAGGTTTGTTGAGTGACTCGATTCCTAATCGTACACTTGTCGCTCGAGAACTCAACGCTGAATCTGTTGTATCAGAATTGTGATACTGATAGTAGATTGTGCTTTAATCCTTCGACATACGAGACTCCAGTTACTTGTACATCATCATTCTCTAAGGTTCTGAATCCTTTGGTAAAACCAAAGTTATCATCACCGAAGAGTACACGTGGGCCTTCTTATTCTTTGTAAGAGCTAAGGAGATGTTTGCTTCCAGTCATGTGCCTTGAGCATCCACTATCGATGTACCAGATAGTTGCTTGTACACCTCCTTTGTTGGCCAGTCCCACGCGAACCTGCAATCAAATCAGGCTTTAGGTACCCCTTTAGAATTGGGTCCTGGGGGGTTAGTGGTGGATTTAGGGATCCACACAAACAGAGCACTTCTATGGTAATCAGATAGATTAGAAGGTCTGATTTGTCTCCCATACAAATCAACATAATCATACGTCTCTTTATATGCTTTCTGATTAGTATGATTATTAGTGTGAGCCTTGAGTGACTTAGAAGACTTGAGATTTTTCTTTATATTTTGTCTTCTTTTAATCCAGTGTGGCTAGCCCTAGATCTCTGGTTATAAGGGTAGGTACGACTGCTACCATCAAAAGATTCATATCTCTTTGGCATAGATGGTCTTTGTAGTTTACCTATAGCTTGCTTATTAGGCAACTGACCTTGATTGGGTCTCAAATTAGATTTCCTTCTTACAGGTTGTCTCTTCTGATACCTAATCTGCTGATCAGGTTGAGGTCTCTTCAGAAAAACTGGGTTCTTCTGTTGATTCCTCGGCTGATGCTTAATCAGTTGGGGTCCATTTCAGTTCCCTTTCTGATTAGGCACTTGCCTCACTTGCTCAGCAGGTCTTTTTCCCTTATCAGATACATGTTTAGCTTTTTGTGTATCTTTGTCAGAGACTCGTTTGATTACACCATTCTGAAGTGAATCAAATGGGGCTTTTGAGGATGTAGAAGGGTTCTCATACCCAATTCCCTTCTTGTTAGTTGGCGTTAGAAAATAGGTGTTCATATCTTGAACGGTTTTTGATGACTTCGTGAAAACCTCTATTTTCTTGCATAAACTATCCCCGATAGATTTTAGACTCTCATGTAGCCTCGAATAGCTCATCAAATTTAGCTTGAAGTATTTTGAAACCATCGAACTTTTTGTTTGTTGATTGCTAGGCGATATTTGATCTGCTTCTCCTGATCAAAAGATTTAACTTTCAGAATGTTAAGTTCCTCAGTTACCTTCTGGCGGTTTTATCAATTTGATTCGGTAGCTTTTTGTGACAATAGTTCTCTTTAACAAGCTAATTATTTCTGATCCTTAGCTTGTCATTTTCAGCTTCCACTATTGTATAAGTGTCTAATGCATCAGAGAGATCATCAAGCAATTGCTCAGAGTAGAGCTGCAAGTCAATCTCTCCAAAGAGGTGTCTAATGATAGCGGTGTGGAAATTGAAAAAGCGAAGGTTTGGAGGTTACCTCAGTTGGTCTCCTCCTTGGCCATCGGGCAGATTTTTCATCGTTATCTGAAGAGAATATCGGATCTTCATGTTCGTGGAATTCAACAAAGACGCCATCGAACGAAGTCTTCTACAGATGAGTAGCCAGAATCCTCGGAAGACATATAGGAATCATCAATTCCAGATGTGTCAGCGACCATGGCTTTTCTATCTCTGAGGCATTGCTCTCTTACATTCGTTTCTATTCCTTTCTCTCGGGAGTCGGTCGAGGCGTCGGTCTTTGTAGTGACCTAGTTTCTCGAAGTTGAAGCATGATCCTCGATCTACGAAACTTCCTCTTCCAAGTGAGTCACTCCGTCTGTAGGATCTGTCAGGTGACTTTCCTTTCTGATGGTAATCTGAACTCCTTCTGTCAGATCTGTTATCTCTTCTCTCATCTGAAAGATTATCTGTTTTCTTTTCTTCTATATGATCTCTTCGATCATCAGATCTGGTTCTTTCTAGTGATGTCAGTTGGCCTCCTGTTTCTTCTGTTGTCTTAATAGTCTCTGTAGAATCTCTGATACTTACCAAGTTGAGTATTTGATCTTTCAAGTTTCCTGGTAAGCAGAGCGATCTGTTCTGCTTGACTCATTATGTTTCCAACGAGTTCGGTGGCCTTTGATCTGGCTGGCGGTTGCTTTAAACGAATTTTAGACGTTGAGGCTTCAGCAGGCGTCTCGTCTTCATCTGCTTGTCCTCTTTCGATTAAATCAAACTCGTGGGCTTTAAGGCTTAGGAACAAGCTATTCGTCTTCATCTTTGAAATGTCTTGGCAATCCTTGATTACCGTGACTTTCATGTCCCATTTCTTGGTGAGAGATCTTAGGATCTTGTAGTTGATATCTTTGTCTGACATCTCTCTTCCAAGTTCTCGTAGTTTATTTACTGACATGGTGATCCTCCCATCGAGCTCTTTGATGGTCTCGTTGGGCAACATCTTTAGCTTTTCGAACTTCACCAGTTCAGCTTGTAGTCGGCTGTCTTTAATCTGATCATTACCTTCGCACATCTCAGCAAGAGTATCCCACATTTGTTTCTCCTTTGTGATTTTAACCATCGTCTTCATTATTATATGCCTGACGATTGTATCTAGAGTATCTGATTTTCTTTCTTACGCATCCATTAGTATTTGGGATTTTTTCGTACAAGACTTCCCAAAGGTAAAAGTTCGGATCTCCTCCAACCTATTTGGGTTGTCGTGATATATGATGATGGGTCATCGTTCAATGACTTCCATTATTCAGCCGCTTATCGATCCTAGATGGTTGCACATATATATAGTCCAATCTGCATACTCATCAATTGAAAACTTAGGCAAATCATGATACATGCAAGAGGTATTATCAATGCTGAGTGATTTTGAAAACGAATGAGTTTTGAAAAAAGGTTTTTCAAGATCTGTTCAAATGACCACAAAGATTCTTCCTCAAGAATCGATGATACTCAAAGCCGATTAGTCTCAGAGAACCACCGCTCGATACCACTTGTAGGTCCCGAACGGGTTTTGTGAGGGTGGAAGTCTAGAGGGGAGGGATGAATAGACTTCTAAAACTTTTCGTGGGGATCAGGTGTAATTTGCAGATTACCCGATCATAGTGCTAGTGTATCAGTAGGAACTGATGTCCAATCTTCTTGAGTGCCGGAGGCGGTCCGTTTGATATCTGTCCATCTAACCGAGAGTTGCGGAAGCTTGTTTTAACCCGTGTGAAAAACCAGTTTTATCAATTCAGATTCTTAAGTCAGTTTTCAACCAGCTGACTAAGGTGTCAACCTGATCAGATCAGTTGCATGGTGCAGACTGAGCTTAACTTAGAATATGTATGCGCTTTTAAACTCAGTTGTGTGAATAGTGTAAAGCAATAAGAAAGCACGTAAATGCACACAAGACTTTTTATAGTGGTTCAGACGAAACCCGTCTTAAGTCCTCTCTTCCCTTAACTTAACCGAACTTAACCAAACTTAACCGAACTTAATCTACGGGCCTTATATCCCTCACAGGATGGCCGAGATGTTTATTAAGTTCTCACTCTACAGATGTTTATCGAGTTCACACTCAACCGAACTAGAAATTAGAAAACTAGAATCCCTAGTCTGAAATCTTCCGGGAACAAACTTAACCTAACTTGTGTTTGGGTAAAGAATGTTTGAGGGTTCCAACTGGAAATCTATCCTGGTGTTTTAGGTAGCCAAAATGCTAGTGGATAGGATTTCTTGCTAAGAACAATGGGATGAACACTCTAAGAATAATCTTCAAATATGGTGTTTCTTGAAATGAAATTCTGAGGCTTTTTTGCTTCTTGAGAATCTGAGTTAATGATGTTGTTCCGCTTCGCTCAATTGTTTATGTGATAGTAGTTGGTCTCTATTTCTTCCTTTCGAGCAATCCCATTTTATAGACCTCGAAATCAAAGAGCCGCTGGAGAGCAATTTGAATTTCGGGCTATATTAGGTAGGTTGTAGGATATGATTGTGACGTGCTCCGATTATCGGCGTGGCCGTAGGCATGATTAGCGTCGTTTTTGTCCGCACATCGTATCCCGCATTGTCGGCATTTCAGTAATTTGTCCGTTAGACGATTGATATTCCTTTTGTAGAAGATTCATCTTGTCTGGTGTATATTTTTATTGTCACGGTGTGAGTGACTTGATCGGTAAATGATCGATCTACCTTGTTGAGTCTTCGATGCATATTATCTTAGCTCAATCGCAGACTTCGGCCGAATGTAGGTCTTGGTCTTTTGATCTTGGTGTCTCTGAGCCTCGGTGTATTCAATCATCTTGAGTCTTGAGTTTGTTCTTAAGTCTTGAGTTTATATGAGTCTTCGAGTTCATCCCCGAGTCTTGATGTCTATCTGAGTCTTGAGTTCATCCGAGTCTTCAGTGTCTATCTGAGTCTTTAGGTTCATCTGAGTATTCAGTATCTTCTGTCTTCACCTGATCTTCTGACTTCTTGTCTTCTGATTTGTTCTTAGTCTTCTGATCATCTGACCTTATCTGGGTCATCTGATACTTCGACTTGACCTATACATATTGAGTTCCCCCTCAATATGTGACCTATCTTTTACATCACCGCCTATACATTTCAAATTTGGTCATCTTAATCGATTCTAAGTCATCGATCATAATGTGTCCGACCGGTCCAATTAAAACCTGTTTTGGAACTTCCATCAAAACTAAAATACAGATTTCCCAACAATATGTTTATCAACAGGATACAATTCAGGCAAGTGAATCATATTGCATATTGAAAGCACTTAATGTTGTGTTTAATCTTAGTCATATTTGAATATCGAAACAAGAATATCTTATTGTTATACAGAGTATTAGAATATAAAAAATCTCATCTGGTGTATCATATATTTGGTCAAGGGTATCAAACACTTATATCAGTATATGTTTATCAAAAGGATACAATTTAGGCTAATGAATCATATTGCATATTGAAAACACTTAATGTTTTGTTTAATCTTAGTGGTATTTTGAATATTGAAACATGAATCTCTTACTATTATATAGAGTATTAGAGTATCAAAAATCGCATCTGCGGTATCACATGTATGGTCAAGAGTTTCAAAAACTTATATGTTTATCAAAAGGATATAATTCAGGCCAATGGATCACATAGTATTAAGAGTATCAAAAATAAAACCTGGAGTATCAAATATTAAGTCAGGAGTATCAAAACTTATATGTTTATCAAAGTATCTTACTATGAAAAATACATTTCATGTTTGCTATTATCATAGTTCCTACAAAAAAATCAGTACTAAATTTTCTCATTTAAGTCATTTATTATGGTACCTAGTTTTAGAGTATCAATAATCCAATCAGAACGATTAAATATTTTATTGGAAGTATCAGTTTATATATTATATGAACCAATAAAGTCTATAATCAAGCATATCACAATGAAATCACTTTTGATGGAAAATACACCAATAAACCATAACTACATATTCACCAATAATCCAGTACACTAATAATCCAATACACCAAATAAATCACCTTTAAAGAATTCACATGTTTTCTCATTGAATGCTGAGACTACAATCTGATCTATGACAATCGACTAATTAATTGCAACTAACATATTCACCAATAATCCAGTACACTAATAATCCAATACACCAAATAAATCACCTTTAAAGAATTCGCATGTTTTCTCATTGAATGCTGAGACTACAATCTGATCTATGACAATCGACTAATTAATTGCAGCTAGTAACTCTAAAAGTACTTTACACATCAATGCAGAATCATGATTTCTTCTTGTTCTTCTTGAGCTCTGTTTCCACCTCCATTAAAACAAGTTTCTTCTTACAAAATTCAATCACATTTTTCCGCATTTCATTTTTCTTTATATTCACATCACTAGTAACAATTCTTGTGCAATACGTAGCTCTTGGCGCTGAGTTTTTTGCACTTTTGGTCCCACAGGACACGCCTCCTCACGCTTTTGGTCCCAAAGCTTACACTTTTGGTCCCAAAGCCAAAAATTTTGACACTTTTGGTCCCAAAGCCGAAATTTTTGACACTTTTGGTCCCAAATCGCGCGTCCTGTGGGACCAAAAGTGTCAAAAATTTCAGGTTTGGGACTCTCTTGGCGCTCGATGCACCACTGCATTTATTTAAGAAAAATATATCAGGTGAGAAGTATCAAAACATCTTATTATCATTGGTTTACAAAAAGCACAAGTATAACATTTTACTATCTTATTATCTAGTAAAATAACACTAAGATGCAAAAGACTTTATGATTTAATAAAATTCAAGAGTATCAAATATATGTTCAGGAGTATCACATTTCTGGCCACGAGTATCAGAGTAAAAGCAAGCATTAAGTTCATTAATGGTATAAATAGGGAAAATAAATATTCTTACATCTTAAATTCATCGTCACTGCCTACTTTCTTAGGCTTCTGGTTTCTTTTTTCTTCTTCCTCTTCACTCTATTAGATCAAAAGAACATCGATTTAGAGTATCAGTGTATTAATCTAGAGTATCAAAATTTAGATCATAAGTATTAGAGTATTAATAAGATATTGTTTCAATTCTTTTAAGTTATACCTATTGTTTTATGAAGTATCAAATTATACAGCAACAGTGTCAAAAAAATTGTCTAGAGTATCCAAAAAAAATTATGAAACCTTTTTCTTACCTTTTAAGAGTTGCTCGGGTAGAAGCAATCTTCATTCCTTTGGCAGGTTTTTGTGTGATGTCTTTCTCACTAAAAAAATTATGAGTATCAAATTATACAAAATATTAGTTCTTATGATATATATATATATATATATATATATATATAATGCATATATTGGCATGGAGAATAAGGAACTAAAATTCATCTTACCTTCCAATTTTTTCCTTTGCAGCTTTATCTTCATCATTCTTCCTTGTAACTTGAAAATTGCTCTGAATTTTATACACGAAACATTGTACTATTGTATAGACTATTAGAGTATCAAAAATCTCAACTGGGGTATCACATACAGTATATGGTCAAGAGTATCAAAAGTTTATATGTTTATCAAAATGATACAATTCAATCATATAAACAGAGGCTAAAGGAAAGGAAATTCCATCAAGTTCGTAACATATTCTGTACTCAGGGCTCACGTCATTTGCAGATGAGTACCAAATGTAAATGAACATGCTGAATTTTGAAATGAGTTTATGAATCAATTATCTCCCCAAAAAAATACGACATAAAAAAGACATGAAACTTTGCCAACCATGGAAGCAACCACTGCAACATATCACTACAACATATGCTTAAGCTAAACCTCATTTAGAACACAAATGTTAATAACAAAAAATCAATGTTCATAACCATTTTTGAATCATCAGTAACATGGGGACAATGAAAATTCCCGATAAATTTCTTTGGTTGTAAACATAGAATTAAGTTAAGTTCCCACAATGAGATCAAATAGTCTGCTTCTTCCTCAAGTATAATAAGCTAACTGTCACTGTTGATAATCTATCAAAATAAGAACTCAACACTATCTATTAATGACACAAATGGGTAAACAAATAGATGAATACTGCAAGTTTTTGAGAAATTTTCGACACGATTGTCCATCTAATCAACAACACTAAATCATGAAAAACCCCATTCAACACCCTAAAGATAAAAAATCTTAGCAATAACGTGAGTACTCCACCAGTGTATACACCCAAATTAGAATTCAAACTGCAACAAAGGTATTTCCCTATACTGGATATGGAATAATTGAAGCTTACTGATTGTATTTAACGAACAATTTTCACAAAAGTCTCTAAATAATAAATATAAATGTTAATTTGAGTAAGAAATTTACCTACCTGTAGAATGAGTATAATGAGACTGCGTACGGCGACCGACGAAGAAACAAACCCCGTTGAATGAGTATGGCGATAAGCGAAGAAAACACAAACCCCTTTGAATGAGTATGGCGACAAGCGAAGAAAACACAAACCCCATAGAATGACGGCACGTACAGCGACAACGATGCACAAAGAAAATGAAGCGGTGACCAACGGAGAAATTACAGACCGGCGAAGGAATTACAGACGGCGACGCCGAAAGAGAAGAAAAAGAGAATTGAAAATTCCTAATTTCGAAAATTGGAAACCACTTGCGGGAGAAAAAAATCTGGAAGGGTGGATTAGGTATTTTGTTTGATTGGGCAAGCAGTAAATGGGCCATGGATCGGATAGGTGGAATATGGGTCAAGTATGAGACCCGTCTCATACATGAGACCGTCTCATATGAGTTTTTGTCAATAAAAATAATTTGTTTTTTTTTTCCAAGCAAAGCCCAACGTATCTTTTTTTTTTCTTTCTGATGATCATAATCAACTTAGAAAAAATGCCCAGCACTAATATTTATTTTGTCTCAAAAATCGTCCCCTCTTCCCATTATTTTCTCAACTATAAATCTTTTCCCATCTTTATAAATATCCCCAGTATACATGTTTAGTTTTCTCTCAAATATTAAAAAGCCGCTACGTCTTTTTCTTTTTTTGGCACAAGGATTAAAGTTTTTATGTTGCATGCATCTACATTCACGACATGAATTTAAGGTGTAGTTTACTTTGCCTTTACTGGATATTTTGTATGAATGATTTGCTTATCTACGCATGACATGACATGAAAAAAAAAAGTATTATAAGAAAATTTATGCAAGACATGCACAAGATAAGAACTCGGGACTGAAAAGAGGTCTTTGAGGGGGACCCAGTGGGATTGACAAGAGATCCTTGTGATAACCGTGTAACCTAAATTAAAGAGCATGATGAAAAATTTATACATATTATTTGTGCTTGATGTGAATTGTTGTGACTAATCATTTTGTTTATACTTTATATTTAGTTTTGTCAAGGTGACCTCACTGAGCTAGTGGTTTTGCTCATACCATACATTTAACATTTTTCAGATTAAGAAGGAGTGCGGTGGAGGAACGGTGGATGTATCTTGAGGAAAATTATTTTCATGTTGATTTAATAGTATTTGCATTTAAATTTAAATTGTATTTTAAATTTTAGTCACATCTCCATGAGAAATTTTGAATCTTTAAATTCTTATTTATTTATTTTTCCGCTTTCCGCTGCAAATTTTTTGAAAATTTATGCATATTTGGCCTACGAAAAATTGGGATGTGACAAAAAACTTTTGAAAAGGAAATTAAGTCCCTTATGAGAAGTAGATGTGACTTGTTTTACTTAAGAGGACGTCACTAGTTGTATTTTTATTTGACTATTAGTTTTATTAGTTTGTTTTATTAGACTTATGTTAGTCTTTTAGAAAATTGCTTTTGTATGAAATGATTGTTAGTTTATTACATATATGTTGGATGTATGTTTTATATAAGCTTGTTATTTCATATTGTGTAGTGGGATGTTTTAGCTTTGCATTATTGATAATTGCTAAAACTTATGCAATTTTATGTTTTGAAGATTGAATCTAATTTTGAGATGCATGATATGGTTGATGATTAATAACTTTAAGTTATTTTTCAAAATCATATCTTGTGCTTGCAATCTTGGATGTCAAACTTTCTTTACGTAAAATTTTATAATACATGTAGACTTATAATTTTTTTTAAGGACTTCTTAGAAATACTAGACAAATGGCATCAAAATCTATTATCACTGAGTTGAACAAAGGCGAGAAACTAAATGGTGATAACTATGACACCTGGCGTTATAAGATCTGGTACATCCTTAACAAACAAGATGCTTTAGACGCTATCAACCATGTGATGGAGGATCCTGGAGTTGGAATTAGGACTTAAGGGAAAAGGGACCAAAAGACATACCTTGTGTGGAAAAACAAAAAAATTACAGCTTGAGGTATACTGGTCAGTTCGGTAATTGATGACATGATTCACAAGTGTGAACAACATCCAACTGGTCATGATATCTGGATATATCTGAGGAAGAATTATGGAGGTACATCAGTTACCCGTCTGAGGCAACTCACTATTAAGTTCACCACTTATAGGAAAAGAGTCGATCATAATATTAGATGACATATCCTAGAAATGTCTAATATGATCAGGGAACTTAAAATTGCCAGTCATATTCTCTCTGACGAACAGCAAATTCAAGCTCTTATCCGGTCACTTCCCGATAAGTGGGAACACTTGAAAGTTAATTTGACCCATAAAAAAGTATCAAGACTTTTGCTGATGCAGCTCGACATGTTAAGCTAGAAGATGAACGACTTGGAGCTGTTAAGTCATCATCTAATGTTCACCTCACCGAATCCAGTTCGAAACAAACTTCGGGCTTTAAACGAAAGAAAAATTGGAAGAAATGGAAGAAAGCTAAGCAACCGCAAACTGGAAATCCTTCCAAAAATTCAACTAACAATCCTGGTAGAAAGATGAAAAAGAGAAAGATTAAGAAAAAGAAAGATAAGAGCAAGATGACTTGTTATAATTGTCATAAGCTTGACCACTTTGCTCGAGAATGCCTTGAGCCCAAGAGGGAAAAGATAATTCTTTCTGATTCTAATTTGAGTATGGTAAATGTCTCAAGTGTTGTTTTACTTACTGAATCTTATATTTTGTGGATTATAGACTGAGGGGCAACATACCACATAACTCGAGATAGAGGAACATATGTAGATTTCCGTCGTTGTTTCAAGAGGGACGAGATGGATCTATGTAGGAAATAATGCTCGAGTTGAAGTCAAATAAGTTGGGACTTGTAAACTTGAGTTGGACAATGGACATGCTTTCATCCTGCATGATGTCTTATATGCTCCGGATATTACAAGGAATCATATATTTGTTTCTATTCTACTTTGTTTAGGATATAATATGTTGTTTACTAAAGACATGGTTGTTATTAATTTGAATGATGTTTGTTATGGTACTGGACATCTGTATGATGGTTTTATGCTATTAGATTGTAATAGAACAATGTTTAGTTACTATGAAGATCGTTCATGTTTTCTAAATGTTTGTTCATCTAGTGATGCTTATGTAGATGATAATATTTGGCATGCTAGATTAGGTCATATTGGGCAAGATCGGATGAACCAACTTATAAAAGAGGGACTTTTGAGTTCATCTTCAAATGTTGAGTTATCCAACTGTGGACATTGTCTTGCTAGTAAAATGACTAGAAAACCATTTGGAAAGCTATTAGAACTGAATTTTCGTTGCAATTAATTCATTCTAATATATGTGTTCCTGTTAATGTGAGGGCACGTCATGGAGCTTTCTATTTCTTTACTTTTATTGATGATTATTCATGTTTTGGTTATGTCTATTTGATTTCTCACAAGTTTAAGGCATTAGATTGCTTTAGACAATACCTAAATGAGGTTGAGAATCAAAAGGACATAACTGTAAATATTTTAAGAACCGATAGAGGACGTGAATATCTATCTGATCAGTTCAAGGAACTGTGCAATGAAAAATGAATAATTTGACAATTGACAACTCCTTATACGCCACAACAAAATGGTGTGGCTGAAAGAAGGAATCGAACATTGTTGGAGATGACAAGGTCCATAATGGCACAAGCCAATTTACCTATCTCCTTTTGGGGTGATGTGTTGTTAACTATGGCTTATGTGTTAAACCGAGTGCCTTCGAAGTCAATCACTTCAACTCCATATGAACTTTGGAATGGTAGAAAACCTGACCTAAGTAACCTTAGAACTTGGGGATCTGCAACTTTCGTACATGATTCTTCGAGTCAATATGGAAAGTTGGGTCCAAGAGGGATGAAATGTATCTTTATAAGATATTGTGATCATTCTAAATGGTACATATTACTTGGAGATCAAGGAGATGGAAGTGTGACTGAAATAGAATTGCAGAATGTAACTTTTCTAGAGATTGAATTTCCTAATAAGGGTGTCATTCGAAATGTTGAACCTATTTTTTAGATTGATGAAAATCACACTCTATCCGATCCAAGTGGGAGTGATTTGACTAATGATGTGGATCTTGATAAGTGTATTTCAGTTGAGGATCAAATGAATCTTGACAAGAATATTTTATCAAACAAAGATTTAATATCACATCAACCTCGAAAAAGTATTAGGAAACATATGCCTAAAAGACATTATGACATAGAAGGACACACCTTCTTTGTTTCTCTAGAAAATGGGGAAGAATTTTCACTCGACGAGGATGAGCTTAAAAATGTTAAAGAGGCTTTGTCCTGTCCGACAAAAGAAAAATGGAAAAGAGCAATGGAAGAAAAGATGGAATATATGAGTTCAATCAAGTCTGGGAACTTGTAGATCTTCCTAAGGGACGCAAAGCAATTGGGAATAAATGGATTCTCAAAATCAAAAGAAAGACTGATGGGTCAATAGAGAGGTATAAAACTAGTTTGGTGGAAAAAGGTTTTACCCAACAAGAGGGTATTATTATCAAACAATGAAAGACAGTTAAAAGGATTTTCAGATACCTAAAAGGAACTGCAAATTATTGTCTTTGTTACCAAGGAAATAATATGACATTGAGTGGATATACAGACTCAAACTGGAGTGGTGATTTAGATGAACATAAATCGACTTTTGGTTATGTCTTCTTGCTTAATAATGAAGCAATCTCATGGTGTAGCAAGAAATAAACTTGCATCACACTATCCACTATGGAAGCCGAATTTGTGGCATGTGCATTTGTGGTACAAGAAGCAATTTGGTTAAGGAGATTCCAGAAACATTTGGGAATTGCAAACGCTCAAGCGGGAGCTATGACAATTCATTGTGATAATCAAGCTGCGGTTGCTTACACAAAGGATCCCAAATATTATGAAAAAACCAAACATATTGGCTTGAAGTACAACTTTGTTAGAGATATTATAGAAAAGAAGAAAGTGATTCTTAAATACATTTCGACTCGATTGATGTTAGCAGATTCTTTCACTAAACCTATTACTAGACATGCTTTTATGTGAGATGTTAAAGGTTTAGGTTTGCATAGGATATAACTTAATGCGAAGTGAAAGTTGTACTCCATGTTGTTAATGTAACTATTGTTATAAGTTGTTATAACTTTGTATACATGTGTTGTGAATTATATGAAGTTTCATATAATAGTATGTCTACAAGTAAGATTGACTATCTCATACGAGTAATCGCCTTGACTTCTTGATATGTGCAAAGATGAGATTATATCATTTAAATTATGATAATCGTAATAGATTTTACCACGAATCTATTTTACTTGTTATAAAGCCAAATCAAAGGATTCTCTAAACAATAGTGGAAGGATATCCAAGTTAAGTGTCAAACATACACTTGAACTATGATTTACACGATGTTAAATACAATGACAACATACACTTCTATCCTGAGAAGTTTAAACATCGTGACATGTGTTTTCATACCACATGTGCTAAATTGACCACATGGAAATGAGAAAATTATTCATATATTCTCATTGTATGAGGCCTTGAGGTTTTAATAAGCCTCTTAAAAGGTACCCTTAAGACTTTCAACTAAATTTTCGAGTCTTCACTTTAGTATTGCTACTTTAGCATGTTACCAATAACTATGAATGATTCAGCAATACGGTACATGTTTAGGAAAGCAGCTATAGTGTGAGTCTGTGTACATTTTGTCTGAAAGGAATAATATCTTTATTAACACGTTCTATAGTATTCATTGACTAGTCAATCGAGTTGGGAACTCGATTATGGATACATAGATTTGATAAAAGATTGAATATACTCTAATTTTCAAGGGATTGATAGAGATATGCCAATTGGTGTTAAAATGAAAGAATTATGGGGTATGACGAGTTTTGAAATCTTCATATAAAACTAGTTGAGTTGTTATATGTCCTTAATAAGTATATAGCGAGAAAAGTCATATTCTCGAGGGTCACACGATTTATTTGACTGTATGAAAAGATGATATATGATGATATAAAGAGTTAAGGGAATGAGTGTAAGACTCAAACTACATGTGTGAGTGGGAGATGAAAGTATTAATTAATTAAATCCACCCATGTAATTTGAAAATAAAATGAAGTGGATTAACTAATTTTGGGAGTTAGTTACGAATAACTCTCCCAGGATTTGAATTATTTTGAAATGAGAAAACTGCTTTCGTAGTTACGGTAAATGGGCTTTCCCTTCTCCTTTCTGCTTTCTGGCTTTCACGCCTCTTGAGACTCTACGAAAGAAATTCTCACGTAAATCAATAAACACTGCACCAAAGGATCTTAAATTGTGAACATTGGAAGCAGTTCATGTGATTGCATTTCGGACCAAGAGGATCCAGTGTGACGTAGAATTCAGCCCGACTTCTTTAATTCATCCACTGAAATAATATTTTAGAAGAAAGGTATGTACTCTTTCTTGGAGAAATAATCCAACAGAACATAAAATAGAGATTACGGTAAGAGAATAAAGATATATTTTTTTAAGGTTACTTTATCGATTTATTTCTTAGCATAACTATTTTTATATATGAATGTTGGGTTTTGAGTTACACTTTATAGTTGTGCGTCTTGTTTTTATTTGAGACAAAGTTATTTGAAATTTTAGTAGATAATTTTTTTGCCAATTTTTAAAATATCTCGAGATTAATACTTTTGGTGCAAGTTTTATTATAAAATGTGTTATCCTAGTCACTTTTTTGGTTCTTGAGTGTGTTTTTATTCAAGTTATGCGTAAATAATTCTATGTAAAAAATTGAGATGTGACAATTGATACCAGAATAGGTCACTACAAAAAAGACGGTGTTTTACGACGGTTTTAGCGACGGTTTAAACCGTCGCAAATCATAGTTGCGACTGTTTTAGCAACAGTTTTTCATTCGTCTGAAAAACGAGGGTCGCTAAGATTCAGCGATGGTTTTCCCTGTCCGTCGCTAGGTAGCGACGGCTTATTTCCGTCGCACAAAGTATCGACGGCTTCATTCCGTCGCAACATAGCGACGGTATAAACTGTCGCTACACCGTCGATATATTGTCGATGGTTATGTTGTCATAATACCGTCGTTAACAACGACGTCTTTCCGTCGGTATTAGCGATGGAAATTTCCGTCGAAAATTGCGACGGTTATGGTCGTCGGTATTAGTGACGGTACAGGCATCGCTACATCCGTCGCCATAACCGTCGCTAAATCGTGATTTTTTTTTTAAAAAAAAGGCTCACGTGGTTCGAACCCTGGCCCAGGGAGCGCTCGGGCGGGCACCAAACCACTCGAGCCACGAACCATCTCGAACCCAACCACCAAACATCTTTTATATAAGCCATCAAGTCTCCCAATTAAATGAGGCATATATTCACTCTCATGGGGGACCGTGTTGGGATTATACTGAAAAGTATGCTTTTTACTTTATATAATCGAAACTGAATTTTCAGACTTATTTACTGAAATAAATTGTTTATCACTGATGCTTTAAATATGATTGAATTTTACATATATTTACTGCATAACTGTTCAATAATTTGTACGTGTTACATTGTAGTTAATTTAGTGATACCAGATCACAGAAGATTAAATTAACAGTCCCTTGTAACTAAAAGTATGCCATTCACGACCTAGATGGAGATGAACAACCCATCGCGAAAGGTTGAGGTGTAAGGCTCAGATTGGTTTGTCTTGACCAAGAGATTACACTAGTGCATGACTGATGCACTGAATAGGACCTACAGGAGGATAAATTCTTCAGAACTGAACAAGGAAAAATTAGACCTCAGTGGTTCGTTGTTTCTTAATCTTCGTTCCTTAAATAGGATCACGTGGGATTGATAACTATTGCTTTGACTTATCATGGGTAGCGAATCAAAGAGATTCAATACTTTTTATCTTGGGCAATATTATTAGTCACATGTGATTGCTAAGATTTAATACGAAGAATCGTGTGCAAGTACGCTTGTTCGATTTGCCCCCTTGGGAGGTTCATAAGTTTTATCATACCAAATCTTGCAAGTGGAATTAGTTTCCGGTATGGATAATAATGTTGAACCGTTCCTTGACCAAGGACAAAAGATATTAATTAACGGAAAGCTATTTCAGTGGCTTTAATTAATTAATGGGCTAGATAATCTTAAACACGGGAAATAATGACCGGGAGCCATATTGACTGTAATATGGGTTAAGATGGATAGTGCAATATTAATTATGTAGTGGGATTAATTAATATTTATGGGCTTGAATTATATTGTGGCTCAATATTAGATATTCAAGGTCCATTAGAAGGTCCAATCTTAATTCTCCTAAAGGCCCCCTGAGTAGCCCAACATATAGTCAATTAACTGAAAATGTGATTAAAATAAAATAAATATTGTTGCTTATTTTTCCTCTATATTTTCGAAATTTATGGATAAAAGAGGGAGAAAGATTTTCTTTGAATTTTGTTATGGAATGAAGATATGTATTCTTGGAATACAAGATTATCTCATTAAATTCAAGAAATCTCCCACTTGGTTATCTATATAGAATTTTCGAAATTTTTGGAAATATAGTGGGCAAGAAAGATTTTCTTGATTTTCTTGAAAAGATATTATGGAAGATATGTATTTCTTGAAATACAAGAATATCTCATAAATTCAAGAAGATCCAAATCTTGGATTCTTGTAACACTAATTTTCAAAAATCACCATATCTTGAGGAGGTGGGATTTTTGTGGAATATTTTAATTATGGGAAAAAGAATATAGGAGATATATTCAAGATTTCTTGGTGATCAAGAAAAGTCTTTTCCCACATTGATTTTCTACTGAAAATTTCGACTACTCTCCTCCTATAAATAGGGGATGATTGTTTCATTCCCAAGTACAATTCCATATGCTGGAAAAATTAGCAAATCCACGAAAGTGGTGCAACAAAGTTTTTTTTTTTCCTTTTGTTAATTGTTCGCGAGTATCCTTCCACCGGATTGTCTAGCAAGGGCTAAGGGAATACTTGGGAAGTCCTTTTGGTTAGTCCGTCCAACCGAATTCACTGCCATCCCGAGAGGTACGTTCACGTAAACCCGTAGATTCTGCATGCGTAGGTTTTACGTGGCTTATTATATGCATGATATGTTGTTGCAATTATTATTTGAATTAATATAGGATTAATTCATGTTAGTAATAATTAAAGAATTAAATTTGTATTTAAATATTCATCCCGAATAGATCTGTGCACCCTATTCCCCAACAACTGGTATCAGAGCCACGGTTTCGGGCTCTGAATTTTTAAATTGTAATTTAATTCGTGGACATTAAATTTGAAATTGGATAGTAGAACTGTTAGATCTGTTTTGCAGGTATCCAATTGTCATGGATTTTAATGTGTTTATTTATGCATGCATATAAATTGTGGTTTTAATTCGATTCATTCGGATTTGTTTTGCCTCGTGAGAAAATCCACGAGTAGACTAGATTTGTTTGATTTGATCAATGTAATAGACTAGTCTAGATCTAGGTTTATTTATTTTTGTAAATAAATTGTAACCGGATCGAGAAACGAAGAGACGAAGAATTAAAGGATAAAATCCAAGATCGGGCGAGTAAAGCGGGCGCTGGCACGCTGCTGGCACAGGGCGCAGGCCGGGCCGCCGAGCGCCGAAACAGACGCTGGCGGGCGCCAAGGCGCACGCGTACCGCGGCCGATCGTTGCTGGAGGGGGCGTCCGACGCGGGCGCTGGAGGACGCGGGCCGCTCGGTCGTAAGGCGAGGTTGAGGCGGCGAAGCACGCAGGTCTTGCGGATGCGCGCACGTCGCTGAGAGCTACCGACGCCGCCGAGGCGTGTCGAGACATCGCGGGTGGGCCCGCCGGCCAAAGCGATCTTGAGGTCGCCGAGGTCGTTTTAAAGGCAAGTGGCGGCGGATCTGGCGGCATCCATCCCGCCGCGAAATGGCGTGGGACGTTTTGAGACGAAGTATTTTTCGAGACGAACGAGTGGGAGAAATTCGAGACGTGTTTCTTCAAGATCAAGCCAAGAAAAATCAAACCATGACAATTGGATAATTTGTGCCCAATATGTTTATTTTTCTGTTTTGCTTGATTTATTTGTGCGATCTTATGCTTTATTTAATTTGTTTAAATGTTTTTGCATGAGGGTTGCCAAATGGAAAAATCTCTCCTTCAAAATTACTAAGTATGTTTAAATAATTAATTGACAATTTTATTCCGGATAATAAAATTGAATTAATTTTGACCTCCATGATTTATTTATTTGTGAATTCTTTTGGAGAAATTCCCCCCACGGGACGGTCAAAAGATAGCTTTCACATGAATGAATTTCAAACGGAAGATTGTGGGTTATTACTAGTGGCGACGATGACCTTCCCCATGAGGCTCGATCAAAGCGAAATAGTAATCATGTATTTAATCATGGTTATTACTTAGGTATAAAATTGATATGCATATACTTCCCCGAAGTCCCTGTCAATTTTATATTGGTCAAGCGGGAGCCAACTATTAATCTGGATATTAAAGGTTTGTAAGTGTTCTTGTTTGTAACCTGCTTGAATGTGTTTAAATAATGACCCACCCCACGTGGCTTATTTAAACTGTTTTGAGATGTTGGCTGATGCATGTTCATATTTTTTTGAGATTTTAATATGAAATCATGTGATCGAACCTTGTGATATACTTGTGCTATTGCATATAGTTGTTTATTTTAGTTCAGCATGTCGTTACCTTTTAATCCACTGTTATTATACTTAAAGTCAATACAATATGTGTTGGGATATTTTAGTTTTGATTAATTATGCCAAAACATTATCAACTTGTGTTATTTAAATTAATATACATATAACAAGTTGAGGGGGAACGAGAGAACAAGTTAAGAAGAAGAAGAAGATCGATCGGATCATCGGATCAGGCATAGATCGGATCACCGGATCAATTTGTCTTGCATCGATCACCATCTAAAGATCGATCACCGCGGCACTATGATATCACCAGGCAGATCAGTCACCAGGTTTTGAAACAGATCACCATCTTGAGATCGATCATCGGTATCGGCAAGATCGATCACTTTCGCAGATCAGATCGATATCGGATCAGATCGTCATCAGGTCAATTTATCAACAGGTAAAGATCGGTATCACCGAATCAATTTGATCGAATCGCGGTTATCTGCGATGTCGATTTCCGATGCAATCCGGATGTAGTCTGAAATCAGGCCGATGAACAGTGTTTTTTGAACTTGATGAACAAAGGATTTCAAAGACACCGTAAATCTACAGATCAGATTTCAATGACCCGATCGAAGCGACCCGAATCGAAGCGATGAACAAGAATCCGGCATGAAATCGGATCCGATTAGACACACAAAAGCAACCGATCAATAAGAAGATAACAACATATATGGATGTGACATAAAGTCGCAAACAACAAAGTCAAAAAGACAAAGAAAAGTTTGGAAGATTATTAGTATGGATTTGAATATTACTCTCCAACGGTAATATTCAAATCCACACTATAAATACATTGCACTATCTTCAAAAGAAGATAATGGAGGATCTGCAAAGTGAAATTAAAGCCAAATATTCAAGCAACTCCATTCATAGAACACAGAGCAAGAAATACACACATATATTCAAAAGTGTTCTACCCTAGATCTAAGCACAAATACTATATCCTAAGCTTAGAGAGATTTTCCCATCCTTAGCATTGAGGCTAAAAAAAAATGTAAGGAAAATCTCAACCTAGTTGAAACCAAACAAACCTTACCCAAATCGGTTTGATAGGATAAGTTTGTAGGTGAGTGTGAACTCGGTAAACATCTAGCAATCCCGAAAGGGAGGGAGGCAATCCCGTGAGGGAGATAAGTCCCGTTTGAGTGTGAACTCGATAAACGTCTATAGGCGATCCCGTGAGGGTGATAAGTCCTGTTTGAGTGTGAACTCGGTAAACATCTGTTGGCTAAGTTGGTGCCCCATGAAGGGAAGAGTGGATGTAGGACTGGTTTATCCGAACCACTATAAAAATACTCGTGTTCTTATTTGCTTTCATATTAACTGTCATACATACTTTAGCAAATCTGCATAACACACATTCAAAAAAAAAAAATTAAGTCACCTCCCATTGAGATTTTACGAGCTTTAAATCGGGTTTTTCGGGACCATCAATATGTATGGAAACTATATTGGAAACGAAAAATTTTAATTGTCCTAACTGCACAAAAGCACAAGTGGATTTTTGACACACCAAAATCAGATGAGCCAACTGACGAGTCAAAACATGAGAGACTCGTCAAATCACCTTGCGAGAGATGTCGCCGCTGAAAATGGTGGAGGAAACCCGTAAGGGATTACGTCCTCAAAATAGATGGCCCATCTGAACAAACTTGAGATTCTGAGTGCAGATTATGATCTGGAGACTCAGATGAATTTGGTACTTCACTCTCTGCCCAAAAAGTTTTTGAGCATTTTGGCCTCGTTAGCTAATTTGTTGCAAGCTTTTGGTCCCGGCAAAAATAATGATAAGGCGCCAAACTCAAGTTTTGACGGTAAGTGGTCTGTCTTCATCTTCTAGGCCAAAGGAAGGCAATATAAAGAAGAGGACCAAAAGGCCATAAGCAATAAAACTCAATTGTTGCCAAGGGCAATGGTAAGATGAGGAATGCTTGTTGTGTCAAGGAAAATCCAAAGAGGAAGTGCTTAAGATGCGGTAAGAGAGGACAATGGAGGTTTTGCCTGTTCCAAACCCAAAAAGGGACGGAAAGAAAGGTAATTCTCACGCACTAGTTGTTGAAACTTGTTTAGCGGGGTATACTTCTCATTCGTGGGTGGTTGATACGAGATCCACTAATCATCTTGGCTTCACGGGTTCTAAATGATCCGGCAACTTAGTGGGAGTGAGATCCTCATCACACTGGGCAACGTTACGAAAGTAGAAGACATTGCAATGCTACGTAAGTGGCAGATATTGCAATGCTACGATAGTAATGATTATTGCAATACTACGCAATTAGCAGACATTGCAATGCTATATGAGTAGCAGTTAAAGCAGTGGAAGAAGTGCACCTATCTTTTGAAGATAAAGTTTTTTTTTATTATCTTTATGTTCCCAGTTTTAGAAAGAATTCACTTTCAGTTTCTAAAATTCGATTAAAGGACACTAAGTTTCTTCTAATAAGAATGACATCATTTTTGAAATGATGAGTGTATCTGTTACGGGACATTGATGGAAAATCTCTATACAATTAACTGTGCACACCACTCATGAAATGCATCCTATAACCATCAACTATTTCCGACAAAAGAAAGCGTGAACGAAATACTTCTTTGGCATCTAAGATTAGGTCATATAAATCCAAAGAGGATCTAAAGGTTGGTGAAAGATGGTTCACTGGAGCGTCTCCAAGTTGAACAAATCCCAACCTGCGAATCATGTTTGGAGGGTAATATGACCAAGAGGGCATTTGGAGCCAAGGGGAATAAGTCTAAAGAAGTGTTAAAGATCGTTCACACAGATATATGTGGTCCAATGTCAACCAAAGTAAGAGGAGGTTATGAGTAATTTTATTGATGATTACTCAAGGTACATTTTCCTTATGAAGCATGAATATGAGACCTTTGAAAAAATTCTAAGAATTTAAGGCTCAAACAGAGAATCATAGGAAAAACGTATCAAGTCTCTACGATCTGATCGTGGAGGCAAATACCTCAGCGATAAGGTTTTGAACTGCTTATCTGATGAAGGGATTGTATCCCAGCTCACTGCACCCAGAACCCCTCACCAAAACGGGGTTGCAGAGCGAAGAAACATAATTCTTTTGGAAATGGTTAGATCAATGATGAGTTATGTGGATCTTCCCGAGTCGTTCTGGGGTCATACCTTGGAAACAGCGACTTAAATTCTGAACTTGGTGCTATCCAAATCTGTTTCCAAAACTCCCAAAGAATTGTGGACCGGGCGCAAGCCTAGTATGAGACACATGAGAATTTGGGGTGTCCGGCCTACGTGTTGGACAAGGAATCAGGTAAGTCGGATCCTCGATAAGAATTAAGGTTGTTTGTAGGATACCCCAAGGGAACAAAAGGGTGTATGTTCTATAGTCCCGAAGATCAAAAGGTGGTCATCAACACCCACTTTAGTTTTTTGGAAGAAGACTATATGAACCAAAGAAAACCCAGAAGTGAGATTACCTTAAATGAGCTTAGAGGGCAAACCTCAGTGCCAACTGTACTAGATGATATACCAAACGATACGCTTTCACAACCGGAACCTCGTCGTAGTGGGAGGGTTGTTAGTCAGCCCGAGAGATTCATGGGAATAGGAGAGTCCTCAGACTTGATTCCCGGACAAGACGAATCAGACCCATGGATAAATGACGAGGCACTCCAAGATAAGGATGCAGATTCTTGGAAAACAACAATGAAAGCCGAAATGAGTTCTATGTTTCATAATAGAGTGTGGGAGCTAGTCGAACCACTTAATGGGGTCAAACCCATTAGATGCAAGTGGGTATATAAGAGGAAAAGAGGACCGGACGGGAAGGTTGAAACCTTTAAAGCAAGACTAGTGGCGAAAGGTTACACTCAGAAAGAAGGGATCGATTATGAGGAAACTTTTTTGCCCGTAGCCATGCTTAAGTCCATCCGTATTCTCTTATCGATTGCTGCGCATTTCGACTTTGAAATCTGGCAAATGGATGTCAAGATAGCTTTCCTTAACGGAAGTCTTGATGAAGAGATCCATATGCAACAACCCCAAGGCTTCATTGAAACAGGCCAAGAACACCAAGTTTGTAAGCTCAAGAGGTCCATTTACGGACTCAAACAGGCATCCAGAGCTTGGAACCAAAGTTTTGATCATGTAATAAAGTCTTATGGGTTTGATCAAAACAAGTTTGAAAGTTGTGTGTATAAAAAGCGTGTCGGAACTGCATTGGTATTCTTAGTACTATACATAGATGACATTGTGATCATCGGGAACGATGTGAAGGTGTGATCTGAAGTAAGGGCATGGTTTTCAAAACAGTTTGATATGAAAGACTTAGGGAAAGCCGGACACATCCTTGGGATCAAGATCACTCGAGATCGCAAGAAAATGATGATCGGGTTATCACAAGTTTCATACATAGACACTGTCTTGAAACGCTTCAGCATGCAAGATTCCAAGAAAGGATTCGTACCTTTCAGATTTGGAATCCATCTATCCAAGAAAATGTCCCCTAAGACGCAAAAGGAGATAGATGACATGAAAGGTATTCCTTGTGCTTCGGCTGTCGTAAACCTTATGTATGCAATGTTGTGTACGAGATCGGATATCTGCTTTGCCGTAGGCATGATAGCAAGATATCAAAGTAACCCAGGGAAAGCACATTGGACGACAGTTAAAAACATTATGAAGTGTCTGAAAAGAACTCGGGATAGAATGTTGATTTATCAGTCAGATACTCCAATCCCCATCGGCTACACGGACTCGGATTTCCAATCAGATTTAGATTCCAGAAATTATCTGCCTCAGTTAGTGTGTTTCCATTTGGGAAGTGTAGCCATCAAATGGACGAGTGTGAAGCAGAAATGCATCACTGACTCAACCATGGAAGTCGGGTAAGTAGTTGCTTGTGAAGCAGTGAAAGAACCGATTGGGCTCTAGATCTTCTTAGTGGACTTGGATGGTGTTCTGAATTTGTCTAGCAATATCTGCTAGGGGCAGTTGCAAATTCAAGAGAACCAAGAGTCCACGAGTCAAACAAGCACACTAAAGAAAAGACATCTTATACGAGAAATCGTTAAGAGAGGAGATATAGATGTGGCAAATATAACGTCAGAGGACAGCCTAGCAGATCCATTCACAAAGCGTCTGCCTCTGAATACATTCGAGAGACATGTGAGTGGAATGGGTGTCAAGACCGTTGCCAATCTGCTTTGAGTATAAGTGGGAGAAATTATTAGGTTCGTGTAGCTGACATTAGATGTCACGGACTACGCGAGACATGTTGTAGTATACTTAAAATCAGACTTTGAGTATAAGTGGGAGATTGTTGGGATTATACTGAAAAGTATGCTTTTTACTTTGTATAATCGAAACTGAATTTTCAGACTTATTTACTGAAATAAATTGTTTATCACTGATGCTTTAAATATGATTGAATGTTACATATATTTACTGCATAACTGTTCCATAATTCGTACGTGTTACATTGTAGTTAATTTAGTGATACCAGATCACAGAAGATTAAATTAACAGTCCCTTGTAACTAAAAGTACGTCATTCACGACCTAGATGGAGATGAACAACCCATTGCGAAAGGTTGAGGTGTAAGGCTCAGATTGGTTTGTCTTGACCAAGAGATTACACTAGTGCATGACTGATGCACTGAATAGGACCTACAGGAGGATAAATTATTCAGAACTGAACAAGGAAGAATTAGACCTCAGTGGTTCGTTGTTTCTTAATCTTCGTTCCTTAAATAGGATCATGTGGGATTGATAATTATTGCTTTGACTTATCATGGGTAGCGAATAAAAGAGATTCAATACTTTTTATCTTGGGCAATATTATTAGTCACATGTGATTGCTAAGATTTAATACGAAGAATCGTGTGCAAGTACGCTTGTTCGATTTGCCCCTTTGGGAGGTTCATAAGTTTTATCATACCAAATATTGCAAGTGGAATTAGTTTCCGGTATGGATAATAATGTTGAACCGTTCCTTGACCAAGGACAAAAGATATTAATTAACGGAAAACTATTTCAGTGACTTGAATTAATTAATGGGCTAGATAATCTTAAACACGGGAAATAATGACCGGGAGCCATATTGACTGTAATATGGGTTAAGATGGATAGTGCAATATTAATTATGTAGTGGGATTAATTAATATTTATGGGCTTGAATTATATTGTGGCTCAATATTAGATATTCAAGGTCCATTAGAAGGTTCAATCTTAATTCTCCTAAAGGCCCCCTGAGTAGCCCAACATATAGTCAATTAACTGAAAATGTGATTAAAATAAAATAAATATTGTTGCTTATTTTTCCTCTATATTTTCGAAATTTATGGATAAAAGAGGGAGAAAGATTTTCTTTGAATTTTGTTATGGAATGAAGATATGTATTCTTGGAATACAAGATTATCTCATTAAATTCAAGAAATCTCCCACTTGGTTATCTATATAGAATTTTCGAAATTTTTGGAAATATAGTGGGCAAGAAAGATAATCTTGATTTTCTTGAAAAGATATTATGGAAGATATGCATTTCTTGAAATACAAGAATATCTCATAAATTCAAGAAGATCCAAATCTTGGATTCTTGTAACACTAATTTTCGAAAATCACCATATCTTGAGGAGGTGGGATTTTTGTGGAATATTTTAATTATGGGAAAAAGAATATAGGAGATATATTCAAGATTTCTTGGTGATCAAGAAAAGTCTTTTCCCACATTGATTTTCTACTGAAAATTTCGACTACTCTCCTCCTATAAATAGGGGATGATTGTTTCATTCCCAAGTACAATTCCATATGCTGGAAAAATTAGCAAATCCACGAAAGTGGTGCAACAAAGTTTTTTTTTTTTTTGTTAATTGTTCGCGAGTATCCTTCCACCAGATTGTCGAGCAAGGGCTAAGGGAATACTTGGGAAGTCCCTTTGGTTAGTCCGTCCAACCAAATTCACTGCCATCCCGAGAGGTACATTCACGTAAACCCGTAGATTCCGCATGCGTAGGTTTTACGTGGCTTATTATATTCATGATATGTTGTTGCAATTATTATTTGAATTAATATATGATTAATTCATGCTAGTAATAATTAAAGAATTAAATTTGTATTTAAATATTCATCCCGAATAGATCTGTGCACCATATTCCCCAACAGACCGAACACGGGACCTTGGGCGCCCAAGCGGGGATCAATTCCGCTTAATAAAATTATATTTTTTAAAACTTATTTTAATAAAATTAATTTTATATGTCCTAATTTTTTTTTTCAATTTTTTTAAATTCTTTAATTATTTCAATTATGTTATTTAATAATTCAATCGCATTTTAATATAATAATTTATACTTTTTATTTATAAATTATAATTAAATTAAAATATATTAAAATTGTATTTTTTTTAACTTATTTTTAATAAAATTAATTTTATATGTCCTAAAATTCATTTTTTTTCTAATTTTTTATTTCAATTATCTTATTTAAGAATTCAATTACATTTTAATATAATAATTTATATTTTTTATTTATAAATCTTAATTAAATTAAAATATATTAAAATTGTATTTTTTTAACTTATTTTTAATAAAATTAATTCTATATTAATTTACAATTCATTTTTTTTTTTAGTTTTTTTTTAATTCTTTATTTCAATTATCTTATTTAATTATAGTTTTTATATTGGATAATTAGCAAAAAATAAATTATGTTAAGCAATGTCAAATAACTTGTAATATGCAAATACATGAAAATATTACAAATGAAAGACAATATAATTATTATTCGTCATCCTTATCGTTTCCTCCATCTCTATTATCATCATCATCCTCCTCCTTGTCCTCGTCCTCGTCCTCCTCTTCCTCTTCATCCTCCTCATTCTCATTCACATCCTCATCTTCATCATGATCGTTATCCTCCCCGCCGCTGTCAATCTCTATCAAATATGGATTTGTAGTTGTTAAGTCTACGAAAAGATTAAAATCTCCTGTATGCATTTCAGTTTGAGCATCGACTTGTTCCGTTTGGAACGGAGTGTCGTCAACCGCGACAGTTGAATTCGGTTAAGGAACTTGCACTAGTGATCTCGCCTTTACTTTGCAAACAACCATCCATTCATTATTTGCTCTCGAACCTGGATACGTACAGTAGTATATTTGGGATACCTGAGCAGCAAACACAAATGGATCATACCCCGGATACTTTCGTCTTCTATGAACATCAACCAGTTTGTATTCGGGATGAATCCTTGTTCCTGAAGCAGATGGATCATACCAATCACACTTGAACAACACAACAGTCTTCTCAGGGAACCCCTTATATCCTACTTCAACGACTTCTTGTAGGTGTCCGAAGTAGTCTTGGCTTTCTCCATTGAAAATTGCACTGTTAATACAAACTCCACTGTTTGCAGTAGATCTAGTCGAGGCATACTCCACTGTATGAAATTTGTAACCATTTACATAGTATCCTTGGTACGTGTTGACGAGACGTAATGGTCCTCTACTGAGATCCCACATAAATGGGTTCTCAATGTGTTGATTATAACCCTGTGACGGTTTTAGATTAAATATATAATATGAATTCACTGATAAATGGTGGTTAGATAACACTGCCATAGTTTTGGAACCACTTTGCAAAATCACGAGTAATAAATTTACCTACTTGTGCATCTGAGATGTTTGGATGTATACCGTGTAGCTCTTCAGTATAGATCCTTATTGAAAGCAATATATTATTAATCATATATTATATAATTATAATAAATATGTTATAATTAATTAAAAGTGTAAATGATACGCATATGAAATACTTACTGAATGTATAGTTGGACTTCATCACAATTGAATAACACATACTTATGTGCAGCTTCAACCTCTTGTCGGTTTAACCAGGGTCGTTCAATACTTTTTCCCAAACATCGACCTGGAAACTTAAACACGGACAAGTTACCCTCAATATCATCAGCAACATTGTTTGTGCCTCTACCGTCGTAATTATGAGGCTCGTTTCTCAACCTTGTTCTAACATGATCCTCAAAATAGTAAGAACAAAATGTTATAACCTCCTCACACAAGTAGGCATTAACAATTGATGCTTCAACTTTTACTTTTTGTTTAGCATTGAGCTTCAAGTTATGGAGATACCTATTGATATGTAATAAAAAAAATGGATAAGAGTTAAACATAAATATATATATATATATATATATATATTTGTATAAATAGATTGTTCAGTGAAGGATTACCTCTCAAATGGATACATCCACCTGTATTGCACTGGACCAGCAATTTTGGCTTCATATGCTAAGTGCACCGGTAAGTGCTCCATCGAATCAAAGAAGCTAGGAGGGAAAATGCGCTCCAATTTGTATAAAATAACTGGAATGTCTTTCTCCAAACGGACCATGTCATCCCACGTAATCATTATAGACGTTAAATCTTTGATGAATAGACTCAATTCAGTTACAGCCCTCCATATACTATTCGGTAGGAATTCTCGGAATGCGAGGGGCAACAATCGTTGCATAAACACGTGACAATTGTGGCTTTTCATCCCAGACACCTTCCCGTTTGATGTGTTTACACAACGACTCAAATTGGAAACATATGTTGGGGTTATACTGAAAAGTATGCTTTTTACGTTGTATAACCAAACTGAATTTCTTATTTATTTACTGAAATAAATTATTTATCACCGTTGCACTAAATATGAATGAATGTTATATATATTTATTGCAAACCTGTTCGATAAGAAATTACGTATCACGTTGAAGTTAATTTGGTGATACCAGATCACAGAAGATCAAATTAACAGTCCCTCGTGATTAAGTACAAATTCACAACCCAGATGAAAATGAACAATCCATCACGAATGGTTGAAGTGTAAGACTCATATTGACTTGTCTTGACCAAGAGATTACACAAGTGCATTATGATGCGCTGAATAGGACCTACATGAGGATAAATTCTTCGGTACTGAATATGCAAGAATTAGACCTCAGTGGTTCGTTATTTCTTAATCTCCGTTCCTTAAATAGGATCCTGTGAAATTAATAACTATTGCGTGACTTATGATGGGAAGAGAATCAATGCGATTTGATACCTTGTATCTTGAGCAATATTATTGATTACACGACGATTGCTAAGACTTAATACGGAGAATCGTGTGCCAGCACGTCTTGCTTGATTTGTCTCCTTGGTGGGCTCAGAACCTTTATCATACCAAATCTTGCAAGTGGAAATTTATTTCCGGTATGGATAATAATGTTGAGTTGTCTTTACTCCAAGGACAAAGATATTAATTAATATAAAGTATGTTCAATGGCTTAATTAATTAGTGGACTAAGATAATCTTAAACACGAGAAATAATGACCGGGAGCCATATTATTGTGAAGTCGTAATGTGGGTTAAGATGGATAGTTCAATATTAATTTTATAGTGGAATAAATTAATATTAATGGGCTTGAATAATATTTTGGCTAAATATTAAAGTTTCATAGCCCATTGGAGGTCCAATCTTAATTTTCCTAAAGGCCCCTCAAATAGCCCAAATTAAAGTCCAATTAATGAAAAAGAGAAGAAAATATTTTGCCTATTTTTCCATGATAAATTTCAAAAAATTGGGTAGGAGAGAGAAAAAGATTTTTTCGTTGATTTTCTTGGAAATATCTTATGGAATAAGTATTTTTGAGATACAAGTTTATCCCATAAATTAAAGAAAGGAAAAATATCTTAATTTCTTCCTACTTGCATGAAATTTTCGAAAATTAAGGAGCAAGAAAGGAGGAGAAGATTTTGTTGGGAAATATTTTGGGAAATAGAATATATTGGATATATTCTAGATTGTATCTTGAGGAAGAAGCAAGGAAATTTCCCAATGCCCAACTTGACCTAAAATTTTTGCCCTCCCCCCCTTGTCCTATAAATAGAGGATGAATTTTTCATCCCCAAGTGCAATTCCATGTGTTGGAAAAACTAGAAATCCACAAAGGTGGTGGCAAATATTTAAATTTTCTCCTTTAAATTAAAATCGTTCGTTGAGAATCCTTCCAGCGGATTACGTTCGTGGACATGGGATATATTTGAGAAGGGACTTTGGGTTGATCCATCATCTCAACGGTTGTCTCTACAAGAGGTATGTAATCTCGTAACTCCCTAGATTCCGCATGCTTAGGATTTACGTGAATTACGTGTACGCATGTTGGTTATTTTCTAGTTTAATTATAATGTTGAATTGATTTAGGATTAATTCATCTTAGTAATTAATTGATTAATTTAAATATATATTTAAATTCACCTCGAATAGATCTGGACACCCTTTATTTCCCAACATTTGGTATCAGAGCCTCGGTTTCGAGCTTTGTATTTAAATTATTATTTAAATTATGTTGGCCATTAAATTTTATTGAAAATTGGATAGTAGAATTGCTAGATCTATTTTCCAGGTATCCAATTGTCATAGTATTTAATGTGTTTAATTTTTCATGCATATGTTTTGGTTTTAATTCGACTTGTTCGAATTTGTTTTTCTCGTGAGAAAATCCACGAGTAGATTAGGCTATTTGATTTGTTCAATGTAATAGACTAGTCTAGATTTAAGGTGTATTTATTTTCTCGTTAAATAAATTATAACCTGATCGAAGACGAAGACGGAGATGAGAAATTAAAAACGATCCTCGAATCATATGGGCGACGGATCGCCGCCAGCGCATGGGCATGACGCAAGGCATCGGGCGCGAAAGGTCCCTCAACGCGATAGGCGGGCACTCACCGGGCGAAGGCCGGGCGGGCGTAGGTACGGGCGCTGGCGGGTGCTACCGACATGCCAGCGGATCAAGGGTAGCCGAGGGTCAGACGACGCTACAAGATGGGCGCATGATGCACGCGCCCCAAATCACAGATGTCGAGGCTACCGAAGTCAGCAGGGCGATGTCGCGAGCCGCGACTTGGCGCGACGGCAGGCGGTCGCCGCCAAGTGGTCCACGATGCGAAAGCAAGGCCGCCGAAATAGCGAAATGCCATGTGATGCTGAGAATGAGTTTTTTTTTTTAGACGAAAGAGTGGGAGAAATTCAAGACCACGTTTCTTCAAAATCAAGCCAAGAAAAATCAAACCATGACAGTTGGATAATTTGTGCCCAATATGTTTATTTTATGTCTTGCTTGATTTATTGTTGTATTTTCTTATGCTTTATTTAATTTGTTTAAATGTGTTTGCATGAGAATTGCCCAACGAAAAATCTCAAATTCAAAAATTACTAAGTATGTTTTAAACAATTAATTCGGTTTTCAATGACCTCCATGATTTATTTATTTGTAAAATCTTTTGGAGAAATTCCCCTAAGGGACGGCCAAAAGAAAACCTTCACATGAATAAATTCTCAAAATGATGATTGTGAATTATTATTAGTGGCGACGATGACCCTCCCAAGAGGCTCGATCAAAATGAAGTAGTAATTCTATATTTAATCATGATTATTACTTAGGTATAAAATTGATATGCATATACTTCGCCGAAGTCCCTGTCAATTTTGTATTGGTCAAGTGGGAGCCAACTATAATTTTTTTTTTAAAATTAAAGGTTTGTAACTGTTCTTGTTTGTAACCTGCTTGATTGTGTTTTAAATGATGACTCTCTCAAGAGGCTCATTTAAAACAGTTTTGAGATGTTGGCTGATGCATGTTCTTTTTTTTTTTTTGAGATTTCAATATGAATCATGTGATCGAATTATGTGATTTTCTTTGTGTTGATCCAGACATTGACACAAGATGCATGTTTATTTTCAGTATCATCATGTCGCAACCTTTTAATCCACTAAAATATATGCTCAAAGAACATCAACTTACTGGTGAAAACTATGTAACTTGGAAAAGAAATATGAAATTTGTCCTCACTGCACAACAACAAGCAGATCCAAACCTGAAAAACTTACTGAATGGTCATCTAATGCGGAGAGATCTGTGTATGAAATCTGGGAGCAGGCCAACAAATCAATGAAGTGTATAATCTTGACTTCATTGTGTTGGTCCCGGTGTAATGACTCTTACACGTGTATTGGGGGGAATACACGTGTTCAGTGATTTTTAAAACTTTTCTTTTACTGAAATCAGAAGGGTCAGGATGTCCTGAGAATTTTTCCCTGAGAAGCACAAATTACCCTAAGTCAAAGTCTACTGAGACAGTGATCCTGAGCAACTTTCAGAAGCTTCAGATTAGCCCAACTGATCCTGAGTTTTATCAGAGATCCTGAGAAGCTTGGATCAGATAATTATCTTACTGAATACTCAGTAGAGTTGATTCAGTTTGGTAACTATCTGTTCTAGCTACTCAAGAGTGTGAAATGTGTTTGCCCTAAGTTTATACTCGTTTTATCTTGCTGAAAATCTCTTCCTTAGTTAAACCAGTGGTTAAGGCTGTGATCAAGTTCTATGCAAGTTCAGTGGATTGTTTCAAACTGAATATCAAGAAAACAGTATGCTTTCAGTGAAAATATATGCAATAGATAGAATGCAGTACATAAAGCAAATAACACATCAATTTATAGTGGTTCAGACGCAAAGCTCCTACGTCCACTCTCTCTGATCTTCAGAGAAATTCCTTAACACACTATCACCTAAAGCTTTCAGGCTGAACACAGCAGCTTACTAACATTTCTACCTTGAGTTTTCTTACTGACTACTGCAGCTTACTAACTCAACACACACAAGCTTTATGACTGTCTAAAACAACTTACTCACTTGTTCTCTAGAGCTTTCTGGCTGACTCAACTGCAGCTTACTCACTCTTTACAATTCTTACTCACCAACAATCAAACACACACTCAAACTACCTAATAAAAGGGTTTGGGTTGGGTTGGTTTCCAACTAGGGTGAGATATCCTTTTCAATAAGTACAATTGCAAAGGCTAGGATATCTCTACTAAGCTTTGGATATATATCAAATCTGGGCTTAGTGAATGAGCTCTCTTCAATGTGAAATGTTGGGAGATGAATTTAATAAAGATATATAATTTTGATTAGATCCCAAAAACCCTGAGTATGACATGTTCAGAATGATCTTGATAGTTGAGTCAGGATTCAGTTTTAGAGTATTTAGGATGCTATCTGCAAAATGTATAGTCAGCAGATATAGTTCAGAATAGGTTCTGAAGACTCTGAAGAACTCAGTATGTTTCTTAAGAAACTAAAGTTTCAGTATGAAACCAAGGTTCAAGACTTCGATGTAAAATTGAGATATCAAGAGACTCAAGAGATACCGAGAAACCAAGACTCAACACGAAGATTCAATTGTATCGGTCAAGAGACTCGAAGACTCAAGACTCGAAGACCACAAGACTCGAAGACTCAAGACGCAAGACAAGACCAAGATTGAAGATCAAGAATACTGAAGCCATAGTAATTACTGAAGACTCAGTAAGGTACTGAATGCTCAGTATGAACCTGAATGTTCCGAGTCACTGAATATATCTATCTGAAGGATGCAATACTGAGAAAAACACGATTCCTTAGAAAGTTAGATATTGCCAAGACATTCAAATGTAGACAAAAGGAACTAAGTCAGAAGTGTTGTTAAGGTTATATCAAACTCAGAGTTTGTAACCAAAAAGAGTCGTTGAAGATGTCTACCTTTAACTGGAGACAAAAGTCAAAAAGAGGAAGACGACATCGCACCATACCATCTTCGACAAAGGACAAGTAGTCAAAAAAGATGTCGGATGTACAAAAGTTCCAGATCGCAAAAAAAGTGAAGACCGCTACATGAAAGACTATTGCCTAAAACGGGGTTAGGGAGTTTCAAACCCTAAATATAGCCGTTTCTCACACACCATAAGAGGAAACTCACGGAGCTATCTCTCCAACGGATAGTTTTCAAGAGTGACCTTGGTGTATGCCTATAAATACTGGTGACCCTCTACATTGTAAGGTTACGGGAAATTTATACGCAACTCAAGAGCTCAAACTTATTCTTGCAAAAAAGTTAAAAGCACTCGAAAAACTTAGAATTTCCCAAGTGCTTCTACATTGAAGAGAGCTCACTATACTAAGCCTAGCTTGATAAGAATTATCCAAAGCTTAGTCGAGATATCCTAACCCTTTGCATTGTGCTTCATTGTAAAGGATATCTCATCCTAGTTGGAAACCAACCGAGAAACCCCAAACCCTTGAGAAGGTAGTTGGAGTGTGTTTGTTGGTGAGAAGAGTTGTAAAGAGTTAAGAAACTACGCAGAGTAGTCGAAAAACTCTAGAGGAGAAGTTAGTAAGCTACGAGGGTAGTCCGAAAGCTTGTTTGTGTTTGAGTAAGTAAACTACTGAGGGTAGTCGAAAAGCTCAAGGTCGGGTTGAGTAAGTAAACTACGTGGAGTAGTCGAAAAACTCGGGCGAAGTTGTGTAAGTAAACTACGCGAGGTAGTCGAAAAGCTCGGTTGATAGTGAATTTCTCTCAAGATCGAGAGAGTGGATGTAGGAGCTTGAGTCTCTGAACCACTATAATTGCTGTGTTCTTTATTTCTTTCCTTATCTGTGCTTAACTATTGCATTGACCTGATTTTGAAAGCATACTTTTCACTGATATTCAGTTGGAATCAATCCACTGAAGTTGCATGTAGATTGAATCACAGCCTAATCACTATTTCATAAAGGGGAGGTTTTCAGCAAAGCTTAAAACGAGTATAAACTAAAGGCCAACCATTCCGCACGACTGAGTAGCTAGAACAGATAGTTACCAAACTGAACTCTCTTCTGAGGACTCAGTAAGTTAGTTATCTGATCCAAGCAACTCGGGATCTCGACACTCGGGACTCGGTTGGGATTATCTCGAGGTATCTGAAAGCGGCCGAGATCACCTGTCTCAATAGACTTTGACTCAGAGCGATCTGTGCTTTTCAGAACCTAATCTTCAGGATTATCTGACCCAAGCTGACCTCAGTAAGAAAAAGTTTTAAAAACACGGAACACGTGTATTCCCCCCCATACACGTGTAAGACTCATTTGCACCGGGACCAACAAGTGGTATCAGAGCAGTGGTTCAACTTGACCACGTGCTGTGTTGACCAAAGTTTTATTTTCAAAAATACTTGTGGTCTATCTGAATTGATCTTATTTGCTGAATTTTTTTTCTTTTCAAAAGATCAGATAAAATGTCTTCTAAAAAACTTCCCATGTTCTCAGTGGAGAACTATGATCTATGGAGACTGAGAATGCAGGCTCATCTGTATTCCAAACATGAGCGTATGTGGAGAGTGGTCTCTCAAGGACCATTCCAATTCTTGTGGTGAATCCCAGAGAAACGAAGATGAGAGAATTGATCCTAGAGCGAGAATTTCCTAAGTCGATGACCAACCCGACTCTGAGGAGAGAAAGTTAGTCAATCTAGACTATATTGCAAAAAGACACACTATACAAAGACAATTGATGATGGTGTGATGGGAATGATCTCTCACCAGTAATATCTTCTAGAGAAATTTGGGATACACTAGTCAGAATGTGCCAAGCCTGCAGATCATATAAAAAAAAACAAACTTTCGTTGGCAATTGGAAAGTTTGACATTTTTGAAATGGATGATGGTGAATCAATAGACAAATTGGAAGTCGATTCACTAGCATCATGAATGATCTAAATGCACTTGGAAAGAAATATCCACAAAGAGAAGTTGCATTGAAAATTCTTAGAGGTCTTTCTAAGAAATGGGATATTCATGCGAAGGTGATTAAAAACACCAAGAACATTAATTCAATGCCATACCAACAAGTCTTCTCTGAGCTGAAGGCCTATGAATTTGTAATTGATAAGAAATCCAAAAGGGCTGACAGCAAAGATGATTCTTCATCGAGTAAAAATGTGGCTTTAAAAGCCAAAGATAAAACACAGAAAACTAGAGAGTCGAGAGAACCCCATGCCAAACATCGATGATGAGCTAGAGGAAAAGCTAAAGACCGATGGCAAGGAGGTTTGATAGACTTAATAGTAGATTTGGAAAATACAAAAGCTATTACAGAAACAACAGGTACCAGAAGAAACCTGAGGAAAGATCAACTGAGAAGAAGAAGGACCTAAAGTCAAGGATCTTCATCCAAGAGGAAAGACTCCAAGTCCAAAGAAGAAAATGATCAGGATGATGATACCAACAGATGCTATAATTGCCATAAGAAAGGTCACTTCCAGTATGATTGTCCAGATTTGAGTGCTAAAGAGAGAATAGAAATGCAAGCTAAAAGAGACCAGAAGTTCTCAAGCAAAAAGGCCATGGTTGCAAAAGAAAAACACCCTGAGGAGGGATCTAGCTCTTCAGATGATATATTCTCAGATAGTGAAAGTGATGACATCTGTCTGATGGCCATTGAGGAGGTAAACTCTTCTTTCTCTGTTGTTGCTCCTACACTAGCACAAGAGTTTTCAAGTTCCACTAAAAACAGTCATTTTGACCTGATGGATTCTTTTGAGAATCTGATGAAGGACTATGTTGTTTTGCAAGGACTGCTAAATAGAACTCAAGAGCAGAATAAGGAACCGAAAAGTTTGAAAATCTAAAATGGAAAGACTCTAGCAATATTGAAATCACTTCTCAATTAATGGGAGCTCTTGATGAACTGGATGTTACGAAAGTACAACTCCCGAGAGAAAGAGAAGTTGATAATGTCCCTAATCGAAAAGCTAGAGAAATCCATTTGAAGAAATTCAAATAATCGTAATCGAGTTCAATGACCTCTCGAGAAGCATAAAACTCTCTGAGAATCGTGAGGATAGTGCACGAAAAAAGTTAACTCTATTGAATAATGCATCTAATGTAATAGATGAAATTCGAGTTACCAGAGATCTGTGACTATAAAAAAAGCGGATTGGGATTTATTCGGGGGAACCTCACAAGGTCATCTAAATGTTTGCATCAAGTAGCAAGAAGACAATCTTTGTAAAACCAGTGACACCTACACTTCAAACTGAAGTAATGCCCAAGGTTGTAGACAATGGAAAAGGACCCATGGTTTCAGTAAAACTGAAAAATCAGGTTGGAAAGCCCAAACCTCAGATGAAGGCTAGAAAACTGAGCAGCACTTTCGATTGGAAAGTTTCGAGCAAGTACTTCAAAGCCTCGGGCTAAGAATGAAAACACGAAAGGCTCCACACTCAACCATCGGAGAGGAATCCTCGGATGAGAAAACACTCGGCGAGACATTCTCAAATCAAGAAGACCAAGTCCTCGATATCTTTGAAAGACCCAGTTCGGTCTGATGCATACAACCTTGAACCCCACTTGCCTAAGGGTAAAGATTACCTGAACCCGAGTCAACAAAGATTTAGACTGGATGCACAGAAGCCAAAGCAAGTGAACAGAAGGCCTGAACCAAAGAAGAATTCAAAGGCACATGTTCATGCTAAAGCTAGCACACATAGACAGAAAACTGTTAAGGCACCCAGAGTAGTGGATGTATATGTTGATGTTTATGGAAGACAAATTAGCCACTCTAAAGTGATTAGAGTTGTCAGGCAGATTTGGATTCCGAAAGGTACATCTAACCTTATAGGACCCTACACAAATTGGGTACCTAAGAATTGATCTGTTTTTCAGGAGGAAAACAAGGGCACTGAATTACTAAAGATCACATGGCACTGATGAGCAGAGATGAAAAAGCTCCTGATATATGGTATCTTGACAGTGGATGTTCAAGACATATGACAGGATACAAGAAGATACTCAGTGATTATGTTGAACAAAGAGGCCCACAGATCACTTTTGGAGATAACTCCAAGGGACAGACTGAAGGATATGAAACTTTGGAAATCGACTCAGTTCATAAGTATTACTGACTGGTACAAGAAAAGGGAATGTGTATCTTGCTGATTGGAGTTCAACTCCTAAAGATACATGTTTAGTTGCTAAAAGTTCCACAGATACCAGTTGGTTATGGCATAAGAGAATGAATCACCTAAATTTCAAAACCCTGAACAAGCTTGCAAGATTAGCTCTTGTGAGAGGGTTGCCTAATGAAGTGTTCAGTAAGGAACATATTTGTGATGCGTGCCAGAAAGGAAAACAAATAAAAGCATCATTTAAAAGCAAAGTTGAGGTTTCTACTGAAACAATACTTCAGTTACTGCATATGGATCTTTTTGGTCCTATAACACTTGTGAGCACTAATGGCAGGAAATACACATTGGTATTAGTTGATGACTACTCAAGATATACTTGGGTCATATTCTTACTTCAAGAAGAAAGAGACTCGATAAAGTCTGTCGAGAGTTTTGAAAAGGCTCGAAGATGAGAAAAAAATCGAGTGTGGCCAAAATCAGATATGACAAAGGAACTGAGTTTATAAATCATATCATATCTGATTATTGTGCAGAGAATGGAATTTCACATGAAACATCACCGCAAGGACCCTCAACAAAATGGTGTTCTTTGAAAGAAGGAACAGGGACTCTGAAAAGAAGTTCTGCAAGGACAATGATTCTTTGGTTTACATTCCTAAAAGGTTTTTGGGTCAAGTCACAACACTGCATGCTACTCTCAGAACAGATCCATGATGACCAAGAGTCAAGGCAAAACACCCTATGAGCTTTGGAATGAAAGGAAGCCTCTTGTTTCTTTCTTTCGTGTGTTTGGTTGCAAGTGTTTCATACACAATAATGGTAAAGATCGGTTGAAAACATTTGATAGTAAAGTCGATGAAGGAATATTCTTAGGATATTCTCAAGTCGATAAAACTTCGAGTTTACAACCTGTAGGACTCTTATTGTGGAGAAACACCTCATGTTGTTTTTGATGAATCTACTTGTGTTCGGAAGAAACAGAACATGATCTTGATGAACTCACTAAGAGGATCACCAGATTAAGCTGAAAACGAAAAGATAAATCATCCACGGAACCTGAAAAGAAGAAGTCAGTCACTATCTATGATTGGAGTGACTCGGACTCAGATAAAGAAGTTCAGGATGGTGAGACTCAGGAAAACCAACACTCCAAAGGTGACCAATCTGAGCAGACACCGCCGGACTTCGGTATGTGATGCCAATGAAGAAGTGGTCACAAATGAGGCAAATTCTGAATCTGTATCAACCAAAGGGGAACAAATGTCTCTTACAATGTTCTCGAATAGAATTTCCCCGAGGAAGATGATTCCTTTCTCCTTTTTTCATTGTTCCCGAGTTTCTTGATTTAATCGAACCTAACATTTCAAATGTTGAGGATATTCTTGAAGGGGAACATCAAGAAGGAAATGGTTAGATAGTCATCCTACAAGTCGATTGTGGGTGATCTAACCTGAAGGTGTTAAAACAAGAAGGTTCCATGGTGAGAGTGCACTATTCTCGCGCTTCCTATCGGAGAAAGAACCTCTTGAGATTGGTGAAGCTCTACAAGATTCTCATTGGATTCTTGCTATGCAAGATGAAATTTGAATCAATTCTCAAGGAATGAAGTATGGGAGCTAGTAGATAGACCCGAAAAAGGCACAATGTCATTGGAACCAAGTGGGTTTTCAAGAATAAAAGAGATGAAAACAACAACATTGTAAGAAACAAGGCAAAATTTAGTTGCACAAGGTTATTCCCAAGAAGAAGGCTTGGATTATGATGAAACCTTTGCACTTTTGTTGCAAGACTAGAAGCCATCGATTGTTTCTTGCATATCTTTGCCCACATGAAGTTCACGATCTATCAAATGGATGTGAAAAGTGCATTTCTGAACGGTGTGCTTAAAGAAGAGGTTTATGTGGAACAACCTCCTGGTTTCAAAATGGAATGACCAAGTTTACAAGCTCGGAAAAGCTTTGTATGGTCTTAAGCAAGCACCCGAGCATGGTATGATACTCTTTCTCGGTTTCTTCTTGACCATGGTTTTTGTCAAAGGGATTTGTTGATAGAACTCTGTTCAGGGATAGAGGATGGGGAAGATATCTTACTAGTTCGATATATATGTTGATGACATCATTTTTGGATCTCCAAACCATCACCGTGTGTGAAAAGTTTTCAACACCGATGAAAGCAAGTTTGAGATGTCAATGATGGGAGAGATGAATTTCTTTCTAGGTCTTCAAGTGAAACAATCAAAGGAAGGAATATTCATCAACCAGGCAAAGTACACCAGAGATCTGATTGCTAAATATGGTGTATAGAATTGCAATGCAGTTAGGATTCCCATGAATACTAACTACAAGATGGATCCTGATTACGAAAATCGAGAAGCATCTCCGATTATAGAGGAATCATTGGATCATTGCTCTATCTTCTTCGACAAGTAGGCGGATATAACATTTCTTTGTTGGGATATGTGCAAGATACCAAAGCTAATCCTAAAATTTAGTCACATGGAAGTCGCCAAAAAGATCTTGAAGTATCTTAAAGGCTCGATGAATAGAGGATTATGGTATCGGTGATGATAACCTTGAATTAACCGTTACTCGATCTTTGATTATGGAGGTTTCTGCAGAATTGTGAAGAAGTCCACTTCAGAACTTGTCAATTTCTAGGAAGTAAGTGATATCTTGGTTTTCAAAAAAAAGGACCTCGATAGCAACAAGTACTCTTCAAGTTTGAATACATGGTCAGCAGGAAGTCTCAGGTTTCGATTCTTTGGCTCGGATAACAATTAAGGGATTATAAAGTTGTAGCCAATGAAGTACCAATATTTTGTGACAATAATAGTGCCATTACTATTTCACAAAATCCGGTATTGCACACCAGATGCAAGCATGTGGATATTAGACATCACTTCATCAGAGATCATATCGAGAAGAAGGACATAAGGATGGAGAAAATTCATACTGATAAGTAGAGAGCTGATATCTTGACTAAACCGTTGGCTGAATCAAGATTTCAGGAACTTTCAGTTGAATTAGGGATGTTAGAACCAGGTGTATAGAGTAAAATCTAAAAAATTGAAGGTTTTTAGATGCATGAAGTTTTTCTCAGAATTCTACTGAGAAGCTCAGGATAAAATGGAAATACTGAATCGAGTCTCGAAAACTCAGATTCTTGAAGGTCAAGATTACTTTCGAGTATCTTGAACCCATTCAAGATTTCTCGATATTATCTTGACATTTTATCAAGGTCATACGATACTTTCGAAGAAGACTGATAGAGGGAAAATTAGTCTGAAGAAGTAATGACTCATGCGACTCATTTATTTCTTAAAGTGAAGCTCAGTAATCATTCGCAATAAATACAAAACACCAGAGGAATGTTTTTGGGCGGGATCGTTTTAAATTCCGAATAAGGTCAACAATCATTAAATGCTCTGTTACATTTCTTGACCAATGAGGATGTTTTGGAGGCTTACTTTTCGGAGATCGTCGGTTCGTATACCCGATGAATCAGAGATTAATCTCAACCCTTGTTTTTCACCTAACCAACGTGATTCCCCACGATCTCGAAGCTATTTATACCCCAATAAGCCATTCAAGCCAAAATTTTATCAAACCCTTCGTGCCCAAATCCTCTGCAAATAAATCCCCTTTGCCCAGAAATCTCCAAACCCTAAAGCTTCATTTCTTCAATCAATCTCTAAAATGGCTCCAACCTTGTTCGAGAGATTAGCCGAAACCAACAAGCCGTGGTACAAGTTCATTGTCTCACTCGAAAGCACAATCAACTCAAAGCCAGAAGAGGAGGCTCTACATATGATTCGACTTTCTAAACTCACCCATCTAGTCGCAAGCCGACCAGACCAGGAGTTTGCGAAAGAGGTAATCGAATTCATCTATAACTTGAAGATAGATGAAGAGGACTATATGCATTCTAAGTTAACTGTATCACATTTAGAGCAGTCGTCCAAATACATCGATTTTGAGAGGGATCTGTATATAGTTCCGAAAAATATGAATGATGTTTTGAGCTCTGTGATAGAGGAGAGGATCCTACGATGTATATGTCGGGTAGAGAGCAGGAGTACTTAGATAGGATTGCTGAGAATCCTGTTAAATTTGAGGCGACATTGCATAAGAGGCACTTAAAGCCACAATATCGTGTGTTGATGGATATTGTGAGCAAGAGCATCATGAGTCTTGCGGGGAGTTTTGAGCAGATCAGTACCCCGAAGCTCAGATTGATGGTGGCAATCGAGGCCTCACCCACCACTGACTTCAACTGGCTGAAATTTTTGATTCAGACGGTGAGTGAGCAGACCATAGTTTTGAAGAAGGTTGACGGGGCGATCTCAATAAAAGGCAAGATCCACCATGCCACCAAAATTGCTTATATTTTGGAGATGTGCAGAGAGGAGGAGGATATCTTTGCCAATTCGACCCCATTCCCTAAGTCTAAAATTCTCTTTAAACCCATTGCTGCAAAGAAGCAGGCCATCAGGGGGAAGAGAGAAAAGAATGTAGAATCACCAGTTGCGGCTGAAAAAGAGATTCAACAAACCAGGGGGAAGGTTTTGTTGGAGGCAAAGATGGAGCAAGGTGCAAAAATAATGAAGCAGAAGAACCTTGTCCCAAAGCGCAGAAGATTGGTGGTTCTCGCTGATGAAGATGGCAGTGATTCTGAGGAGATTCAACCTGAGGGCCAAACCGCTCAGAGTTCGCCATTGCAAGTTTTGGCTTAGGTTATCTCAAAGGCACAAGAACAGACTGAGGAACAGGTCTTCTCTGAGGTGCTTGAGACATCTCTAAGTTCAGACAAAATTTCTCAGGAAATTGTCAAAGGAACTCAGCCCCTCGAGAGATTCCTCTTGAAAAAAGTGTTGGCTCGACAAATAGAAGAGCCAACTCGGACTAATCTGGGGAAGTGTCACCAGTTCCCCAGAACCCACTCGATGCAAACCGAGGATCCGACCAAGACAACCTTCGTGAGGTCACGAGACTCGGGAGCGAATATTCTTGATGAGCTCTGAAAGTGATCTACTTTTGATCCTCGCCAGGCTTCAATCGAACCCAGAGAGCCCGAGATGGAAGAAGGGGCGAGGTCAAGAAGGCGAGTGGAGGAGCAAGGGGAATGGTTCATTCTTGACCGCTACCACGATCTCGGCTCATACCCCGATCTGCAAGAAGATGTTTTCTTCGGGACAGGACAACTATGTTCATCTCAATCGCACTCTTCCCGAGATGCTTGATATTCTTTGCTTTGGGAGGAAAGACTGTGGAATGAGGAAATACCTTTTCGACCGACTTCTCGTGGTTCGGGGAGGACAAAGCTCGTGATGAAAAACTCGATTTTGATGAGCCGTTTCGAGGAAGTTGGTGAGAGGAGAGTTACTGAAGTTGGTGCCCCAAGCAGCGGAGACAAATCTCAAGATGGAGATGGGGACCAACAGGGAGATGCTGAGGATCAGTCTCAGATGGAAAAGGAGACTTCATTCTTGATCAACTCCGAATTGGTCAACATCGATCGGTTAAGCACTCTTGGTCGAGGCTCGATTGGAGACTGGAGCTCAGAATGAAGTTGAAGCTCAGGATGATCAAACAGCACCGAAGGTGCAGAAGGTTCCTGAGATTGATCTCACTCCCTTGATGGAGAAACTTGAGAAGGTTGAGCCAATGATGATCAAGATTGCTCAGATGGAAGAAACATTGGCCAATCAAGCTCAGACGATGGAAAATCTTAGTCACTCTTCAGAACTGGTGCAAATACAAAACAATCTGACCTCGCAGATGACCTCCATGGAAGAAAAGCTGAATGAAAAGCTGGAGGGAGTCAAGGCTGAGTTGAGTACTGAAATGAATCAGAAGCACCAGGAGTCAACTGCATTTCTAGAGGTGAAATTGGCAGAGAGGAATGAAGTGATGGTTAAATCTGTTGTTGAGGAAATGAGCTCAGTGCTCATGACCAATATGACAGAGATGCTCAAAGAGGCTCTCTCTGGCCCGTTTGCCCAATTATCTGAAGAATTTTATGTGGCTAAGAACCACATCAGGAGGATGGAAGAAGAACAAGATCAGATAGCAGGAGAAGTTCGCTGTGTGAGCAAAGAGCAATATCACATGGACACAGCACTCTCCAGTCTTCTTCCAAATTACGGTGCCAAGAAGGGGGAAAAGGAAGGTGAAGACCTCAGGAAGTTCATGGCACGTACTTTGGAGAAGAAGGCTCAGAAAGATGCTGAAATGTATAATCTAGCCAAAGCCTTAAGAGAAGTCGAAGCTACTGAGAAGTTGAAGTTCGCTCAGGTAGAGAAGCCTATCTACACTCGAGTTTCTGAGCAAACCATGCTTGATGTTGCAAGAGAGAAACTGAGTGCTAGAGCAAAGGTTGGAACAAGCCAGGCTGCTGCTGAATTGCCTATGAAGAGGAAAGTCTTGGGCGTTGTTCAACCTCAGAAGCAAGCGTCTTGAAGGCTTCTAAGCCAATCCAGAGAAAACTGATTCTGGATGATGAAGAAACGGAAGAATCTGAGTCTCAACCTCAGAAGAAAGTCTTCAACACGAGAGATGCTCTGAAGACACTCCAAATAGAACAAGCTAAGAAAGCTGCTGCTTCGGTCTCAGGAGCGTCTGTGATCAGAAAGAAGATAGACGAAGAGCAGAAGCGAAGGAGTGAATTCAGGAAGTTTGCGAGCAAGAGGAAAGGGACATCAAAAGCACTAAAGTGGCCCCACGTTGATAAATGGATGCCTATCAAACTCAACGATATGTGGGAAGAAGTCAAGAGAACCTTTCCGATTCAATTATGATGTTCTCGAGGAATGGAGAGGAAAGCTCGGATCGAAATGAAGCATTCATTGAATATCTCCTAACCTTCTATCCAAAGTATCTCTGAAATTTGGATTAACCTTGCGGATGAAGGAGAGGTACAGATAGTAGCCCCGGTCCATATTCCTATCCTCCTCCAAGACTTGGTAATGGCTTGGTAAATGAAAAGGCATTACTCAAGAGATTGCTCGAGATCTTTGGTCGGGTTGGGTCTAACAGAAACAAATCCGGACATCATCAAGGAAAGAAATGAGCTAAAGAAGAGATTTTTCGAATGTTCGATCCGGAGGTGCCCAATCGATGAAGTTGAGAATGAAACAAATCAAAGAGCGAAAGATCAAGAGCCAAATCAGAAGACTGAAGACTCAGAAGATTCTGTAATCTTTAATTTTTTGTCTTTTTTATTTTGTTGATAAGCTCATTGTAATCTGTAATGGGATACCAATCATCAATGAAGATTTATCATTATGCTCAAAAGATAATATCTCATTATCTTATTTACATGTCTTTTATTTTGATATGCCTGAATGAATGTCTCTGAACTGATTGTATGTTGATAAGGGAGAAATTGTCTGAATATGGGGGAAATTGTTTAAGTATTTAGTAATGAACTACTTAAAGAGATTCATTACTGAAGAAATTGCTGAATGATTTAAATTGTTAGGAGTTTCTCTGTTTTAAGAAATTGTTGGGAGACAACCAATCTTGTAATAGGATAAACCAAACCCAGTATAGGTTATATGTTTGTAACAAGATAGGTTTGGCATCATCAAAAAAGGGAAAATTGTTGTGAGATGAATTTAATAAAGATATATGATTTTGATTAGATCCCAAAAACCCCGAGTATGACATGTTCGAATGATCTTGATAGTTGAGTCGAGGATTGATTTTAGAGTATTCGGGATGTTATCTCGCAAAATGTATAGTCGTCACAGATATAGTTCGAGAATAGGTTACAAGACTCAAGAACTCAAGATGTTTCGAAGAAATTAAAGTTTCAAAGATGAAATCGAAGGTTCAAGACTTCGATGTAAAATCGAGATCTCAAGACTCGATGAGGATCTTGAGAAACTAAAGACTCAAAGACGAAGATTCAATTAGTATCGGTCCAAGAGACTCGAAGACTCAAGACTCGAAGACCTCAAGACTCGAAGACTCAAGACGCAAGATCAAGATCAAGATTGAAGATCAAGAATATTGAAGGCACAATAATTCATCAAGACTCGAAGAAGGCTTCAATGCTCAAGATGAACCTCAATGTTCCGAGGCACTCGAATATATCTATCTCGAAGGATGCAATACTGAGAAAAACACGATTCCTTAGAAAGTTAGATATTGCCAAGACATTCAAATGCAGACAAAAGGAACTAAGTCAGAAGTGTTGTTAAGGTTATATCAAACTCAGAGTTTGTAACCAAAAAGAGCCGTTGAAGATGTCTACCTTTAACTGGAGACAAAAGTCAAAAAAAGAGAAGACGACATCATGCCATCTCGACAATCGACAAAGGACAAGTAGCTGAAAAAGATGTCAGATGTACAAAAGTTCCAGACTGCAAAAAGTGAAGACCGGCTACATGAAAGGCTATTGCCTAAAACGTGTTAGGGAGTTTCAAACCCTAAATATAGCCGTTTCTCACACACCATAAGAGGAAACTCACTAAGTTATCTCTCGAACGGATAGTTTTCAAGAGTGACCTTGGTGTATGCCTATAAATACTGGTGACCCTCTACATTGTTAGGTTACGGGAAATTTATACGCAACTCAAGAGCTCAAACTTATTCTTGCAAAAGTTAAAGCACTCGAAAAACTTAGAATTTCCCAAGTGCTTCTACATTGAAGAGAGCTCACTATACTAAGCCTAGCTTGATAAGAATTATCCAAAGCTTAGTCGAGATATCCTAACCCTTTGCATTGTGCTTCATTGTAAAGGATATCTCATCCTAGTTGGAAACCAACCGAGAAACCCCAAACCCTTGAGAAGGTAGTTGGAGTGTGTTTGTTGGTGAGAAGAGTTGTAAAGAGTTAGTAAACTACGCGGAGTAGTCAGAAAACTCTAGAGGAGAAGTTAGTAAGCTACAGGGGTAGTCTGAAAGCTTGTTTGTGTTTGAGTAAGTAAACTACGGAGGTAGTCAGAAAGCTCAAGGTCGGTTTGAGTAAGTAAACTACGTGGAGTAGTCAGAAAACTCAGGGCCGAATGCTTTAATTTTAGGAAATACGTGAAGCACTTGGGAAATATTAGGTTTTTCGAGTGCTTCAATTTGCAAGAATACGAATGAGCTCTGGAGTTGCTTTGATTTCCCGTTACTTTGCAATGGTGAAGGTTACTGGTATTTATAGGCAACTTCTCCAAGGTCACTCTTTGAAAAACTATCTGTTGGAAGAGATAGTATCAAGAGTTTCCTCTTCTAGTTATTGATGAACGACTATTTTTAGGTTTGAACGCAACCTTGCATGTTTTAGGAAATATGCAGCCATGTAGCCAATCACCAACTTCTGTGAATTGGAAGATATCAGTCCTGATATTTCTCAGTGAGATGTCACTTTCAGTGTCAGTAAAGTATGTTGTTGTTGCCTCCTCATTGGTCGAAGTCTTCCTTTGAACAGAGACAAACAAACGGCTTTATTTAGGTTGACCTTTCTGAGCTGATATGTTCCTTAATGTCCACAAATGTCTAACATTCTGTTTGTTTGTACTAGGAATAAACATAACACTATTTCATTAAGATAGTGGTTCAGGGTCCTTTTTGTTCAGTACACAAACAGTCTTCAGGATTTTCAGGTCTTCAGGATATTTCCATCTTTAGGATTCTTCTAAGTCTTCAGAGTCTTCAGAGTCTTTAGAGTCTTCAGGGTCTTCTGAGTCTTCAGGATTCTTCTGAGTTTTCAGTACACTAACAATTCCCTGATCTATATCTGCTGACTATACATGGTGCAGATAATCTTGAGTCCTAAATTCTATTGAAACCTGATCCTGATTCTATATTATCAAGATATCCTGAACATGTCATACTCAGGGGTTTTGGGATCTAATCAAAATCTTTATTCAAATTCATCTCCCAACACATTGTCTGATGATTTAAGACACATTAATGAGGATGTTGAATCAGCTGCGAAGATCATGCAGAGTCTTGAGGAAATGTTTTTAACAGAAAACCGCATGACCGAACAGTTTCATCATAATGGTGTGGCAAAGCTAAAAATGACGGAGGGAACACCTGTGAGGGATCATGTTCTCAAAGTCAGGCACCATCTTGAGAAACTTGGCTACCTCGGTACCAAGTATGATGATGGGGCTCAAATCGAATTCTTGTTCCTAACTCTTCCAAGATGCTTTAATGAGTTTTACTGTAATTTTGTGATGAGCAATCACATGTTTACTATGGATACTCTACAAGAGGTCTTGGAGACGATATATAAACATTTGAGACAAGAAGACGAAGCTTTGGTGACTAAGAAACTTCTTTCAAGATCTAGGCCAGTGGAAGGCAAGATCATAGTGAAGATGAACAGTCGGATGCAAAGCAAAGCTCCTACTAAGAAAGGTAAAGGTAAAGGTAAGGCAGTAAGTTGGTTAGGAATCCAGGAGAAACCAAAGGGGAAGTGTTTTAACTGTGGTGAAAATGGACATTGGAGGTCAGCCTGTTCCAAACCTAAAAGGAATGGAAAGAAAGGTAATTCTCACACACTAGTTGTTGAAACTTGTTTAGCGGCGTATGCTACCCATTCGTGGGTAATGGATACGGGGTCCACTGATCATGTTTGTTTCACATTACAGGGGTTCAAGCGGACCCGACAACTTAGTGGAAGAGAGATCCTCATCACGCTAGGCGATGCTACGAGAGTAGCAGCTGAAGTAGTGGGAGACGTGCACCTGTCTTTTGAAGACAAGAGTTTACTTTTAAGGGATATTCTTTATGTTCCTGTTTTTCGCAAAAACCTTATTTCTGTTTCCAAACTATTTGCTGATGGATATTCTGTCCGTTTTAATAAACATGATACTGTTTTCATAACGATGTGGTTATCTGTCATGGAACTTTACGGAATAATCTCTATATTATTAACTGTGCACATCACTCACAGAATGCATCTATAACACATCTACTATTTCAAGTAATAAAAGAAAGCGTTCGACTGACGTGAACGAGACACTTCTTTGGCACCTAAGATTAGGTCACATTAACCCGAAAAGGATCCAAAGATTGGTCCAAGATGGTTCATTGGAGTCTCTCCGGATTGAACCATTTCCAACTTGCGAATCATGCTTGGAGGGTAAGATGACCAAGAGGGCATTTGGAGCCAAGAGGCTTAGAGCTAAAGAAGTGTTGGAGATCATTCACACCGATGTATGTGGTCCAATGCAAATCAAAGCTAGAGGTGGCTACGAGTATTTCGTTACATTTATCGATGATTACTCACGCTATGGGTATGTTTTCCTAATGAAGCATAAATCTGAGACCTTTGATAAATTCAAAGAATTTAAGGCTCAAGCAGAGAATCATAAGGAAAAGAGTATCAAGTTTCTACCATTTGATCGTGGAGGCGAATACCTCAGCGATGAATTTTTGAACTAACTATCGTATGAAGGGATTGCATCCCAGTTGACTGCACCCGGTACCCCTCAACAAAACAGGGTTGCAGAACGAAGAAATAGAACGCTTCTAGAAATGGTAAGGTCAATGATGAGTTATGCAGATTTACCAAAATCGTTCTGGGGTTATGCCTTGCAAACAACAACTTATATTCTAAACCTAGTGCCATCCAAATCGGTTCCCAAAACCCCTAGAGAATTGTGGATGGGGCGCAAGCCTAGCTTAGGACACATGAGGATCTGAGGGTGTCCGACATACGTGTTGGACAAGGAAGCTGGTAAATTGGACGCATGTTCGGAATTAAGGTTGTTCATAGGGTACCCCGAAGGAACAAAGGGATGCATGTTCTATGGTTCTGAAGATCAAAAGGTCATAATTAGTACACACTTTAGATTTTTGGAAGAAGATAATATGAACGACAAAAAGCCTAGAAGCGAGATTACCTTAGAAGAACTTAAGGGGCCAACTCCGTTGCCAACTGTACAAGACAACGTACCAAGCGTCACACCTACACAACCAGAACCTCGTCGTAGTGGGAGAGTTGTTAAGAAACCCTAGCAATTCTTGGGGATAGGAGAGTCCTCGGACTTGATCTCAGGAGAAGAATCAAATCCATGGTCCTACGACGAGGCGATCCAAGACAAGGATGCAAAATCTTGACAAACCGTAATGGAAGCCGAGATGGGTTCAATGGATCACAATAAAGTGTGGGAGCTAGTCGAACCACTTAATGGGCAAAAACCCATTGGATGCAAGTGGGTATACAAGAGAAAAAGGGGACCGGATGGAAAGGTTGAAACCTTTAAAGCGAGACTCGTGGCGGAAGGGTACACTCAGAAAGAAGGGATCGACTATGAGGAAACCTTTTCGCCCGTAGCCATGCTCAAGTCCATCCGCATTCTCTTGTCGATTGCTGCGCACCTAGACTTTGAGATCTGGCAAATGGATGTCAAGACCGCTTTCCTCAATGGAAGTCTTGACGAAGAAATCTATATGCAACAACCCGAAGGCTTCATTGGAAAAGGCCAAGAGCATCTGGTTTGCAAGCTAAAGAAGTCCATTTATGGGCTAAAGCAAGCATCCCGTGCTTGAAATCAGCATTTTGATCAAGTTATAAAATCCTATGGTTTTGATCAAAATAATTTCAAAAGTTATGTTTATAAGAAGTGTGAAGGAACTGCCTTGGTATTCTTGGTACTATATGTAGAAGTCATTCTGCTCATCGGCAACGATGTAAAGATGTTGTCAGATGTAAGGGCATGACTGTCAAAACAGTTTGACATGAAGGACTTAGGAAAGCCAGTCATATCCTAGGGATCAAGATCACTCGAGATCGAAGGAAAAGAATGATCGGCTTTCGACAAGCCTCATATATAGACACCGTTTTGAAGCGATTCAGCATGCAAGATTCCAATAAAGGCTTTGTGCCTTTCAGACACAGAATCCATCTGTTGGGAAATGAATTTAATAAAAAGGATTTTGATTAGATCCCAAAAACCCCAGAGTATGACATGGTCAGGATAATCTTGATAGATGAGTCGATTTCGGTTTAGAGTGTTAGGGATATTATCTGCGCACCATGTATAGTCGGAGATATAGAACAGGTTAGTGTCTCAAGACTCAAGAGGCTCGAGAAAAACAAAGGCTCGAGAAAAACCAAGGCTCGGAGAAATCAAGACTTCGAGAACTCAAGACTCGAGAGAACACGAAAACTCGAGAGAACTCAAGACTCAGAGAAATATCAAGACTTCAAGAATGTCTTGAATGCTCGGTATATCCTGAATGTTCAAGCAATCAAGCCGAGGAATATAGCCGTTGGAATCGGTGACGTGGACCAACGAGAGGAAGACAACCAAACTGAAAAAGTCTGCGGAACTTCTTGAAAGAATAGTATGGATTTGAATGTGATTCTCTCAAATCGGTAACATTCAAATCCACACTATAAATACAAAGTTCTTCCTTCATTATTGGTGTGGAGAGAGGGAAGTCTGCGAAGAAGATAGCAACGATGCTCAGAGCCAAAGAGAGTTAAGCTTTCCCACCCTAGAACACAAGTCCAGTAGATATACAAATATATTCAAAGAGTGTTCTAGAACCCAACCTAAGCAACCCACGATGTATCATAAGCTTAGAGAGATTTTCCCAACCTTAGATTGAGGCTAAATCATTGTAAGGGAAAATCTCACCATAGTTGGAGACAACACCAAACCCAAACCCAAAGGGTGAAGTGAGGGTAGTTGTTAGGCAATCCCGTAGAGGGTGATAAGTCCCGTTGGAGTGTGAACTCGTTAAACATCTGTAGGCGATCCCGAGTGAGGGTGATAAGTCCCGAAGGAGTGTGAACTCGTTAAACATCTAAGAGTTTGAGTTAGTAAACTACAGAGGTAGTCAGAAAGCTCAGGGTCGGGTTGAGTAAGTAAACTACGTGGAGTAGTCAGAAAGCTCAGGACCGAGTTGAGTAAGTAAACTACGAGGTAGTCAGAAAGCTCAGAAGTTGATAAGGAATTTCCCTAGAGAGGGAGAGTGGATGTAGGACTGGTTGTCCGAACCACTATATATTGCTGTGTTATTTACTGCTTTATGTTTATACTTGTCATATGCATCTAGCTATAAGCAAAACACAACACATGAGCTTAAGTGTAAAAAAAAAAAATTGGAAACACTCTGCCCTCGCCCCTGTTTTATATGCACCGAAATTCAAACGTTTTGCTTCCGCACACGCAAAATAGGTTTTCCCATCGGGACCAACACCATCTATCCAAGGAAATGTGTCCCAAGACACAAAAGGAAATAGATGGGCATTCCTTATGCATCGGCTGTAGGAAGCCTCATGTGCAATGCTGTGCACGAGACCGGATATCTATTTTGCCGTAGGCATGGTGGCTAGATATCAAAGCAACCCCGGGAAAGAGCATTGGACTGCAGTTAAAAACATTCTGAAGTATCTGAAGAGGACACGGGACAGAATCTTAGTTTATCAGTCAGACAGTCTAATCCCCGTCGGTTACATGGACTCGGATTTCCAATCATATTTAGACTCCAGAAAGTCAACCTCGGGTAGTGTGTTTTGCATGGGGGGAGGATTCATGACATGGAGAAACGTTAAGTAGAAATGCATCGTTGATTCTACCATGGAAGTCGAATATGTAGTTGCTTGTGAAGCAGCGAAAGAAGTGGTTTGGCTCAAGAACTTCCTAGTGGACTTGGACGTTGTTCTGGATTTACCCAGTACGATCACGGTTTACTGTGATAACGCCGGAGCAGTTTCAAATTCTAGGGAACCGAGAGCCCACAAGGCCAATAAACACATAGAAAGAAAATACCATCTTATACGAGAAATCGTTAAGAGAGGAGACATAGAGGTGGCAAAGATTTCGTCCGAAGACAACCTAGCAGATCCATTCACAAAGGGTCTGCCTCAGAGCACATTCGAGAGACATGTGGAAGGAATGGGTGTCAAGAACGTTGCCAATCTGCTTTGAGTATAAGTGGGAGAAATATTATTAGGTTCGTGTAGGTGACATTAGATGTCACACAGAACACGAGAAATGTTGTAGTATAATTAAAAGCAGACTTTGAGTATAAGTGGGAGATTGTTGGGGTTATACTGAAAAGTATGCTTTTTACTTTGTATAACCAAACTGAATTTCTTATTTATTTAGTGAAATAAATTATTTATCACTGTTGCACTAAATATGAATGAATGTTATATATATTTATTGCAAAAATGTTCGATAAGAAAGTACGTAACACGTTGAAGTTAATTTGGTGATACTAGATCACAGAAGATCAAATTAACAGTCCCTCGTGATTAAGTACAAATTCACAACCCAGATGGAAATGAACAATCCATCACGAAAGGTTGAAGTGTAAGGCTCAGATTGGCTTGTCTTGACCATGAGATTACACTAGTGCATTATGATGCGCTGAATAGGACCTACAGGAAGATAAATTCTTCGGTACTGAATATACAAGAATTAGACCTCAGTGGTTCGTTATTTCTTAATCTTTGTTCCTTAAATAGGATCGTGTGAAATTAATAACTATTCCTTTGACTTATGATGGGAAGAGAATCAATGTGATTCGATACCTTGTATCTTGGGCAATATTATTGATTACACGACGATTGCTAAGATTTAATACGGAGAATCGTGTGCAAGCACGTCTTGCTTGATTTGTCCCCTTGGTGGGCTCAGAACCTTTATCATACCAAATCTTGCAAGTGGAAATTTATTTCCGGTATGGATAATAATGTTGAGTTGTCTTTATTCCAAGGACAAAGATATTAATTAATATAAAGTCTGTTCAGTGGCTTAATTAATTAGTGGACTAAAATAATCTTAAATACGGGAAATAATGATCGGGAGCCATATTATTGTGAAGTCGTAATGTGGGTTAGGATGGATAGTTCAATATTAATTTTATAGTGGAATAAATCAATATTAATGGGCTTGAATAATATTTTGGCTAAATATTAAAGTTTCATAGCACATTGGAGGTCCAATCTTAATTCTCCTAAAGGCCCCTCAAATAGCCCAAATTAAAGTCCAATTAATGAAAAGGAGAAAAAAATATTTTGCCTATTTTTCCATGATAAATTTCGAAAAATTGGGTAGGAGAGAAAAAGATTTTTTCTTGATTTTCTTGGAAAGATCTTATGGAATAAGTATTCTTGAGATACAAGTTTATCCCATAAATTCAAGAAAGGAAAAAGATCTTAATTTCTTCCTGCTTGCATGAAATTTTTGAAAATTAAGGAGCAAGAAAGGAGGAGAAGATTTTGTTGGGAGATATTTTGGGAAATAGAATATATTGGATATATTCTAGATTGTATCTTGAGGAAGAAGCAAGAAAATTTCCCAATGCCCAACTTGACCTAAAATTATCGCCCCCCTTGTCCTATAAATAGGGGATGAATTTTTCATCCCTAAGTGCAATTCCATGTGTTGGAAAAATTAGAAATCCACAAAGGTGGTGGCAAATATTTTTATTTTCTCCTTTAAATTAAAATCGTTCGTTGAGAATCCTTCCACCGGATTACGTTTGTGGACGTGGGATATATTTGAGAAGGCACTTTGGGTTGATCCATCGTCTCAACGGTTGTCTTTACAAGAGATATGCAATCTCGTAACTCCTAGATTCCGCATGCTTAGGATTTACGTGAATTACGTGTACGCATGTTCCTTATTTGCTAGTTTAATTATTATGTTGAATTGATTTAGTATTAATTCATGTTAGTAATTAAATGATTAATTTAAATATGTATTTAAATTCACTTCGAATAGATTCGGGCACCCCTTATTTCCCAACAACATAGTCATCTGGAAATCTCTGCTCTTCAATCCAATTACACAAAGTCACTTTTTGTTTCTTATCAAGTGTGTAATTGGCTTGGGGATATCTTCATGTACCCTCATTCCTCTTCAAGTGATCATGTTGGGAGATGAATTTAATAAAGAAGTTTTGATTAGATCCCAAAAACCCTGAGTATGACATGTTCAGGATAATCTTGATAGACTGAGTCAGGTTTCAGTATAGATTGTTCAGGAAGTTATCTGCACCATGTATAGTCAGCAGATATAGATCAGGTTAGATTTTGAAGACGCTAAAGACTCAGTATGTTGGGCTACTTGAGGGGCCTTTAGGAGAATTAAGATTGGACCTTCCAATGGATCTTGAATTATCAATATTGAGCCACAATATTATTCAAGCCCATAAATATTAATTAATCCCACTACATAATTAATATTGCACTATCCATCTTAACCCATACGTTGGTCCGGGTGAAAACGAGTCTTACACGTGTATGGGGGGGAATACACGTGTTCAGTGTTTTTAAAACTTTTTCTTACTGAGGTCAGCTTGGGTCAGATAATCCTGAAGATTAGGTCCTGAGAAGCACAAATCGCTCTGAGTCAAAGTCTACTTAGACAGTGATCCTGAGCTGCTTTCAGAAACCTCAGATAATCCCAACTGAGTCCTGAGTGTCAGAGATCCTGAGTTGCTTTGATCAGATAACTAACTTACTGAACCCTCAGAAGAGTAAGTTCAGTTTGGTAACTATCTGTTCGAGCTACTCAGTCGTGCGGAATGGTTGGCTCTTTAGTTTATACTCGTTTTAAAGCTTTGCTGAAAACCTTCCTTTAATGGAATAGTGATTAGGTTGTGATTCAATTACATGCAACTTCCAGTGGATTGATTCCAACTGAAATATCAGTGAAAATATGCTTTCAAACTCAGTGATGCAACAGTTAAGCACAGATAAAGAAAGCAATAAACAACACAGCAATTATAGTGGTTCAGAGACTCAAGCTCCTACGTCCACTCTCCCTGATCCTCAGAGAAATTCACTAATCACTTCTGAGCTTTCTGACTACCTCGCGTAGTTTACTTACTCAACTCGGCCCTGAGCTTTCTGACAACTCCACGTAGTTTACTTACTCAACCCGACCTTGAGCTTTTTGACTACCTCCGTAGTTTACTTACTCAAACACAAACAAGTTTTCAGACTACCTCTGTAGCTTACTAATTTCTCCTCTAGAGCTTTCTGACTACTCCGCGTAGTTTACTAACTCTTTACAACTCTTCTCACCAACAAACACACTCCAACTACCTTCTCAAGGGTTTGGGGTTTCTCGGTTGGTTTCCAACTAGGATGAGATATCCTTTACAATGAAGTACAATGCAAAGGGTTAGGATATCTCGACTAAGCTTCGGATAAATCTTATCAAGCTAGGCTTAGTTTAGTGAGCTCTCTTCAATATAAAAGCACTTGGGAAATTCTAGGTTTTTCGAGTGCTTCAACTTTGCGATAATAAGTTTGAGCTTCTTGAGTTGCTTATAAATTTCCGTAACCTTACAATGTAGAGGGTCACCAGTATTTATAGGCATACACCAAGGTTACTCTTGAAAACTATCCGTTGGAGAGATAGCTTCGTGAGTTTCCTCTTATGGTGTGTGAGGAACGGCTATATTTAGGGTTTGAGACTCCCTAACACGTTTTAGGCAATAGCCTTTCATGTAGCCGGTCTTCACTTTTTGCAGTCTGGAACTTTTGTACATCTGACATCTTTTTCAGCGACCTGTTACTGTCACTGTCAGTTTTGTACAGTGTTGTCTTCCTCTTTTTGACTTTTGTCTCCAGTTAAAGGTAGACACCTTCAACGGCTCTTTTGGTTAAAAACTCTTAGTTGATATAACCTTAAAAACACTTCTGACTTAGTTCCTTTTGTCTGCATTTGAATGTCTTGGCAATATCTAACTTTCTAAGGAATCGCATTTTTCTCAGTATTGCATCCTTCAGATAGATATTTTTAGTGCCTCGGAACATTTAGGTTTATCTTGAGCATTGATACATTCTTGAAGTCTTGATAATTCTGTGCCTTCATATTCTTGATCTTGATCTTGATCTTGATCTTGATCTTGCGTCTTGAGTCTTTTGAGTCTTGAGTCTTCGAGTCTTGAGTCTTGAGTCTTGATATCTGATCGATATATCTTGAGTCTTCATGCTGAGTCTTCACTTCCTCAGTTTCATACTTAGTCTTCAGTATCTTAGTTTCTCACTGAGTCTTCACATTCTCAGTTTCCTACTGAGTCTTCAGATTCTCAATTTCTCCTTTGAGTCTTGATTCTCGGTTTCTTCTTGAAGTTCTTGAGTCTTGAACCTATCCCGATCTATATCTGGCGACTATACATTTTGCGAGATAACATCCTGAATACTCTAAAACTGAATCCTGACTCAACTATCAAGATCATTCTGAACATGTCATACTCAGGGGTTTTGGGATCTTAATCAAAATCATATATCTTTTATTAAATTCATCTCCCAACACCATATTACAGTCAATATGGCTCCCGGTTATTATTTCCCGTGTTTAAGATTATCTTGCCCATTAATTCATTCAAGCCACTTAAATAGCTTTCCATTAATTAATATATTTTATCCTTGGTAAAGGAACGGTTCAACATTATTATCCATACCGGAAACTAGTTCCACTTGCAAGATTTGGTATGATAAAACTTATGAACCTCCCAAGGGGGCAAATCGAACAAGCGTACTTGCACACGATTCTCCGTATTAAATCTTAGCAATCGCATGTGACCAATAATATTGCCCAAGATATAAAGTATTGAATCTCGTTGATTCTCTACCCGTAATAAGTCAAAGTAATAATTACTAACCACACGCGATCCTATTTAAGGAACGAAGATTAAGAAATAACGAACCACTGAGGTCTAATTCTTCCTAGTTCAGTTCTGAAGAATTTGTCCTCCTGTAGGTCCTATTCAATGCACTAAACATGCACTAGTGTAATCTCTTGGTCAAGAAAAGCCAATCTGAGCCTTACACTTAAACCTTTCACGATGGATTGTTCATTTCCATCTAGGTCGTGAATGGTGTACTTTTAGTTACAAGGGACTGTTAATTTAATCTTCTGTGATCTGGTATCACTAAATTAACTACAATGTAACACGTACTATGTAACATTCGATGATATTTAAAACATCAGTGATAAACAATTTATTTCAGTAAATAAGACCAAAATTCAGTTTGATTATACAAAGTAAAAGCATACTTTCCAGTATAATCCCAACACATCACTCCACACATGTCGTGCGTATTGACCTCAAGTAAAAGGATTATCACATCGCTCCCACTAACCGAGACACCCATAGACACATATTGTGGAATTACATCAAACGGTTTCTCGGATGGATATACCAGTACCCTCTAAGGTATTTGTGCATCAATCATGAGATACCCAGTATCTCGTAGCAAGTGAGATCTTACTACACTCTCTAAGAATATGATGCAGATCGCACACCAATCTCAATTGAATCATCAATATCCCATTCTTGATGATCCTTGATCGGGGCTATTTGAGAAACATGCTTAAGTCATCTGAGTTCTCACAACCTCAATGAAAACAAGAATATTAAAACAATCAAACAATCAAACATAATATTAAAACAAGTGTAATGTCATACATTTAATATTAAATAAACAATAATATTAAAACCAAAATTGAATATAATCTTAGCATTATGTGCTCACAATAGGATTGTCTCTAGGATACTAACACTAACAATCTCCCACTTGGACTAGAGCCAATCACCTACATGTTTAACCCCTAGACCATTAAAATGTCTAATGTGTACGTGAACACTCAAAGCTTTGGTGAAAGGATCAGCCAGATTATCTTCTGTGGGAACACGTTCTAACTCTATTCCTCCTTTAGCGATTATCTCTCGTATTAAGTGATAACGTTTCGGTACATGCTTATTTTTATTATTGGATCTCGGTTCCTTTGCTTGTGCAACCGCACCAGTTTTGTCACAATACAACTTTATTGGACTGCTAGCACTCGGTGTTGGGGTTATACTGAAAAGTGTGTTTTTTACTTTGTATAACCAAACTGAATTTCTTATTTACTGAAATAAATTTATCACTGTTGCACTAAATATGAATGAATGTTATATATATTTATTGCAAACCTGTTCGATAAGTAAGTACGTATCATGTTGTAGTTAATTTGGTGATACCAGATCATAGAAGATCAAATTAACAATACCTCGTGATTAAGTACAAATTCACAACCCAGATGGAAATGAACAATCCATCATGAAAGGTTGAAGTGTAAGGCTCAGATTGGCTTGTCTTGACCAAGAGATTACACTAATGCATTATGATGCGCTGAATAGGACCTACAGGAGGATAAATTCTTCGGTACTGAATATACAAGAATTAGACCTCAATGGTTCGTTATTTCTTAATCTCCGTCACTTACATAGGATCGTGTGAAATTAATAACTATTGTTTTGACTTATGATGGGAAGATAATCAATGTGATTCGATACCTTGTATCTTGGGCAATATTATTAGTTACACGATGATTGCTAAGATTTAATATGGAGAATCGTGTGCAAGCACGTCCTTCTTGATTTATCCCCTTGATGGGCTCAGAATCTTTATCATACCAAATGTTGGGATATTTAAGTTTTGATGAATTATGTCAAAACATTATCAACTTGTGTTATTGAAGTTAATCTACAGATAACAAGTTGAGTGGGAACGAGAGAACAAGTTGAGGTAGAACTCACAAAATCAGACGAAGATGATTGAGATTAGACGAGGTTGCAGATGAGACTGATCGAGATAAGATTAGTAGGATGAGTTCCGAGTTAACTGATGAGCTGTGCAAAATCAGAAGAAAAGAAAAGCTAAGCCGGCTAATCAGAAGAATGAGAGTTACCCGATCGAAGACCGGACGGATGACCGCACGGATAACCGGATAAGACGACCGGATGACGCATAAGCCGATTTGGGATCGATGAGCGCATGTCGATCATAACGAATCACCGTAAGATTAGAAGAAGAGATTGTTGATCAGAAAAGGAGCTGATGAGACTGATCGAGATCAGACGTGATCGAGATCAGATAAGATAACCTGATGTACTAATCTGATGCAGAAAAAATTGATATGTCGACTGATCTTATCTTGATCGACCGATCGTGAGCCGACGATCGAAGCAGAAGAAATCGAAACCGTGTCACCGATCTCGATGTCCCTCGAAGACAAGTCATCTGAAGTCATGTTCATCGAGAATCGAACGCCATCGATAATCGCTTAGCCCGAAAAGCTAGTGACCCGAGGTTCGGGGATTGTCTTAGTCGAAGAGTCAATTCGCCAACTGAAAGTGTCAAGATACGACGATAAGGTCCGGCCAAGAAAAGTTCGTAATCAAGAATCTCAAGAACTCGTATATCCCGAGACTCGTGGAGAATCCTAAAGACTCAGAGAACCCTGAAGACTCAGAAGATCCTGAAGATTATAGCCGTTAGATTCAGCTGACGTGGACCAATGAGAGGAAGATAACCAGCCTGAAAAAGCTGTAGAAGCTACAGAATAGTATGGATTTGAATGTGACTCTATCCAATGGTAACATTCAAATCCACACTATAAATACAAGTTCTTCCATCAAATTAAGTGTGGAAAAATGTGTGATCCATCAAGCTACAGAGCCAAATCATCTAGCACTTCCACCATAGAACACTGAGCAAGAAATACACGCATATATTCAAGAGTGTTCTACCCTAGATCTAAGCACAAATGTCATATCCTAAGCTTAGAGAGATTTTCCCATCCTTAGAATTGAGGATAAACAGATGTAAGGGAAAATCTCACCCTAGTTGGACACCAAACAATCTTTACCCAAACCCAAAAAGTTAGGTTAAGTTTTGTTAAGCAAGGAATTTAAGTTAGTTGGACTAACTTAAATTCTGGGTGTGAGTGAGAACTCGTTAAACATCGAAGCAATCCCGCAAGGGAGGGTAGGCAATCCCGTGAGGGAGATAAGTCCCGAGAGAGTGAGAACTCATTAAATATCTGTATTGTGTTGGACTAACACGTTAAACTAAGTCCAGTTGGTTAAGTTGGTGCCCCTTGTGATAAGGAAGAGTAGATGTAGTAGTTGGACTCCGAACCACTATAAAATCGTGTGTTCTCTACTGCTTTATGTTCTTACTTGCCATATGCATTTGATTATAAGCAAAATACATAGATTTAAAAACAAAAATTTGGTATCACTATTCCCTCACCCCTGTTTTATATGCATTACATGATTTTTCCGCATTTCATGGGTTTTCAAACGGGACCAACAATTGGTATCAGAGCGGGAGTTCAAAACTTCTCCTGAATTTGAAGCCAATCTGATGAAGTACATCAAGAACTCCTTTAGAGCGAACATGGCCCATATGTTTCGCGATGATGTGAGTTTCTTTGTGCCAAGACAAATGGAGAAGGCCATCAGAACTGAACGCGAGCATGTATCCTCTCACTGCACTCGAATCTCTGAAGAATTGAGAGATGCAACAACTGATAAAATTGTGTAGGTCAATGAGAAAATGGCCAAGATTGAGGAGACCAGAAATCAGCAGTTCACTCTGATGATGAACGAGAAAATGGCAGAACTGATTAATTACAGAAAGATCTTGCTGGTTCTGCGACCAGAGTCAATTCTGCTGCTGATAAGTTTGAGAATCTGTTCGACAAAGTTAGTCCAATTGTGGATAAAGCTCATTCTTCCATGATGACTGTGGTCGAACAAGTAAGCCCTTCTAGTGACTCTTCTGCCCTGGATATTCTGAAGAAAGATCTATCTAAGCAGATTGGTGACCTTAGCTCTGAGCTGAAAGCCCTTTTTGAGGGAACCAAAAAGGGGGAAGAAGAGAAGAATTCTGAGAAGGATGCTGATACCATTCAGAGGCTGAAACAGGTGGAGAATTTTGTAGCAGGAATCCAGATAAATCTGGAACAGAAGAGATTGAAGAAAGACGCAAAGACTGCTGCAGAATTAGAAGAAGTCATTTCTTCATCATCCACTGAGTCAGCTGAGCATGCCAAGAAAACAAAGAAACCAATTGTTGTTCCTGCTAAGAAGAAGAAATTTTCAGAAGCAGATATCAGAAAAGCAGAAGAACTGTAGAAGGCAGAACTGGATAGACAGAAAAGAATGGAAGAAGCCACAGGCCTTGACAAGTCTTATCGCATGAGGAAGAGGAAAGGACTTGTTGCTGAAACCGGAGAAGGCACACAGATTATAGAACCTGTTCTTCCTGGTGATATTTGTGTCATTGTTAAGCCAGACAGAAATATGGCCAAGGAATGGTATCTGATCAAGGGAGAATGGTACATCTCGGCCCACATCAATCAGGTTATTCCAACTAACGTGGATAAAGATGGAATATTTAGAGATTGGTTGAATAACAAACATCCATCTTTCTACAACAACATCATGAGAGAAGCCAAGAAGCTGAATTGCATCCCAGTTGCTCCTGAAATTGAGACCATGGACTACAAGAAGACTCCAGATGGGAAGATTGATAAAATTGCCTTCAATGCAGTACTCAACAAGTGTCTTGCACAAGATGACATTCTTGAAGAAAGTAGAGCTGCAGAAGTCAAGGCAAGATTGTTCGAGATATGTGTTGTTCCGGTGGAAGAGAGATTTTGAATCAGAATACATATTTGTGGTAAGGTTAAAATAGAATTTGATGTACTTGTAAAAATCTTATCTTTAATGAAAATTCTATGTTTTTCTGATCTTAAGACAAAATCTCATTGTCTTCTGACTCTCTCTCTCTTATTTACTTATGTTTAACTATGTTCAGCATTCCTTCTGTAAAATATTTTGGTTCCATCAAAAAGGGGGAAATTGTTGGGAAATTTATAGTTTTGATGGAAGTTCCAAAACAGCTGTAATAGGACCAGTCAAACATGTTAGTCGACTGATGATATGATAGGAAAACAACTGAACATGTTAGACAACTAATGCAATAGACTAGGTCTCTCTTATAGAAGAACTCAAGATGCACAAGTCAAGTGAAGATCAGCAGAATGATGATCAGTAGCAAGATCAGAAGCTGAAGATCAGTAGCGGATTTCAAAAAGACTTTACTTGAAGACCAGAAGACCTATTCTATGAAGATATCAGCAGAGTCGATTGGTTGAAGCTAAGACAACCATATCAGTAGACTCAACGCAACTGATCAGTAGAAAGTAATGATCAGTTCAGGCCAAGTCAGCAAGATGATAAGCTTATCTACTTATCAGAAACATATGAGGTAAGCCAGATCAGAAGAATGTCAACTTTAGTTGGTAAACAAACACTGAAATGTTGTACCTGTTAACCAATGAGAAAGTGACACATATGAACTAGCTGACAATGTGGGATTCGGCGCTGCAGAGTCAAACGACTAGAAAGAACAACTATTCATGCTTTCGGCCATGCCGTTCCTGAAGCACGTCACATCAAATCCTGCATATCTACCAAATATAGCCGGAAATTCAAATTTCTCTCCAAGGGCTCTTTGATTTTGAGGTCTATAAATATGGGATTACTCTTCGGAGTGAAAAACGGAAATTATCAAGAAGCTCATACTATAGCAAAATTTCCGCACGAAGAACACAGCCTTGAAGATTATTTTCTAAGTGTTCATCCCATAGTTCTTAGCACAAAAATCTTATCCTCTAGTTGTTAGGCTACTTATATACTAGGAAAGATTTCAAAGTTGGAACAAACAATCTTTACCCAAAACCAAAAAGTTAGGTTAAGTTTTGTTAAGCAAGGAATTTAAGTTAGTTGGACTAACTTAAATTCTGGGTGTGAGTGAGAACTCGTTAAACATCGAAGCAATCCCGCAAGGGAGGGTAGGCAATCCCGTGAGGGAGATAAGTCCCGAGAGAGTGAGAACTCATTAAACATCTGTATTGTGTTGGACTAACACGTTAAACTAAGTCCAGTTGGTTAAGTTGGTGCCCCTTGTGATAGGGAAGAGTGGATGTAGGAGTTGGACTTCGAACCACTATAAAATCGTGTGTTCTCTATTGCTTTATGTTCTTACTTGCCATATGCATTTTATTATAAGCAAAACACATAGATTTAAAAACAAAAATTTGGTATCACTATTCCCTCACCCCTGTTTTATATGCATTACATGATTTTTTCGCATTTCATGGGTTTTTTCACCGTGACCAACAATTGGTATCAGAGTTGTCTTTACTCCAAGGACAAAGATATTAATTAATATAAAGTCTGTTCAGTGGCTTAATTAATCAATGGACTAAGATAATTTTAAACACGGGAAATAATGACCGGGAGCCATATTATTGTGAAGTCGTAATGTGGGTTAAGATGGATAGTTCAATATTAATTTTATAGTGGAATAAATTAATATTAATGGGATTGAATAATATTTTGGCTAAATATTAAAGTTTCATAGTCCATTGGAGGTCCAATCATAATTCTCCTAAAGGCCCCTCAAATAGCCCAAATTAAAGTTCAATTAAAGAAAAGGAGAAGAAAATATTTTGCCTATTTTTCCATGAATATTTTTGAAAAAATAGGTAGGAAAGAGAAAAAGTTTTTTCTTGATTTTCTTGGAACGATCTTATGGAATAAGTATTCTTGAGATACAAGTTTATCCCATAAATTCAAGAAAGGAAAAAGATCTTATTTCTTCCCTACTTGTATGCAATTTTTGAAAATAGGGAGAAAGAAAGGAGGAGAAGATTTTGTTGGGAGATATTTTGGGAAATATAATATATTGGATATATTCTAGATTGTATCTTGATGAAGAAGCAAGGAAATTTCCCAATGCCCAACTTGACCTAAAATTTTCGCCCCCCCCCCCCCCTTGTCCTATAAATAGGGGATGATTTTTTCATCCCCAATGCAATTTCATGTGTTGGAAAAATTAGAAATCTACAAAGGTGGTGGCAAATAATTTTATTTTCTCCTTTAATTAAAATCGTTCGTTGAGAATTCTTCCACCGGATTACGTTCGTGGACGTGGGATATATTTGAGAAGGCACTTTGGATTGATCCATCGTCTCAACGGTTGTCTTTACAAGAGGTATGTAATCTCGTAACTCCTAGATTCCGCATGCTTAGGATTTACGTGGATTACATGTACGCATGTTGCTTATTTGCTAGTTTAATTATTATGTTGAATTGATTTAGGATTAATTCATGTTAGTAATTAATTGATTAATTTAAATATGTATTTAAATTCACCTCGAATAGATCCGGGCACCCCTTATTTCCCAACAACTGGTATCAGAGCCTCTGTTTCGAGCTCTATATTTAAATTGTTATTTAAATTTGTTGGACATTAAATTTTATTGAAAATTGGATAGTAGAATTGTTAGATCTGTTTTGCAGTTATCCAATTGTCATGGTATTTAATGTGTGTATTTATTTCATGCGTATGATTGGTTTTAATTCGACTCGTTCAAATTTGTTTTTCTCGTGAGAAAATCCATGAGTAGATTAGGTTATTTTGATTTGTTCAATGTAATAGACTAGTCTAGATTTAAGGTGTATTTATTTTTGTAAAATAAATTGTAACCTGATCGGAGACGATGACGGAGGCGAGAAATTAAAATGGATCAGGAATTGGGTGCAGGCAGCGTGCATTGCACAAAACGTGCCAAGGGAGGCATGCACACGAAAGTAACGTCAAGGCGGCGCGCGACGCAAAGGGGGCGAGGTCGAGGGTCAGGCGCTGGTCGGGCGGAGGGCGGAGATAATAAAGCCACGAACCGCGCGCGCGGATGGGCGAAGCGAAAGCAAAGGGCGCTGCCACAGAGCGCCAGCGACGCCACGACGGGACAGACGCGTGCGTACGGCAGTAAAGCGGCGAAAGCACGCCGACGACGCCCTATCGAAAGTGCCGCCGAGATCACGGCTTAGGCGATGCGCTGGTGTTTGGCGCTACGCGACCGCAGCTTACATGGCTGTGTCGGGTGCAAGTCGTTTCTCGACCATGAAATGGGTCGTGAGCACGACGTGAATTTTCAAGACGTTCGAGTGGGAGAAATTCAAGACTGAGTTTCTTCAAAATCAAGCCGAGGAAAATCAAACCATGACAATTGGATAATTTGTGCCCAATATGTTTATTTTCTACTTTGCTTGGTTTATTGTTGTATTTTCTTATGCTTTATTTAATTCTGTTTAAATATGTTTGCATGAGATATTACTTGTGAAAAATCTCAAACTAAAAAATTACTATGTATGTTTTAAACAATTAATTCATTTTTTTGGATCGAATTAATTTTGACCTCCATGATTTATTTATTTGTGAAATCTTTTGGAGAAATTACCCCAAGGGACGGCCAAAAGAAAGCTTTCACATGAATAAATTCTCAAAAGGATGATTGTGAATTATTATTAGTGGCGACGATGACCCTCCCAAGAGGCTCGATCAAAATGAAGTAGTAATTCTGTATTTAATCATGGTTATTACTTAGGTATAAAATTGATATGCATATACTTCGCCGAAGTCCCTGTCAATTTTATATTGTTCTAGTGGGAGCCAACTATTAATTTTTTAAATTAAAGGTTTGTAACTGTTCTTGTTTGTAACCTGCTTGAATGTGATTTAAATGATGACCCTCCCAAGAGGCTCATTTAAAACTGTTTTGAGATGTTGGCTGATGCATGTTCATTTTTTTTTTTAGATTTCAATATGAATCATGTGATCGAATTATGTGATTTTCTTTGTGTCGATCCGGATATTGACACAAGATGTGTGTTTATTTCAGTTCAGCTTGTCGCAACCTTTTAATCCACTGTTAATATACTTAAAGTCAATAGAATTGTATAGGAAACTATGTTGATTGGAAACGAAAAGTTATGATTGTCCTAACTGCACAAAAGCACAAGTGGATACTTGACACACCAAAAACTAAATGAGCCAACTGACGAGTCAAAAATACGGGGCTCGTCAGATCACCTTGCGAGAGATATTTTCGCTGAAAATGGTGGAGGACAACCCCGTAAGGGATTACGTCCTCAAAATTGATGGCCCATCTGAACAAACTTGAGGTTCTGGGTGCAGATTATGATCTAGAGACCCAGATCGATTTGGTACTCCACTACCTGCCCAAAAGTTTTGAGCATTTTGGCCTCGCTAGCTGATTTGTTGTTGTTGGTCCCGGTGAAAAACCCATGAAATGCGAAAAAATCATGTAATGCATATAAAACAGGGGTGTAGGAGTGGTGATTCCAAATTTTTGCTTTTTAAGTCCATGTGTTGTGTTTTGCTTATAATCGAATGCATATGACAAGATAACAACGTAATGCAATAAAGAGCACAACAAAGTATAGTGGTTCGGAGACTCAAGCTCCTACACCCACTCTCCCTTATCCTAGGAAAATTCCTTCAAACGGGACTTATCTCCCTCCACGGGATTGCCTACAGATATTTAACGAGCTCTCACTCAAACTGGACTTATCACCCTCTCGGGCTCGCCTCGGGACTTATCACCCTCTACGGGATTGCCTACAAGCTTTCTGACTATCCAAGATAGTTTACTCACTTCTTCTACATTTGAGTTTTCTGGCTGACTACTCTGCAGCTTACTTACTCAAACACACACAAGATTTCTGACTATCCAAGATAGTTTACTCACTTCTTCTCTAGAGTTTTCTGGCTAACTCACTGTAGCTTACTCACTTTTCTACCTTGCCAACAGTTGTAAGCTTTGATCTCGGCAGAGATGTTGATGGGGAACCAAACTCAAGCTTTGACGGCAAGTGGTACGTCTTCATCTTCTAGGCCAAGGGAAGGCAAAAAGAAGAAGAGGACCAAAAGCCATAAGAAATCAAACTCAACTGTTTCCAAGGGCAATGGTAAGATGAGGAATGCTAGTGGTGTCAAAGTAAATCCAAAGGGGAAATGCTTAAACTGCGGTAAAAGAGGACAATGGAGGTAGGCCTGTTCCAATCCCAAGCGGAATGGAAAGAAAGGTAATTCTCATGCACTAGTTGTTGAAACTTGTTTAGCGGCGTATGCTACCCATTCGTGGGTAATGGATACGGGGTCCGCTGATCATGTTAGTTTCAAGCGGACCCGGCAACTTAGTGGAAGTGAAGTCCCCATCTCGCTAGGCGATGCTACGAGAGTGGCAGCTAAAGCAGTGGGAGACGTGCACCTGTCTTTTGAAGACAAGAGTTTAATTTTAAGAGATGTTCTTTATGTTCCTGTTTTTTGGAAAAACCTTATTTCTATTTCAAAACTACTTGCTAATGGATATTATGTTCGTTTTAATAAACATGTTACTATTTTTCATAACGATGTGGTTATCTATCATGGAACTTTACGGAACAATCTCTATATTATTAACTGTGCACATCACTCACAGAATACATCCTATAACACATCTGCTATTTCAAGAAATAAAAGAAAATGTTCGACTGACGTGAACGAGACACTTCTTTGGTACCTAAGATTAGGTCATATTAACCCAAAAAGGATCCAAAGGTTGGTCCAAGATGGTTCATTGGAGTCCCTCCTGATTGAATCATTTCCAACTTCTGAATCATGCTGAGAAGGTAAGATGACCAAGAGGGCATTTGGAGCCAAGGGGCTTAGAGCTAAAGAAGTGTTGGAGATCGTTCACACCGATGTGTGTGGTCCAATGCAAATCAAAGCTAAAGGTGGCTACGAGTATTTCGTCACATTTATTGATGATTGCTCACGCTATGGGTACGTTTTCCTAATGAAGCATAAATTTGAGACCTTTGATAAATTCAAAGAATTTAAGGCTCGAGCAAAGAATCATAAGGAAAAGAGTATCAAGTTTCTACGATCTGATCATGGAGGCGAATACCTCAGTGATGAATTTTTGAACTACCTGTCGGATGAAGGGATTGCATCCCAGTTGACTGCACCCGGTACCCCTCAACAAAATGGGGTTGCAGAACGAAGAAATAGAACGCTTCTAGAAATGGTAAGGTCAATGATGAGTTATGCGGATTTATCAAAATCGTTCTGGGGTTATGCCTTGCAAACAACAGCTTATATTCTAAACTTAGTGCCATCTAAATCGGTTCCCAAAACCCCTAGAGAATTGTGGACGGGGCGCAAGCCCAGCTTAGGACACATGAGGATCTGGGGGTGTCCGGCATACGTGTTGGATAAGGAAGTTGGTAAATTGGACGCACGTTCTATGGTCCCGAAGATCAAAAGGTCGTAATTAGTACGCACTTTAGATTTTTGGAAGAAGACTGTATGAACGATAAAAAGCCTAGAAGCGAGATTACCTTAGAAGAACTTAGGGGGCCGACTCCATTGCAATTGTACAAGACGACGTACCAAGCGTCACATCTACACATCCAGAACCTCGTCGTAGTGGGAGGGTTGTTAAGCAACCTGAGCGATTCCTGGGGATAGGAGAGTCCTCAGACTTGATCTCAGGAGAAGAATCATATCCATGGTCCAAGAACGAGGCTATCCAAGACAAGGATGCAAAATCTTGGCAAACCGCAATGGAAGTCGAGATGGGTTCAATGGATCACAATAAAGTGTAGGAGCTAGTCTAACCACTTAATGGGGTAAAACCCATTGGATGCAAGTGGGTATACAAGAGAAAAAGAGGACCGGACGGAAAGGTTGAAACCTTTAAAGCGAGACTCATGGCGAAAGGGTACACTCAGAAAGAAGGGATCGACTATGAGGAAACCTTTTCACCCGTAGCCATGCTCAAGTCCATCCGCATTCTCTTGTCGATTGTTGCGCACCTAGACTTTGAGATCTGGCAAATGGATGTCAAGACCGCTTTCTTCAATGGAAGTCTTGACAAAGAAATCTATATGCAACAACCCGAAGGCTTCATTGAAAAAGGCCAAGAGCATCTGGTTTGCAAGCTAAAGAAGTCTCGTGCTTGGAATCAGTGTTTTGATCAAGTTATAAAATCCTACGATTTTGATCAAAATAATTTTGAAAGTTGTGTTTATAAGAAGCGTGACGGAACTGCCTTGGTATTCTTGGTACTATACGTAGACGACATTCTGCTCATCAGGAACGATGTAAAGATGTTGGTTCGACGTAAGGGCATGGCTATCAAAACAATTTGATATGAAGGACTTAGGGGAAGCCGGTCACATCCTAGGGATCAAGATCACTTGAGATCGCGGAAAAATAATGATCACGCATTTGCAAGCCTCATATATAGATACCGTTTTGAAGTGATTAAGTATGCAAGATTCCAAGAAAGGCTTTGTGCCTTTCAGACACGGAATCCATCTATCCAAGGAAATGTGTCCCAAGACACAAAAGGAAATAGATGACATGAAGGGCATTCCTTATGCTTCGGTTGTAGGAAGCCTCATGTATACAATGCTGTGCATGAGACCGGATATCTACTTTGTCGTAGGCATGGTGGCAAGATATCAAAGCAACCCCGGGAAAGAGCATTGGACTGCAGTTAAAAATATTCTGAAGTATCTGAAGAGGACATGGGACAGAATGTTATTTTATCAGTCAGACAATCTAATCCCCGTCGGTTACACGGACTCGGATTTCCAATCAGATTTAGACTCCAGAAAGTCAACCTCGGGTAGTGTGTTTTGCATGGGGGGGGAGCCATGACATGGAGAAACGTTAAGCAGAAATGCATCGTTGATTCTACCATGGAAGTCGAATATGTAGTTGCTTGTGAAGCAGCAAAAGAAGCGGTTTGGCTCAAGAACTTCCTAGTGGACTTGGACGTTGTTCCGGATTTGCCCAGCACGATCACGGTTTACTGTGATAACACCGGAGCAGTTGCAAATTCTAGGGAACCGAGAGCCCACAAGGCCAGCAAACACATAGAAAGAAAATACCATCTTATACGAGAAATCGTTAAGAGAGGAGACATAGAGGTGGCAAAGGTTGCGTCCGAAGACAACCTAGCAGATCCATTCAGAAAGGGTCTGCCTCAGAGTATATTCGAGAGACATGTGGAAGGAATGTGTGTCAAGACCGTTGCCAATCTGCTTTGAGTATAAGTGGGAGAAATATTATTAGGTTCGTGTAGGTGACATTAGATATCACATAGAACACGAGACATGTTGTAGTATACTTAAAAGCAGAATTTGAGTATAAGTGGGAGATTGTTGGGGTTATACTGAAAAGTATGCTTTTTACTTTGTATAACCAAACTGAATTTCTTATTTACTGAAATAAATTTATCACTGTTGCACTAAATATGAATGAATGTTATATATATTTATTGCAAACCTGTTCGATAAGTAAGTACGTATCACATTGTAGTTAATTTGGTGATACCAGATCACAGAAAATCAAATTAACAGTCCCTCGTGATTAAGTACAAATTCACAACCCAGATGGAAATGAACAATCCATCATGAAAGGTTGAAGTGTAAGGCTCAAATTGACTTGTCTTGACCAAGAGGTTACACTAGTGCATTATGATGTGCTGAATAGGACCTACAGGAGGATAAATTCTTCGGTACTGAATATACAAGAATTAGACCTCAGTTGTTCGCTATTTCTTAATCTCCGTCCCTTAAATAGGATCATGTGAAATTAATAACTATTGCTTTGACTTATGATGGGAAGAGAATCAATGCAATTCGATACCTTGTATCTTGGGCAATATTATTAGTTACATGACGATTGCTAAGATTTAATACGGAGAATCGTGTGCAAGCACTTCTTGCTTGACTTGTCCCTTGGTTGGGCTCAGAATCTTTATCATACCAAATCTTGCAAGTGGAAATTTATTTCCGGTATGGATAATAATGTTGAGTTGTCTTTACTCCAAGGACAAAGATATTAATTAATATAAAGTCTGTTTAGTGGCTTAATTAATTAATGGACTAAGATAATCTTAAACACGGGAAATAATGACTGGGAGCCATATTATTGTGAAATCGTAATGTGGGTTAAGATGGATAGTTCAATATTAATTTTATAGTGGAATAAATTAATATTAATGGGATTGAATAATATTTTGGCTAAATATTAAAGTTTCATAGTCCATTGGAGGTCCAATCTTAATTCTCCTAAAGGCCCCTCAAATAGCCCAAATTAAAGTCCAATTAATGAAAAGGAGAAGAAAATATTTTGCCTATTTTTCCATGAGTATTTTCGAAAAAATATTTTGGGAAATAGAATATATAGGATATATTCTAGATTGTATCTTGAGAAAGAAGCAAGGAAATTTCCCAATGCCCAACTTGACCTAAATTTTCGCCCCCCTCCCCCTTGTCCTATAAATAGGGGATGATTTTTTCATCCCCAATGCAATTCCATGTGTTGAAAAAATTAGGAATCCACAAAGGTGGTGGCAAATAATTTTATTTTCTCCTTTAATTAAAATCGTTCGTTGAGAATCCTTCCACCGGATTACGTTCGTGGACGTGGGATATATTTGAGAAGGCACTTTGGGTTGATCCATCATCTCAACGGTTGTCTCTACAAAAGGTATGTAATCTCGTAACTCCTAGAGTCCGCATGCTTAGGATTTACGTGGATTACGTGTACGCATGTTGCTTATTTGCTAGTTTAATTGTTATGTTAAATTGATTTAGGATTAATTCATGTTAGTAATTAATTTATTAATTTAAATATGTATTTAAATTCACCTCGAATAGATCCGGACACCCCTTATTTCCCAACACTCGGAACTACCCCTAGTTCACTTAAGAATTGTTTTATCCAGACAACTTCTTTGGCAGTGTCTGTCGCAGCAATGTACTCAGCTTCGGTTGTTGAGTCTACGGTTGTCTCTTGTTTGGAACTATTCCAGCTAACCGCCCCACCATTGAGAGTGAAAACATAACCTGACTGTGACTTGTAATCATCACAGTCGGACTGGAAACTGGCCACATCATAGCCAGTTGCAACTAACTCTGACTGTCCACCGTAGACAAGAGAGCATTCTTTAGTACGTCTGAGGTACTTCAGAATATTCTTGACAGCAATCCAGTGAGGTTCAACTGGATTCTGCTGGTATCCACCAGTGATGCTGACAGCGAAGGCCATATCAGACCTAGTGCAAGTCATGGCGTACATGATGGAACCAATTACAGATGCATATGGAACGTCCTTCATGTGCTGGAAGGACAATCCCTCTTTGACAACTTTATCCCATGACATGCCGGTAGAGAACCTCTCTTAGAGTTCTCCATCGCAAATTGCTTCAGCACCTTATCTACGTAGGTGGACTGTGACAGCCCTAACATCTTCTTGGATCTATCCCTGTGGATCTCGATCCCTAAGATGTAGCAGACTTCACCAAGATCCTTCATCATGAAGGTCTTTGATAACCAATCTTTCACGGACTGCATAAGCGGGATATTATTTCCTATAATCAATATGTCATCGACATATATGACTATAAAGACAATATTCTTTCAGCTGCATTTATGATAAACGCAAGGATCTTCCGAGTTTCTGATGAAATCAAAGGATTTGACAGCTTCATCAAATCGGATATTTCAACTCCAGAAGCTTGCTTCAATCTATAAATTGATCGTTTAAGCTTGCACACAAGATTAAATTTTGGATTTGATATAAACCTTCCGGTTGAGTCATAAACACTCCCTTATCAATGTTACCATTGAGGAATTTATTTTGACGTCCATCTGTCAAATCTCATAATCGTGGTGTGCTGCTACCGCAAGTAAAATTCGAATGGAGTTGATCTTAGCAACTGGTGAGAAAGTCTCGTCATAGTCAATACCTTTGCATTGACTATAACCTTTCACCACCAACCTAGCCTTGTAGGTTTGTACTTTACCGTTTGCATCAGTCTTACTCTTGAAGACCCATTTACAACCTATGGATCTAACCCCTTTGGCAACTCAACTAAGTCCTAAACTTGATTGGTATACATCGAGTCCATCTCGGATATTATGGCCTCATGCCACTTCTCTGGGTCAACATCTAATGTTGCCTCAGTGTAAGACTAGGATCATCTTTATCTGAGATCTCCATGTCATCATGTTCCTCTATGAGGAAACCATAATATCTAGTGGGTGGATTACGAGTCCTAGTAGACTTACGGAGATGTGGTTGTGCAGGCTATACATTCTGATCATGAAAATTTTGTGGTGCATCGATTTCATCAATGTCTAGAGAGTCCTCAAGAGCTACACTTTCAGATGCCTCTTAGGCGGGAGTTTGAACTATATTGCTCTCATTCAGCCCACTTGGAGTTTGTTGCGAAGGCAATGCAACTCCAATTACGCTTCTACTGGCTGAAAGAGGATCACCTAGTGATAAACTTCAACCATGAGAGTTGCTGAATGCTCCCACTGATTCTTTGTCATGTTTCTTTGACAAATTATCAGTCTCTACGTTAATCTGTGGTTCTTGAATTGCTTCAAGTTCTATCTTCTTACGACCTTGTTCCTTAAAGACATAGTCTTCTTTGAGGAACCTGACCTGCCTAGAAACAATCATTGTTTGTTTCTCAGGTGGATAGAAGTAATATCCTCTAGTTTCCTTAGGATATCCCACAAAGTAACCCTTTTCACCTTTGGATTCCAACTTATCGGTAAGCATCTTTTTCATAATCACGGGGCAACCCCACGTTTTGATATGTGTAAAAGTTGGCTTCTTGCCACACCATAGTTCATATGGCGTATGCTCAACCGATTTAGATGGAATCCTATTCAGAATGTAAATTGAGGTTTGTAACGCGTATCCCTATAAGAATGTTGGAAGAGAGAAAAAGCTCATCATGGACCTCACCATGTCTAACAAGGTTCGGTTTCTCCTCTCGGACACACCGTTCATTTGTGGTGTTCCGGGAGGAGTCCATTGTGATTGGATTACATGTAACTTCAAGTAATCAATGAATTCATGACTAAGGTATTCACCTCCTCGATCCGATCGAAGAGTCTTGATACTCTTACCAAGTTGTTTCTCTACTTCTGCTTTATACTCTTTTAATTTCTCAAAAGATTCGGATTTGTGTTTCATAAGATACATGTATCCGCACCTCGAGAAATCATCAGTAAAAGTGATGAAGTAGCCGAAGTGACCTCTAGCTAGAGTGGGCAATGGTCCACATCCATCACTGTGGATCAACTCTAAAACTTCTTTGGCACAAAACCCTTTCCCAGAAAAGGGTTTGTTGGTCATTTTGCCCTGACACAAGATTCGCAGATACCATAGGACTCCACGTCGAATGGGGTTAAGTAGTCTAACTTTCTTAACCTTGCAATTTTTTTCTCATTTGCATGACCAAGTCTACAATGCCACAAGTAAGTTGGGTTTTCATGATTACTATGTTTGAGTTTTTTATTTTGTATATTAAGAACATCATATCCACAATGCAACAAATATAGACCATTCGATAAAGGAGCATTTCCATAAACATCACCATTAAGCGAAAAATAATAATTATTGTTTGCAAAATGGAAGGAAAAACCCTCAATGTCTAACATAGGAATAGAAATAATGTTGCGGGTAATAGACGAAACAAAATAACAATTATTCAGTTCTAATCTAAAACCAGAGGGTAAGTCTAAAACATAAGTGACAACAAGTTCAGCAGCAACCCTTGCTCCATTCCCAACGTGTAAAGCGACTTCACCTGGCCTAACTGCCCTACTATGCTTGAGACCCTGCACATTAGTACAAATGTGTGAGCCACAACCGGTATCCAATACCCAACTGTAGGTCCCGAACAGGTTTTCGTGAGGGCAGAAGTCTAGAGGGAGGGGGTGAATAGACTTCTGAAAACTTTTTGTGCAAGATTAGGTGTGATAGCAAGTTTCCTGATCAGAGTGCGAGTGAATCAGTTTGGACTGACATCCAACTTACTGATCGCCTGATGGCAGATCAGTTCGGTGTCTATCAGTTTAACTGATGTGTGGAAGCTAAGTTTTAACCCGTGTGAAAAACCAATTTTGTAGAATTAGATTTCTGCTTGTCTGTTTTCAGTCAGATGACAAAGTGTCAAGCTGATCAGATCATTTGCTTGATGCAAAACTGTTGGGAAATTTAGAGTTTTGATGAAAGTTCCAAAACACATGTAATAGGACCAGTCAGACCTGTTAGCTGACTGATGTTTTTAATACCAGTTATAAGATGACCAGTTGATAATTATTGTATAGAACAACTGATGTATAAGATAGGTCACATATTGAGGGGGAACTCAATATATATAGGTCAGATCAGAAGAACAAAAGATCCGTTGAAGTCCGATAGGCCAGAAGGCTAGGGAAGGACAGAAGACCAGACGATCTTATAAAGTCAGATAATCAGGTGAAGTCATGAAGTTCAAGTTCAGAAGACCTAAAGATCAGATGACTATCAAAAGATCAGACCAGAAGACCTACATCAGCCGAGTCTGCTAGTTGAGCTAAGACAACTGGCACCAGAAGACTCTATCAGGTAGATTGATAAGTTGTAACTGATCAGGTCAGCTCACCAGGTGGTAACTGATGTTTCACCAAGTCATACAGCATTGATCTGAACAAGAAGAATGTCAACTTTAGTTGGTGAACAAACTCTGATATGTTGTACTTGTTAACCAATGAGAACAAGACACGTATGACCTGAGCTAGACTGTTGATTTCGGCGCTGCATAGTCAAACAGTTAGAAAAATGACATACACGCTTTCGGCCATGCCGTCCCTGAAGCACGTCACATCAATCCTGCAATTCTACCAAATATAGCCGGAAATTCAAATTGCTCTCCAACGGCTCTTTTATTTCGAGGTCTATAAATGTGGGATTACTCTTCAGAGTGAAGACACGGAAATTATCAAGAAGCTCATATACTATAGCAAAATTTCCGCACGAAGAACACAACCTTGAAGATTATTTTCGAAGTGTTCATCCCATAGTTCTTAGCACAGAAATCTTATCCTCTAGCTGTTAGGCTACTTAAATACTAGGATAGATTTCAAAGTTGGAACAAACAACAAATCTTACCCAAAACCCAAAGTTAGGTTAAGTTTGTTTAGCAAGATTCAGACAAGGGTTTCTAGTTCTGATTTCTGGGATCGGTTGAGTGAGAGCTCTATAAATATCTGTTGGTGTAATGTGTTGGACTAACACAATAATCTAAGTCCAGATGGTTAAGTTGGTTAAGTTGGTGCCCCTTGTGATAGGGAAGAGTGGACGTAGGACTCTTTTGGGAAATCTGTATTTTAGTTTTGATGGAAGTTCCAAAACAGGTTGTAATAGGACCACCGGACACATTAGGTATGATGGTGACTTAGAATCGATTAAGATGACTAAATTTAAAATGTATAGATAGGTGATGTAAAGATAGGTCACATATTGAGGGGAACTCAATATGAATAGGTCAGTCGAAGTATCGGATGACCCGGATAAGGTCGATGATCAAGACTAAGAACAAATCGAAGACAAGAAGTCGAAGATCGGTGAAGACGGGAAGATACTGAATACTCGGATGAACTCGAAGACTTCGGATGAACTCAAGACTCGGATGAACTCAAGACTCGGATAGACATCAAGACTCATATAGACATCAAGACTCGGATGACATCAAGACTCGGATGAACTCAAAGACTCGGATAAACCTCAAGACTCAAGAATTAACATGAAGACTTCAAGATGACCCCTACACCGAGGCTCGAGACACTGAAGATCAAAAGACACAAGACCTACATTCAAATTTTAGTCCCCGCTTATTGAGCTAAGACAATATGCATCGAAGACTCAACATGGTAGATCGATCGGGTTACGATCAAGTCACCACACCGGTGACAATCAAAAATATACACCGATAAGAGGCGAATCTTCTACAAGAGGAATATCAATCATCTAACGGACAAATTACTGAAATGCCGCCTCGCGAAGCCAAGGAGAAAGCGACACGTGCACAAAAAGAGTTGACAATGCGGGATACGATGTTGCGGACAAAAACGGCGCTAATCATGCCTACGGCCACACCGATAATCGGGGCACGTCACAATCATATCCTACAACCTACATAATATAGCCCGAAATTCAAATTGCTCTCCAACGGCTCTTTGATTTCGAGGTCTATAAAATGGGATTGATCGAAAGGAAAAAATGAGAGACCAACAACTATCACATGAACAATTGAGCAAAGCGGAACAACATCATTAACGCAGATTCTCAAGAAGCAAAAAGCCTTCAGAATTTCCGCTCGAAGAACACCATATTTGAAGATTATTCTTAGAGTGTTCATCCCATTGTTCTTAGCAAGAAATCCTATCCACTAGCATTTTGGCTACCTAAAACACCAGGATAGATTTCTAGTTGGAACCCTCAAACACTCTTTACCCAAACGCAAGTTAGGTTAAGTTTGTTCCCGGAAGATTTCAGACTAGGGATTCTAGTTTTCTGATTTCTAGTTCGGTTGAGTGTGAACTCGATAAACATCTGTAGAGTGTGAACTCATTAAACATCTCGGCCATCCCATGAGGGATATTCTGCAGGTTAAGCTAGGTTAAGCTCAGTTAAGCTTGGTTAAGTTCGGTTAAGGTTCCCCTGTGTTAAGGGAAGAGTGGACGTAAGACGGGTTTCGTCTGAACCACTATAAAAAGTCTTGTGTGCATTTACTTGCTTTCTTATTGCTTTACACTATTCACACAACTGAGTTTAAAACTGCATACATATTCTAATTTAAGCTCAGTCTGCACCAAGCAACTGATTTGATCAGGTTGACACCTTAGTCAGCTGGTTGAAAACTGACTTAAGAATCTGATTGATAAAACTGGTTTTTCACATGAGTTAAAACAAGCTTCCGAACTCTCAGTTAAACTGACAGATATCTAGCTGATCTTCCCTCAGGCACTCAGTAAGATTGAACATCAGTCTAAACTGATACACTAGCACTCTGATCGGGTAATCTGCAAATCACACCTGATCCGCACGAAAAGTTTTGGAAGTCTATTCACCCCTCCCCTCTAGACTTCCACCCTCACAAAACCTGTTCGGGACCTACAAGTGGTATCAGAGCAGTGGTTCTACAGACCACTGGCTTTGAGTATCATCGATTCTTGAGGAAGAATCTTTGTGGTCATTTGAACAGATCTTGAAAAACCATTTTTCAAAACTCATTCGTTTTCAAAATCACTCAGCATGGATAATACCTCTGGCATATATCATGATTTGCCTAAGTTTTCAATTGATGAGTATGCAGATTGGACTATATATATGTGCAACCATCTAAGATCGATAAGCGGCAGAATGATGGAAGTCATTGAACGAGGACCCATCATCATATATCACGACAACCCAGCAGTTGGAGGAGATCCAGACTTTGCACCGGGAAGTCTTGTACAAAAAAGCCCAGCCCTGATGGATGCAGAAGAAAGAAAGTTGTATACTCTAGATGCAATCGCCAGGCATATAATCATGAAGACGATGGATAAAGTCACAAAGGAGAAGATAAAGTATCTTAAAACTGTGAAACAAATGTGGGATACTCTTGCTGAGATGTGAGAAGGTAATGATCAGATCAAAGACAGCTGACTACAAGCTGAACTGGTGAAGTTCGAAAAGCTTAAGATGTTGCCCAACGAGACCATCAATGAGCTCGATGGGAGGATCACCATGTCAGTAAATAAACTACGAGAACTTGGAAGAGAGATGTCAGACAAAGATATCCACTACAAGATCCTAAAATCTCTCACCAAGAAATGGGACATGAAAGTCACGGTAATCAAGGATTGCCAAGACATTTCAAAGATGAAGCCGAATAGCTTGTTCCTAAGCCTTAAAGCCCACGAGTTTGATTTAATCGAAATAGGACAAGCAGATGAAGACGAGACACCTGCTGAAGCCTCAACGCCTAAATCGGCTTCGCGTTTAAAGCAACCAAGAAGCCCGATCAAAGGCCACCGAACCCGTTGGAAACATAATGAGTCAAGGTAAGCAGACGCTCGCTTACCGTGAAACTTGAAAGATCAAATACTCAACTTGGTAAGTATCGTAGATTCTACAGAGACTATCAAGACAACGTAAGAAATAGGAGGCCAACCCGACGATCACTAGAAAGAACCGGATCCGATGATCGAAGAGATCACAGAGAAGAAAAGAAAAGAGATGATCCGCCGACAGAGAAGAGATAACAGATCGACAGAAGGGGTTGGGATACCATCGAAAAGGGAAGTCACCTCGACAGATCCTACAGACGAGTGACTCACCGCGGCAGAGGAAGTTCCGTAGATCGAGGATCATGCTTCAATCATGAAAACCAGTGTCACTACAACACCGAATCGCCTCGACTGACTCCCAGAGAAAGGGAAGAGAAACGGAACACAAGAGAGCAATGCCTCAGAGATAGAAAAGCCATGGTCGCTGACACATCTGGAATTGATGATTCTTATCTGCCTTCCGAGGATTCTGGCTACTCATCTGTAGAAGACTTCTGTCTCATAAGCAGTGTTGTTGACTTCCACGAACATGAAGATCTGATATTCTCTTCAGATAACGATGAAATCTGCCTGATGGCCAAGGAGGGAGACCAATCTGAGGTAACCTCCAAACCATCTGCTTTTTCAATTTCTACACCTGCTATCATTAGCACACCTGCTGGAGAGATTGACTTGCAGCTCTACACTGAGCAATTTCTTGATGATCTCTCTGATGCAGTAGACACTTATACAATAGTGGAAGCTGAAAATGACAAGCTAAGGATCGAAATAATCGACTTTGTTAAAGAGAAAGTTGTCGAGAAAGCTACCGAATCGAATTACCAAAAACTTCTCAGAAGGTAACTGGGGAACTTAACATTCTGAAAGTTAAATCTTCTGATCAGGAGAAGCAGATCAATGATTAGCTAGCAATCAACAAACAGCAAGCTGATGATTTCAAAATCCTTCAAGCTAAATTTGATGAGTTATTTTAAACATGAGAGTCTAAAATCTCATGAGGATAGTTTATGCAAGAAAATAGAGGTTTTCACGAAGTCATCAAAACCGCTCAAGATATGAACACCTATTTTTGAACGCCGACTAACAAGAAGGGAATTGGGTATGAGAACCCTTCTACATCCTCAAAAGCCCCGTTTGATTCACTTCAGAAGGGTGTAATCAAACGAGTCTCTAACAAAGATACACAAAAAAAGCTAAACATGTATCCGATAAGGGAAAAAAGACCTGGCCGAAAAGTAAAGGCAAGTGCCTAATCGTAAAGGAACGTAAATGGACCCCAATCGATTAAGCATCATCGGAGAATCAACAAAGAACCCAGTTCTTACAAGAAACCTCAACTCGATTAGCAGATTAGGTATCGTAAGAGACAACCTCAGAAGAAGGAAATCTAATCTGAGACCCAATCGGTCACCACCCTAATAAGCAAGCTATAGGTAAACCGCAAAGACCATCTATGCCAAAGAGATATGAATCTTTTGATGGTAGCGAAATCGTACCTACCCTTATAACCGTAGATCTCTAGGCTACCGCACTTTTGAGCCACACTGGATTAAAAGAAGACAAAATATAAAGAAAAATCCCAAGTCTTCTAAGTCACCCAAGGCTCACACTAATAATCATACTAATCAGAAAGCATATAAAGAGACGTATGATTATGTTGATTTGTATGGGAGATAAATCAGACCTTCTAATCTATCTGATTACCATAGAAGTGCTTTCGCTTGTGTGGATCCCTAAATCCACCACTAACCCCCAGACCCAATTCCAAAGGGGTACCTAAAGCCCGATTTGATTGCGTGTTCAAGGTGGGATCGCCAACAAAGGAGGTGTACAAGCAACTATCTGGTACATCGATAGTGGATGTTCAAGGCACATGACTGGAAGCAAACATCTCCTTAGCTCTTACAAAGAACAAGAAGGCCCACGTGTACTCTTTGGTGATGATAACTTTGGTTTTACCAAAGGATTCAGAACCTTAGAGAATGATGATGTACAAGTAACTGGAGTCTCGTATGTCGAAGGATTAAAGCACAATCTACTATCAGTATCACAATTCTGCGACAACGGATTCAGCGTTGAGTTCTCGAGCAACAAGTGTACGATTAGGAATCGAGCTATTCAACAAATCTTGCTAACTGGTTCAAGGAAAGGCACGATCTACACAGCAGATTGGAACAGTTGTCCGAGGAATACATGCTTAATTGTTAAAGAGTTCCAAAAGTAGCAGTTAGCTCTGGCACAAAACATTGAGTCATGTGAACTTCAAGACTCTTAACAAGATAGCTAGGATGTCTTTGGTTGAGGGACTTCCGAATGAGATATTCTCCAAAGATCAGACATGTGCCGCATGTCAGAAGGGAAAACAAGTTAAAGCCTCATTCAAGGGAATACCTGGACCGGCATCCAGTAGAGTACTGCAACTGCTCCATATGGATCTATTCGGACCAGTTACACCAGTCAGTCTCAGTGGACGCAAATATACTCTAGTAATCGTGGATGATTATTCCAAGTTTACTTGGGTTGTATTCTTATACAAGAAGAACGAGACAACGACAAAGATACCCGAACTGCTCAAGAAGCTACAAAACGAGAAGGGTGTCAGCATAGTAAAAATCAGATCAGATAAAGGTACAGAGTTCCTGAATTCCTTTATTATTGATTTTTTGACGAAGTTTGGTATCTGACATGAAACGTCACCGCAAGAACGCCACAACAAAATGGAGTAGCGAATCGAGTAACAGAACTCTCAAGGAAGCTCGCCGCTATGTTAGGTGAACATGCCACACCAAGCCGTTTTCAAGCGTATAATCAACACTTTGCATGCCATACTCGTAATGCAGATGTTCTCGACTAAGACTCACTTCAAAACACCTTATGAACTATGGAAGGGCGTAAAACCTCGTGTTTCATACTTCCATGTTTTTTGGGTGCAAGTGTTTCATACACAATAATGGGAAAAAGTCGGGTTGAAGACTTTTGAGGCCAAGTCGATGATGAGGGCATATTCTTAGGATATTCCTCATCCAAAGAAGGCTTTCAGAGTTTACAACAAATGAACCCTAGTTGTGGAAGAAACACCACATGTGGTATTTGATGAGAAATCTTCTGAAAAAGAGAAAGTTGCCTCAGAACAAGCCGTACCAGATCAACCGCTACCTGACACGCAAAAAATGGATCAGCTAAGCATCAAGGAGAAAGAACCTGAACACGTAACAGTGTACATCCCAGAACTTGATCTTGCTGATTCAACAGGTCAATCAAACCCTAAGGTACGCTAAATCGCTGAAGAAGAAGCATTACGGTACCGAGACACTATCACCGAACCATATGGTTCGGGGGAACTCTGAAGTTCCTACTGAATGGACATCGACACATGATGAGTCCAACATCAGCTGAGACATGTTCTTATCAAGTGGATCATAATTCCGCACCACTCCCAATCACTAGTAATGAACTACTATCAGATATGGATGATGTTCTCCAAACAGACGCACATCATAACAGAAGGACCCATCTGATAGAGTCAAAACTAGACATCAGATTGGAGAAAGTGCCATGTACTGTTGTTATCTGTCTTTGAAGGAACCAACTACATTAGAGGAAGCTCTACAAGACGCAAAGCTAGATTCTAGCCATGGAAGAGGAACCGAACAGTTTTGAGAGAAATAAAGTTTGAAAATCGTGGATGCACCAACTCATTAAGACGTGATTGGCATGAAGTGGGTATTCAAGAACAAGAGAGATGAGAATAATGTCATAACCAGGAATAAGGTAAGACTTGTTGCTAAAGGGTATTCACAATCAGAAGGAATTGATTATGATGAGACCTTTGCACCAATCGCTCGCCTAGAAGCCATTCGTCAAGTTTTAGGCATATCTTTGCCCACAAAAGGGTTCACTTTGTGTATCGATGGATGTAAAGAGTGCATTCTTAAATGGGGTACTAGCAGAGGAAGTTTATGTCGAACAACCTCCAGGCTTTGAAAAAGGGCAACCAAGTGTACCATTTAAGGAAAGCTCTTTACGGCTGAAACAAGCTCCTCGAGCTTGGTATGATACACTCTCTCCGTTCTTGATGCATAAATGAAGTTCACTAAAGGAATAGTGGACAGAACCTTATTCAGAATAGAAGATGGAGAAGATATTCTGATGGTTCAGATTTACGTGGACGACATCATCTTCGGATCTCCCAACAAGAAGCTATGTGAGAAATTCAGCAAATTGATGCAAGGGAAGTTCGAGATGTCCATGATGGGTCAGATGAATTACTTTCTGGGTTTACAAGTCAAGCAGAGTACAGAAGGGATATTCATCTGCCAGGCGAAGTACACAAGGAATCTACTGGCAAAGTTTGGAGTTCAACATTGCAAGGAAGCCAGAATTCCCATGATGACCGGGTTCAAGATGGATCCAGATGAAGATGGTCAGAAAGTTAATCAGAAAGAATATAGAGCTCTGATTGGATCACTACTATACCTGACTGCCAACAGACCAGACATTACTTTTGCAGTAGGTGTATGTGCCAGATTTCAAGCAAATCCAATGCAAAGCCACCTAGAAGCAGCTAAGCGGATTCTCAAGTATCTGAAGGGGACTGTAAACCTTGGTTTATTTTACCCATCAGATGATAATCTAGAGCTTAGTGGGTATTCTGATTCAGATTCGCAGTTGCGATAATCGACGAAAAGTCAACCTCGTGTTCATGTCGGTTTAAAGGAAATAAACCGATCTCTTGGTTTTCGAAGAAGCAGACATCAGTTGCGACATCTACTACTGAAGCAGAATATATGGTTGCAGGAAGTTGTTGTTCCCAACTGCTCTGGCTAAGTCAGCAGCTGAGGGATTACAACATCGTAGCTAAGAACGTACCTATATTCTGTGACAGTAATAGTGTTATTGCAATCACTCAGAATCCTGTTCTACATACAAGATGCAAGCATGTGGATGTCAGACATCATTTTATCAGAGATCACGTTGAAAAGAAGAATATCATGATGGAAAAGATCCATACTGACAAGCAGAAAGCTGATATCTTAACTAAGCCGCTTAGCCGAGATCGATTCGCAGAGTTATGCAACGAGCTAGGGCTTCGGATCTTGGAGAAAATGCACCGATATGGTTGAAGGATCGATCTCCGTAACCAATTGGTTAAAAGACTAACCAAGTTAAGTGGAATCGGTTGAGTTAGGAATCTCAACCGATCGACGACTCAGACGAGGAGCCGATCCGAAGTTCGGATAAGGAGTAGATCGAGAAAAAGTCGATAAGTAGCCGATCCAAGTTCGCATAAGGAGCGGATCGATTAAAGACATATCGATTAAGGAACCGATCGATTGAGTATCACTTTATAAGTCGATTAAAGTTACAGTCAACAAGCAAGTCAAGATTAAAGCTACAGATCGCATAAGTCAGAAGAAGCAACACAACAATGAAATAACAGAATTTTTCATTGATAAGGACCGGAGGTCAGATTTATAAGTTACAAGTGATATCACAAGCTACAAGTGCTACAAGCTATCTTCAAGTGGTATTACAAGTACAAGAAGACCCGGAGGTCATAAACCATAAGCCCTAAGCCAACCCTAGGTAGGGAAGAAGAGAGAGAGTTCAAGGTATGATGCTCTCATTTTCCCCCGATCCTAAAAGGGGCGTGAGAGGCCTTAAGGAAAATCCTGAGCCACCCTCAGAGCTTCGGAGTGAGGAGCAAGAGCGGCCTTGAAGGATTTCTGTGCCAGGAGCCCCTAGAGCCAAAATCAACGGGCTCTCCAGCTGTTAAATGGGGCAAAGTGCCACAGGTTTGGTCACAAGGACCAAACGGACACTTGTGTCGCATGCAAAAATTGAGTTTGATATATGAAGATCAGCTGTTGACTGATGCAGACCATATATCAAACCCATGTTTTGTTTCAGACTAAGTCTATTGATGTTAATTTCGTCATCTCGATAGGTGCACAAGGTGCATACGGTTAGGAGAAGTGCCTTCTCATTTGCCTTAGCAGATCCGCCTCCATGGTGGCAAAGAAGCTTAGCATTGATCGTATGTGAAATCTTAGATAACGACGAAAGCAGTGTGAAGGAACACACAGGGTTGATTTGAGAAGCTGAATTCATTGGAAAAGGGTTAAAGGTTCCCACCAGAAGTTTCACCGGTAATAAGGAACTCATCAGAAAAGCATGAAGTATATGCTAAAGAAGATGAATGGTTTATGTTGTGTTGTTTGCCTAAACACCCCAGGCTAATTTATAGAAGGAAATTAGGGGTATAAATGCAAATTTATTTTCTCAGAAGACCTTAAGAGAAATTTGCATCGACAACATGTAAGGAACACGCGGCTAATGGTTGGAAGAGTTAACAGTGTGATTAATCACAGCGTATCTATGCCATTATTACGGAATGTCAAATCGCGCCGATTTGGGAATCGAGGCGACTTTTGGACTCCCCGAAGTAAAAGTTTTGGCGGGAGTTGACTTCAGTAAATAAGGGCTGATTAGAAGAAGACTGAAGGATAAAGAGTATCAGATAAGTGGATCAGATAAGTAACGAAGTGTTTCAAGCAAGAATCTGATCAGATGAGTGAGATATTGTTGGGAAATGCTTAAGGCTACCATCAGTAAAGTCAACAAGTACCAGATCAGATCACAAGTGGTAACTGGTTGATTACAATATCAATCAGTCATATACGTTCTCTTATTTATCCCTTTCTGAATACCTTACATGCGTTATTTAAATAAAATGTTTTACTCTGTTCATGACGCATGCTCTGCAAAACTTTTAATGCGGACTTGGAAATGTGTTTTTAATGCGTTTTATTGCGAATTTTCGAGTCCGAAATACGAGAGAAGACTACTTTTCTCAACCGTGAGATCAAAATACTTTTTGGCCGACTAATCTCAGCCACTGATTTCAAAACACGGATACTTGAGTACTTTGGAAAGTTGTGCAAAAAGGTTTTCCCTCGTATTCTATAAAATCCAAATCTTTTCAGAAAATCTCAAAGCTCTTAAAAGATCAAATTTTTCCAAAAATCTTCAGAGAATTACTTTCGAGATCAATTGATTCTACTCTTTCGATTTCTAAATCTTTCGAATCAATTTCTGGTAATTTCTTGTTTAATTAATTGCATGATCTCAATTTCTCTCTGGTACCTAGGTTTACAAATCGTGATGATATATTTCTGTAATTTTTATTAGATCTAAACGCTTATTTGCTAAATTGATGCTAAAACTACTAGTTTGACTGAATTTATTAAAATATCTTACTCAAACTAAACATCAATTTGCATATCGTACATAAATGGCATATCTTATTCCACGACCGGGCCAAGGGAAAAAGTTCTGCAATTTTTCATCGATGAAGAAAGACATCATTGATGAAAAGTACGTAGTCTTCACCATCACCTCAGACCCTGAATCGCTGGAAATTCTGGAGTGCTTGCGAGCGTGTGGACTTGAACGTTATTGCTCTACACAGCAGAACATCGTCCACGCACATGAAGCTCTGTAGTTTCTATACAATCTGCAGAGGGATGAAGATATTGATGCTGACCTGATTTCTTCCGTTGGAGGACTGGAAGTGCGAGTGTCGAATGACGATCATCAGAGAATATTCGGCCTAACTCGAGGAAGCATCAATCCAGAGACCTACACGACTGATGTAGGAGAAAAGGGATTTCTTGAAGCCGAGTTGTTGAGACCTGCGAACAAGGAGAACACGACGAACGTCAAAGCCTCCTATCTAAAGAGGAAATATCGCCTTCTTCTTGAAATTGTTCAGAAGGTGATCATGTGCTCAACCTACAGTCTTGATGCAGTCACTTCGTACAAGATAAGTGTCATGGCTGCAATAATCAAGAAGGCTTCAGATATCGATTGGTTGGGTATGGTCAAAGAAAGACTGAGAAAAGACTCCGGGAAGTTCGAACTGACCCAGAGCAATGAAGTGTGCTTATCTTCCAAGTGCTCATTCATACACAAAATCTCTATCATTCTGTCAGATAAGCTACCACAGAATTATAAATGGAACGAGAATGGTGCGAAGATTTACCAAGCAAAGCACAAGGCCATATTGGGCAAAGATGAGTCCCTACCTGGACAATCTGATGAGGATCCAACTCCTTATGTGCCCAAGCCCAAGGGAGAAAAGAAGGGAAAAGATAAGGCAACTGCATCGTCTGAAGTGCAGGAAGAGGCCATTCCAGAGAAGAGGATGAAGAGGAAGGATCTGGCCAAGAAACCAGATGCTCAGCGGAAACGTCAGAAGAGAGTCTCATCTCCTCTGAAAACTGCTCCAAGTTCTGCCCAGCAAGTCAGCAGAACGAATGATCTGATGCAAGTAAGATCAGATGAAGAGATAGCAGTCTGCTCTGAGCCAACTAACAGAGAAGTAAGGGAAGAGCAGATGATCGCAGCAGAAGGAGAGAAATATGTCAGAAGGACAGAAGTGGAGCAATCTGAGGAAGAATCACCATCTGATTCTCTGCCTCTCACCAAGATCTTCCAAAGAGAAAGATAGCCAACGCCCACTTCCAAATCACCATCACCCTCTCCTCAAAAATCATCATCACCTCCCCATAAAACCTTCTCACCCTCACCCTCGCCTATCAGATCACCAAGATCTCCCACACCACCAATCAATCAACCAGTTCAAGAAACTGAACACCCTGAAAATGCTGAAAACGAACCACACATATCCCCACAAATATCCCAATCTCCAATCAAGTCACAGGAGCCTGAGAGATCCGATAAGCGAGTGTCCGTCTCTCATAATCCCTTCAATACCAGAACCGTGTTTGCTTCACCTGCTCCAGAAAGCACCATCATAAGGATAATGAAGCAACAGATCAAGGAGTATCTGTTGGATCTATGCCCTGAATTGGATCAACATCCTGGCATCCAGCAACAGATAGAAGAAATTGTGTTCTGGAGGGATATCAGACTGAAAAGCATTGAAGAATTTCTGATTCTCATGACAACTCTGGGATCAGATTTCTTTGTAGACTTGGAGTTGAAGTGCTTGAACACTGCTGGGATTGAAAGTGTTGTTGAATTAAAGATCCGACGATGATATCAGATGGTTAATTCACTAAAGGTTCGGGATTGCTGATAATAGGGAGGAAACCGTTCAACCTCCTACAGATCATGAGGGAGCTGCCGATGAACCGAGAATGGGTTCTGCAGATGAGACCCGACTTGGCAAGGCTTCAACATCTGACCAGACTTCTACGATGAGCTTTGATACCCTAGATCATTATACTGAGAAGATTCAGGATGGGATCAAGGCAACATTTGAAGACAAATTCGCAGCGCTCACAGCAGATCTGATGAAGCGATTTGAAGATGAGCAAGCAAAACTAGTTGACAAGGAACGAAGTCACACAGTTGGGATGCACAATGCCATCCTTGCTGAAGTAATGCAACTAGTAAATCCTCTTGCTGAGAAGCTCAAACTCGATCGACAAACTCACATTCGCAGAGATGCTCAATCAGACACATGTACTTTTGGAAAGTGTCTGGGCATCCTTGGACAAAAATAACAACCACATGGATATGGGTTGGAAATATTTTCTAGCTTCTACAGAACGAGCAAGATAGGAAATCGAAATTGCTCTCAGACGCTTCTTCACTCCTGCACCTTCTGCCACCGCTCATTACATCCTCTTGTTGTCGAGAACTCGAGAGAGGAGATCTCACGGCAATTAACTGCTCTGAACCGCAAGATGTCCAACCTCATTGATGAAACCAAAAAAGGGGGAAGGAAATGAGAATAAAGAGAAGAAAAAAAATGAATACGCTTGGTTGGTAACAATTTCATCTCTACCGAAAACCATCAGATTCGACTTGCCCCCACTCCATCTCTTCTATCTCGCTTCTCAAGTGAAGGAAACCGTGGAGCAACATGGCAAAGAGATCACTTAGCGGTAAAAACGCTTTTTTCGTAGATTACCGCCAGAGTCGATAAGATAGAAGACTTTTTCTTCGCTCGCATGTAAAAGAATGGAAACTGATGATCAGGCCAAGAGCCTTGAACTCGCTAAAAAGTTAGCTGAAGAAGACGAACAAGATGAACCTGAGCAAACTCTGAGGAGAAAGAAAGGCAAAGGCAAGATGGTGAAAGCAACTGCGGAAGATCATAGACAAGGCCACCTATTCTCTACCAAAAGCTGATGACTCGAACAAAGTTCAAGAGCAAACACTACAGAGAATGAGAGAGGTCGCCATCAAGAAGCGTATTAGCAGAGGCTAAGGATCGAACATCGCTACATCCGGGCGGAAGAGGAAGAACGAAGCTGCAGCAGAGGAGATTGCTTGGGAGAAGAATGCCCTTCCCGCACCTGTTAAAGACATCCTCTATGCACGGCTAGATCTGCTTCCAGAATGGGATTAGATAAGAGGAGAATGGTTATGTGACTTCTACATCCTGGAGAAGATTCCAATTCATCAAGATCAGACTGAAAATGATGATGAATTCCGGAACTGGTTAGAAACAAAGTATCCAGACTTCTACCAGACAGTGATGAAAGAAGGCAAGATCATGTCACTAATACCAGAAGCTCCACCCTTTGAACTACTCCTTCCACCTTTGCGTCCAGACAAAAAAGCTAGATGCTGTAAAATTCAAGAATGCCTATTATGGATTTGCTGAAAAAGGAGGGATCCATAGAAGAGAAGAGCTGGACAAACTAATGCAAAGGATGTACAAGATGTTTGGCATCCCCAAAAAGTTACAAATGTTCAAGTACACCTAAGGAAGACAACTTGGAATCAGATGATAGGTACGCTTTTCATGTATTCTATAATGCACACACCTATCTGAATGAAATATTCAATCTCACTGATTCTAAGACAACATCTCATTGTCTTCTGAGGTATGTACTGTTTACATTATCTACATTTCCATTTATGGTATCAATTATTCTGATAAAGTGTTTTGGTTCCATCAAAAAGGGGGAAATTGTTGGGAAATCTGTATTTTAGTTTTGATGGAAGTTCCAAAACAGGTTGTAATAGGACCAGTCAGACCTGTTAGCTGACTGGTGACTTAGAATCAAATTAAGATGACCAGCTGAAATGTATAGATAGTTGATGTAAAAGATAGGTCACATATTGAGGGAGAACTCAATATGAATAGGTCAGGTCGAAGTATCAGATGACCCAGATAAGGTCAGATGATCAGAAGACTAAGAACAAATCAGAAGACAAGAAGTCAGAAGATCAGGTGAAGACAGAAGATACTGAATACTCAGATGAACCTGAAGACTCGGATGAACCTGAAGACTCAGATGAACCTGAAGACTCAGATAGACACTGAAGACTCAGATAGACACTGAAGACTCAGATGACACTGAAGACTCAGATGAACCTGAAGACTCAGATAAACCTGAAGACTCAGTAACAAACCTGAAGACTCAGTATGACTGAATACACTGAGGCTCAGAGACACCTGAAGATCAAAAGACCTGAAGACCTACATTCAGCCGAGTCTGCTTATTGAGCTAAGACAATATGCATCAGAAGACTCAACATGGTAGACTGATCAGTTACCTGATCAAGTCAGCTCACACCTGGTGACAATCAAAAATATACACCAGACAAGACGAATCTTCTACAAGAGGAATATCAATCATCTAACGGACAAATTACTGAAATGCCGCCTCGCGAAGCCAAGGAGAAAGCGACACGTGCACAAAAAGAGCTGACAATGCGGGATACGATGTTGCGGACAAAAACGGCGCTAATCATGCCTACGGCCACACCGATAATTGGGACACGTCACAATCATATCCTACAACCTACCTAATATAGCCCGAAATTCAAATTGCTCTCCAACGGCTCTTTGATTTCGAGGTCTATAAAATGGGATTGATCGAAAGGAAAAAATGAGAGACCAACAACTATCACATGAACAATTGAGCAAAGCGGAACAACATCATTAACGCAGATTCTCAAGAAGCAAAAAGCCTTCAGAATTTCCGCTCGAAGAACACCATATTTGAAGATTATTCTTAGAGTGTTCATCCCATTGTTCTTAGCAAGAAATCCTATCCACTAGCATTTTGGCTACCTAAAACACCAGGATAGATTTCCAGTTGGAACCCTCAAACATTCTTTACCCAAACGCAAGTTAGGTTAAGTTTGTTCCCGGAAGATTTCAGACTAGGGATTCTAGTTTTCTGATTTCTAGTTCGGTTGAGTGTGAACTCGATAAACATCTGTAGAGTGTGAACTCATTAAACATCTCGGCCATCCCGTGAGGGATATAAGTCCCGCAGGTTAAGCTAGGTTAAGCTCGGTTAAGTTCGGTTAAGGTTCCCCTATGTTAAGGGAAGAGTGGACGTAAGACGAGTTTCGTCTGAACCACTATAAAAAGTCTTGTGTGCATTTACTTGCTTTCTTATTGCTTTACACTATTCACACAACTGAGTTTAAAACTGCATACATATTCTAAGTTAAGCTTAGTCTGCACCAAGCAACTGATCTGATCAGGTTGACACCTTAGTCAGCTGGTTGAAAACTGACTTAAGAATCTGATTGATAAAACTGGTTTTTCACACAGGTTAAAACAAGCTTCCGCACTCTCAGTTAAACTGACAGATATCTAGCTGATCTGCCCTCAGTTACTCAGTAAGATTGAACATCAGTCTAAACTGATACACTAGCACTCTGATCGGGTAATCTGCAAATCACACCTGATCTGCACAAAAAGTTTTGGAAGTCTATTCACCCCTCCCCTCTAGACTTCCACCCTCACAAAACCCATTCTGGACCTACAGTCTGGTTGTCCGAACCACTATAAATCTTGTGTGCATTTACCTATTTGATTAACTGCTTTACACTATTGCACACAACCTTGATTAAATCTGCATACATATTCTGAGTTAGGATCAGCTAGCAACAAGCTACTGATCTGATCAGGTTGACTCCATAGTCATCTGATTGAAAACAGCTTAGGAATCTGATTTGTTATAAACTGGTTTTTCACACAGGTATAAACTAGCTTCCGCACAATCAGTTAAACTGATAGACACCGAACTGATCTGCCATCAGGCAATCAGTAAGTTGGATATCATTCCAAACTGATTCACTTGCACTCTGATCAGGCAAATTGCAACCACTTCTGATCTGCACGAAAAAGTTTTTAGAAGTCTATTCACCCCTCCCCTCTAGACTTATGCCCTCACGAAACCCGTTCAGGACCTACAAGTGGTATCAGAGCAGTGGTTTTATAGACCACTGGCTTTGAATATCATCGGTTCTTGAGGAAGAACCTTTGTGGTCACTTGAACTGATCTTGAAAAACCTTTTTAAATCTCTCTGTTTTCAAAATCACGATCAGCATGGATAATACTTCGGGTATGTATCATGATTTGCCTAAATTTTCCATTGATGAGTATGCAGACTGGACGATATACATGAGAAACCATCTAGGATCAATAAGCAGCTGGATGATGGAAGTTCTTGAACGAGGACCCATCACCATCTATCATGACAACCCAGCTGTTGGAGGTGATCCAGACTTTCCAGTTGGAAGCCTTGTCAGAAAGAGTCCCGCCCTGATGGATGCTGAAGAGAGAAAGCTGTACACTCTAGATACGATAGCCAGGCACATAATCATGAAGACCATGGACAAGATAACCAGAGAAAAGATAATGTATCTCAAGACAGCCAAAAAGATGTGGGATACGCTTGCTGAAATGTGTTTAGGAAATGATCTGATTAAGGATAGCATACTGCAAGCTGAACTGGTGAAATTTGAGAAACTCAAGATGCTACCAACTGAAACCATCAATGAGCTCGATGGAAGAATCACCATGTCAGTTAACAAGCTTTGGGAACTTGGACGAGAGATGTCAGATAAAGACATAAATTACAAGATCCTGAGATCTCTTACTAAGAAGTGGGATATGAAAGTCACTGTAATAAAGGACTATCAAGATATTGCCAAGATGAAGCCAAGCAACCTGTTCCTGAGTCTTAAAGCCCATTAGTTCGATCTGATCGAAAGAGGGCAAGAAGAAGAAGACGAGTCGACTGCTGAAGCCACACCTGCCACATCAAAATCAGTTGCATTCAAAGCAGCCAGTAGCAACTCAAAGTCTACTGAACCTATTGGGAATATTATAAGCCAAACTGAACAGATTGCTTTGCTAAAAAAAAAACTTGAAAAATCTAACATCCAACTTGGTAAGTATCGCAGATTTTACAGGGATTATCAAAACAGCAGAGAAAGAGATAGGAGGCCAGTTGACAGATCTCCAGAAAGGACCAGATCTGATGACCGAAGAGATGATCACAGAAAGGATCGCAGAGAAGATAAGAAAAGAGATGATCGATCTGATGAAAGAAAAGACAACAGATCTAAGAGAAGAAACTCAGATTACAATCAGACAGGTAAGTCACCTGATAGATTCTACAGACGGAATGACTCACCTGGCAGAAGAAGTTCCGTGGAATGTGGAGCGTGTTTCAATTGTGAGAAACCAGGTCATTACATCGCAGATTGCCCGGACCTGACTCTAAAAGAAAGAGAAGAGAAGCGGAACAGAAGAGAGCAACACTATAGAGACAGGAAAGTCATGGTTGCTGATACATCAGAAATTGATGATTCTTATCTGCCTTTTGAGGATTCAGGCTACTCATATGTAGAAGATTTCTGTTTGATAAGCAACGCTGATGATTTCTTCCACTACGATGATCTGATATTCTCTCCTGATGATGAAATCTGTCTGATGGCTAAGGAGGAAGACCAATCTGAGGTAACCTCTAAACCTTCTACTCTTTCAGTTTCCACACCAGCTATGATTAGCACTCCTGCTGGAGAGATTGACTTGCAGCTCTACTCTGAGCAATTGCTTGATGATCTCTCTAACGCAGTAGACACTTATACGATAGTGGAAGCCGAAAACGATAAGCTAAGGATTGAAAATACTCATCTTGTTAAGGAAAATGCTGACAAAGAAAGGTGAACTAAAATCAATGAAGTCGCCGAAGATAACCAAGAACCGAAAGTTCAAAAGTTAATTCTTCTGATCAGGAGAAGCAGATTAAGGAACATCTAGCTATCAATAAATAGCAAGCTGATGATTTTAAAATCCTACAAGCCAAGTTTGATGATCTCTTCCGACTACATGAGAGTCTGAAATTAACTGAGGATAGTTTACGTAAGAAAATATAGGTTTTCACGAAATCTTCAAAAACCGTTCAGGATATGAACAACTTTTTTCGAACGACAACTAATAAGAAAGGAATTGGGTATGAAAACCCTTCTACATCCTCAAAAGCCCCGTCTGATTCACTTCAGAAAAGTGTAATCAAACGAGTGTCTGTTAAAGATACAAATAAGGCTAAAATCAGACGATATAATGGGAAATGCATACCGGTTTGAAAATTAAAGCAGATGCCTAATCAAAAAGGGAATAGAAATGGACCCCAACTGATCAAGCATCAGCTGAGGAATTAACAGAAGAACCCAGTTCTTCTGAAGAGACCTCAACCTGATCAACAGATTAGGTATCAGAAAAGACAACCTCTCAAAGGGAAATGATCCAACTGATCCAAATCTAATCAGTCAAGTAACCTAACAGAAAGCGAAGGGTAAATCAAAAAGCATATATGCCAATAAGATATGAATCTTTTAATGGTAGCAAAATGACCTACCCTTATAATCGTAAACCTAGGTCACTGACCGAGCCCCCATCGGGTTAAAAAGAAGACAAAATGCAAGGAAAAATCTCAAGTCTTCTGATTCACCCAAGGCTCGCACAAATAATCATACTGATCATAATGCATATGAAGAGATGTATGATTATGTAGATGTTTATGAGAGACAAATCAGCCTTCGATCTATCCGACAATAGAAGTGCCCTGCTTTGTATGGATCCCTAAAACCAACTCTAACCCTCAGGACCCAATCCTAAAGGGGGTACCTAAAACCTTATTTGATTGCAGGTTCGTGTGGGTTTGGCCAACAAAGGAGGTGTACAAGCAACTATCTGGTACATCGATAGTGGATGCTCAAGGCACATGACTGGAAGCAAACATCTCCTTAGCTCTTACATAGAACAAGAAGGCCCACGTACTCTTTTGGTGATGATAACTTTGGTTTTACCCGAGGATTCAAACCTTAGAGAATGATGATGTCATGTGTTTCTTTGAGTCTCGTATGTCGAAGGTTTAAAGCATAACTCGTTATCGGTTTCACAATTCTCAAAACAACGATTCGAAGTTGAGTTCTCGATCGATCGATGTACTATCAAGAATCGAGCTACTCAACGATCTTGTTAACCGTTCAAGGAAAGGTACGATTTATACAGCAGATTGGAAAAGTTGTCCAAGAAATGCATGCCTGATTGTTAAGAGTTCCAAAAGTAGCAGTTGGCTCTGGCACAAGAGATTGAGTCATCTGAACTTTAAAACTCTTAACAAGATAGCAAGGATATCTTTGGTTGAGGGTCTTCCGAATGAGGTATTCTCTAAGGATCAGACATGTGTCGCATGTCAGAAGGGAAAGCGAGTTAAAGCCTCATTCAAGGGAATCCTGGACCAAAGATCCAAATGAGTATTGCAATCGCTCCATATGGACTTATTTGGACCCGATTACACCGGTCGATCTCGTGAATGACGAAAATACACTCTGGTAATCATGGATGATTATTCCAAGTTTACCTGGGTTGTATTCTTGTATAAGAAGAATGAGACAACAACAACGATACCCGAGTTGCTCAAGAAATTACAGAATGAGAAGGGTGTCAGTATAGTGAAAATCAGATCAGATAAAGGTACAAAATTTCTGAATTCTTATATTACTGATTTTTGCACTAAGTTTGGTATACAGCATGAGACATCAGCTGCAAGAACGCCACAACAGAATGGTGTAGCAGAACGGAGAAATAGAACACTCAAAGAAGTTGCTCGTACTATGTTAGCTGAACATGCAACACCAAGCCGTTTCTGGGCAGAAGCCATCAATATTGCATGCCACACTTAGAACAGATACTCTCGACTAAGGCTCACTACAAAACACCCTATGAACTGTGGAAGGGCAGAAAACCTCGTGTTTCTTACTTCCATGTTTTTGGGTGCAAGTGTTTCATACACAACAATGGGAAGAATCAGTTGAAAACTTTTGAGGCCAAGTCAGATGAGGGTATATTTTTAGGATATTCTTCATCCAACAAGGCTTTCAGTGTTTACAACAGGCGAACCCTAGTTGTGAAAGAAACACCTCATGTGGTCTTTGATGAGACATCTCTGGAACAAGAGAAATCTGCCTCAGAAAAAGCAATACCAGATCAACTGGTACCTGATGCACAGAAAATGGATCAGCTAGGTATCAAGGAGAAAGGATCAGAACATGTAACAGTGTATATTCCAGAACTGGATCTTGCTGATTCATCAGGTCAATCAGACCCTAAGGTACGTACAACTGTCAATGAAGAAGCTGGTATAACTGAGACAGTATCAACTGAACCATCTGGTTCAGGGGGAACACCTGAAGTTCCTACGGACAGACATCAGCACATGATGAGTCCAACATCAGCTGAGACGTGTCCATGTCAAGTGGATCATAATTCTGCACCACTCCCAATCACTAGTAATGAACTACTATCAAAAGAGGATGATGTTCTCCAAACTGATGCAAATCAGAAAAGAAGGACCTGGGTAACCAGTCATCCAACTGATCTGATCAAAACTAGACATCAGATTGGTGAAAGTGCCATGTATTGTTGTTATCTGTCTTTGAAGGAACCAACTAAAGTAGAAGAAGCTCTACAAGATGCAAACTGGATTCTAGCCATGCAAGAAGAACTGGAACAGTTTGAGAGGAATCAGGTTTTGAAACTGGTGGACAGACCAACCCATCAAGATGTGATTGGCACAAAGTGGGTATTCAAGAACAAGAGAGATGAGAATAATGTCATAACCAGAAATAAGGCAAGACTTGTTGCTAAGGGGTATTCACAATCAGAAGGAATTGATTATGATGAGACCTTTGCACCAGTCGCTCGTCTGGAAGCCATTCGGCTGTTTCTGGCATATGCTGCCCACATAGGGTTTATTGTGTATCAGATGGATGTTAAAAGTGCATTCTTAAATGGGGTACTAGCTGAGGAAGTTTATGTTGGACAACCTCCAGGCTTTGAAAAAGGTGACCAGGTGTACCGTTTAAGAAAAGCTCTCTATGGCCTGAAACAAGCTCCTCGAGCTTGGTATGATACACTCTCTCAGTTCTTGATAGACAGTGGTTTCACTAAAGGAATAGTGGACAGAACCATATTCAGAATAGAAGATGGAGAAGATATTCTGATGGTTCAGATTTATGTGGACGACATCATCTTCGGATCTCCCAACAAGAGTTTATGTGAAAAATGCAGCAAGTTGATGCAAGGGGAGTTCGAGATGTCCATGATGGGTCAGATGAGTTACTTTCTGGGTTTACAAGTTAAGCAAAGTACAGAAGGGATATTCATCTGCCAGACGAAGTACACTAGGAGTTTATTGGCTAAGTTTGGAGTTCAAAACTGTAAGGAAGCCAGAATTCCTATGATGACTGGATTCAAGATGGATCCAGATGAGAATGGTCAGAAAACTAATCAGAAAGAATATAGGGCTCTCATTTGATCTCTACTATACCGATTGCCAAAGAGGACGGATGTCACTTTTTTCAAGAGGAGTATGTGCGGATTTCGAGCAAAATCCAATGCAAAGCCACCGAAGCAAACTAAAGCGATTCTTATGTATCTGAATCGAGACAAGAAAACCTTGGTTTATTTTACCCATCGATGATAATCTAGAGCTTAGTGGGTATTCTTGATTCTGATTATGGAGGTTGCAAGAATTGACCGGAAGTCAACCTCGGGTACATGTCGGTTTTAGGTAGTAAACTGATCTCGTGGTTTTCAAAAAGCGTGAGACATCGATTCTTACATCTACTATTGAAGCGTAATATATGGTCTGCAGAAGTTGTTGTTCCCAAATCGCTTCCGCTAAGTAAAAGAATCGAGGGATTATAACATTGTATCTAAGAACGTACCTATATTCTGTGACAGTAATAGTGTTATTGCAATCACTCAGAATCCTGATCTACATACAAGATGCAAGCATGTGGATGTCAGACATCATTTTATAAGAGATCATGTTGAAAAGAAGAATATCAGAATGGAAAAGATCCATACTGATAAACAGAAAGCTGATATTTTAACCAAGCCACTAGCTGAGATCAGATTCAGAGAATTATGCAATGAGCTAGGGCTTCTGGATCTCGGAGAAAGTGCACCAGAAATATTTGTGGGACTAGTCTCCAAGACCAGTTGGTTAAGAGACTAACCAGGTTAAGAGGAATCAGTTGAGTTTTATATTTCAATTGATCAGAAGATCAGTCAAGGAACTGATCAGATTAAGGCATTTCAGATTAAAGGAACTGATCAGATTTAGGCATTTCAGATTAAAGGAACTGATCAGTTTGGTTGTTTTATACTTTGTAAGTCGATTAAGCTATATTCAACAAGCAAGTTGTATAAGATTAAGGCTACAAATCGCATAAGAAAGTAGAAACAACACAACAATGGAATAATATAAATTTTCATTGATAAAGACCCGGAGGTCAGATTTACATTACAAGTTACAAGTGCAAAAGGACCAGGAGGTCATTACATAAACCATAAACTGTAAACCTTAAGCCTAACCCTAGAAGGGGGGGGGAGATGCTTTAAAGATTTTAGAGTCTGATGCTCCCATTTTCCCCCACTTAACCCTAAAAGGGGTGTGAGAGGCTTTGAAATAATCCTAAGCCACCCTCAGAGCTTCGGAGTGAGGAGCGAGAGCGACATTCAAGGATTTCTAAGCCAGGAGCCCCTAACCCTAAGATCAATGGGCTCTCCAGCTGTTAAATGGGACACAAGTATCATACATATGGTGCATACTCGATTTGATGAGGAACATCAATCTTATGAGTCCCAAATAACAGAGTTACGTCAAGAGACCTAAAAAAATCACAGATTGATAAAAGCATTGTTGGCTAAATTCTCAGATCCTGACACGCCACATCGTCCGCCTAGTGATGTAGATGGGCATGATAATTAGTTTTTTAGTATGGTGATTTATTTGTAATAATTATCTAACTTGAAAAATATATATTTACTGTTTGTCCCGGTGAAAAACCAATGAAATGCGGAAAAATCATGAAATGCATATAAAACAGGGGTGAGGGAATGGTGGTTCCAAATTTTTGCGTTTTAAGTCCATGTTTTGTGTTTTGCTTATAATCGAATGCATATGACAAGTAAGAACATAAAGCAATAAAGAACACAACAAAGTATAGTGGTTCGGAGACTCAAGCTCCTACATCCACTCTCCCTGTTCCTAGGGAAATTCCTTAAATCTGGACTTATCACCCTCCACGGGATTGCCTACAAGCTTTCAGGCTGACTCACTGCAGCTTACTCACTTTTCTACCTTGAGTTTTCTGGCTGACTCACTGCAGCTTACTAAGTCTTTTACAACTCCAACAATCACACAAACTACCTAACAATAGGGTTTGGGTTTGGTTGGTGTCTCCAACTAGGTTGAGATTTTCCCTTACAATGGTTTAGCCTCAATGCTAAGGTTGGGAAAATCTCTCTAAGCTTAGGATATATGTTGGGTTGCTTAGATTGGGTTTAAGAACACTCTTGAATATATTTGTATATCTACAGACATGTGTTCAATGGTGGGAATACTTGAGTATGTGTCTTCTTGGCTCTGTAACATCTTTTGCCACATTCTCCACACTCTCCACACTCTCCACACTCTCCACACTCTAGAATGATGAAAGACCTTGTATTTATAGTGTGGATTTGAATGTTACCATTGGAGAGAATCACATTCAAATCCACACTATTCTGTAAGTTCTGCAGCTTTTTCAGGCTGGTTGTCTTCCTCTCATTGGTCCACGCCACCGAACGAATCTAACGGTATATTCTTCTTCGGGATCTTCCGAGTCTTGAGGGTTCTCTCGAGTCTTGAGATTCTTCCGAGTCTTCGTGGATCTTCGAAGTTTTCGAGATTCTTCCGAGTCTCAGGATTCTTCTGAGTCTCAGGATACTTTTACTCAGGATTCTTGATTCAAAGGACTTCTCTTCAATGGACCTTATCGTCGGGCATAACCGACACTCAAAGCTTCGAAGTTCAAATCTTCTAACCGGACATCCCGACCCTCGAGTCACTTTTACTCAATCGACCCTCGTGTCACTTGGACTCGATCTATCCGATTTCTTGTTGCGATCCGATCAAATTCCCTGATTAGATCGGCTTACATCTTCAGTCAACATATCGATATAGATCGAATCACCAGATCGAGTTAGCACATCCGATCTCAATCACGTCCCGATCTCGATTAGTCTCATCCGCTCCTCTTCTCGATCTTCCGTCGTCGGTTTTGTTACGATTAATGCATTCGCTCTTCTGATCACCAGATTAGCTCGTCTGTTCTGCTGGTCATCTGAACATGTCTTTTTTGGGTATCTGATAAGCTGACTCTCTCCTTCTGATTTGCTGGCTTAGCTTTTTCTTCAATTCTAATTTTGCTCAGCTCATCAGTTAACTCGGAACTCATCTTACTCATATAATCTCGATCAGTCTTGTCTGTAGCCTCGTCTGATCTTGATCATCTTCGTCTGATTTCATGAGTTCCCCCTTAACTTGTTCTCTCGTTCCCCCTCAACTTGTTATCTGTAAATTAACTTAAATAACACAAGTTGATAATGTTTTGGCATAATTCATCAAAACTAAAATATCCCAACATTTACCTTGCCAAATATTAGATAATTTACCTCTGCTAAATATTCTAGTTAAATACTATTTACCTCTACTATTTACTCTTATTCATATTAGAAGGCGGGAAGAGAGGGAAGCCCATGGAGTGAAGTGATCAGATATTAAGCGGGAAAATTTAATACAAAATAAACCTTTGTTCAATAGTAAGGAAAAGTTTTTAATATTTTATCTTATTCCAATCCCTTCTCAATAGCAAGGAAGAGTCCTTGCTATTGTATTTTATTACAATTAAATACTAGTGAGGGAGATGTTTCAGCAACTGTTGACCCTTGCTGTTTCATTTTTTTTTATGTTAAAAATTAAATCTGTAGCCCGCCCTATATGTCTTTGAACTGCATATGTCTAGCCAATTGGAAAGTGTCACTTCATTTCTTTAGCAAGAGAAGAGAGCCCTTGCTTTTATACTTTTACAAATGTTATAATTTTTCGGGATTAAGTTTTTATAGTCCAGTAACTTTGCTTCGTTTTGGAATTGGTTCCGATTATTTTGATTTTTTTATTTTGGTCCTGTAAGTTATCAATTTTTTTAAATTGGTCCTTTAACCTGCTGTAGCAGGTCACCAAACAGGTAATCGACATCTATATAATTATTTTGTTGTTTCATTTGATTTTGAAATATCATCTAGATTTTTTTAATCCTAATAATTTGGGTCGAACACTTTTTAACCCTAAAATAAGAAAAAAAATACTTTTGAAGTTGAAAAAGCAATTGCATGTGATGTAATATTGAGATATTTGGAAGGAAAATTTAAATTGATTGAACTTCTTTATTGAACATTTTAGAAAATGTTTAAATTAACTCTGAACGATCACTTTTTATAAATGTTTAATTTAATCCGGGACGAAGGGAGTAGTTTATTTTTACTAAAATATATAACTCATCATTTGTTTCAGTGAAAAATCATTATTTTGTTTCAATAGAAAAAGTTATCTAATTAAAAAATACATTTGAATTACACAATTAATTTATTGCATATAAGACTTTGGGAAAAAAAAAAGGAAAATTCGCGATTGGCCGCAGTATTCAACAATAACAAGAATCGTGTTTGGTCAAAAGTTCAAATCTGAATAGTCATATGATACTTTTCAATTCTCCTTCCTCTTCATTGCCACTCCTCCGCCACCAGAATGTCCGCCGCCAACCCAGTTTCACGATGCCTATAAGAGGTCCAATTCTCACCCTTCGACGCATAACCGCCCCTGATTATCATTTCAGAACAGAAGCCATTTGCATCACCACCCAATTCGCGCCCCTTAGCCACCACAGAATGGCCGAAGAATCTAACAACAAGGGGAAATCTGACCCAACGACGTCGTTGAACGGAGAGGAAAAGGACAAGGCACCGGAAAAGTCAGCGCCCACAATTCCGCCGCCGCCGCCGCAGCCGGAGAAGCCGTTGCCGGGGGATTGCTGCGGCAGCGGATGCGTGAGGTGCGTGTGGGATGTTTATTATGATGAGCTGGAGGATTACGACAGATTATGCAAAGCTGATTCAAAGGCGTCTTCAATTTGAGGTGAAACTGGATTTTTTTCCCAATTAGGGTTAATTTTATCACATCGCTGGATTTTTTTCTACATTGGTTCTCTTGAATTTGGGGATCCCTATTCGTAATCGTTTTTTATACTTGCTGCAATTGATGACTTGTTCTTGTAATCGTGAGATACGAATCCTTAGTTTATTTAAAGAAATAAAGTTTGGATCATTGTTGTTGATTTTGATATGTTTTTATTATCTGTCTGCTTGATTTCTTATAAGAGATTAATGATGCCAACTTTCATATTATTATTTTCTTCAATATTGTACCTTGGAATCCTGGAAATCTTGCTCAGAAACAAGTATTCATTGCCAAGATTTCTGCTAGATCAACTACTTCAATGGCAATTCATCAGGCAAGTTTGTGGTGCTGGAAGAATTGCATGGCTTATCACTTTAAGGGTTTTAGGCTTTTAGCAATTCAACATGATCAAGAAAATTTAAGTTGAACTCGATTAAGCTCATCCCTAAACTTTTTCTAGAATCAAAGAAGCCCATGAAGAAAGAATAACTAACACACAATAGGAAAGCATGATCAGAAGTATCGTTGTGGACTCACTGATGTTAGAAAACCATCAACTAGAAAAAAGGCCATACTCAACAACCAAAGGAAAGATTGATCTTTGAAGAATTAAGACAGAAAATGAATAAGGTGCCAAAGAAGAGGGTAGTGCAATAAGTCCTTAAAAATAGGCAGTCATCTAGATGCTAATGATAGTACTTCATCTGATCTGACTACTATCTGATCTGACTACTTCAAAGCCACTGCTGTTTATTTGGAATTGACATATACATTTAGAAAAATATCCCAGAATATTAATTTTCACTTCATTTACTTGGATAATACTTTTGTGTTGACAAGAGCTGCTAACTATAGTAAGATTCCAATCAAAAGGACTCTTATCTGTTTCAAGTTCAATACTAGAGTCTATGGGGAACTACAACATCACCGATTTTGTTGTCTTGTGGGGATTAATTTAAAAACCAGTACCCAAAAGGAAAATAGTTAGACCCATGGGGGAGAGGGGGGCTTCCCACTCTCTGCATCATATTGTCTTTGATCTATTCCTTCCTATTAATCAAGATGGATCTGCATAAGAAGTTGGCCGCCAGTCGGTTTTCTGAGCACTGAGTATCCCTTCTTTGTTTTTAGAAACTTCCCAATGCAGGGATTTCAACAAGTTCTTTACTTCTTCAATTGTGCCAGATTCATCACGCACAATCAGTTTGCCCGATGGTCTAACTATCCTATCAATCTCTGTCATCACAATCTCTAGTTTACACCTACAAGTGGCCAAAGAAATCAATATTATGAATGAAATCTTAATCTCAGTAAAAGGATAAACTTGAAGTACCTTTCTTTAACTTTTGAAAAGAGCTGATCTGCATGTACGAGATCGTACGTCCTTGGATATGTGCTAAAGGATTCACACCAATCATGATATATCCCAAAAAGACCTCGTTCGTAGATTATGGGAAGTGTGTCTGGAGAATCTGTGTTCACTACATTCATAACCCATACTTTGTGGTCTTTAAGTGCTGCAGCAAACCTGTAGGCATTTTCCTGGTTAGTTTTTACACTTTAAATCCTTCGATGAAATATATAGTGTTATATCCTGTCAAAAAAAGAAAAATAAATATATAGTGTTATATATCAAATGCATTATACAATATGTTTAAATACCCTCCATAGACTGCTCTTAGGTCCATTACGTTTCTCACATTGGACCAGCTTATTCCCAAGTCTTTCATATACACAGTGCCAACCACCTTCTTCCAGTATGCATAGTCTGATGAAAAGTCATCTGGAGCTGGTTTTCCGTAAATTCCCATCTGAGTTTTGTTAAGCCAGTATGGTGGTGTGTGCAGTCGATCAGGCCACTCTTCTGGCCATTGTGAGCCTCTCTCAGACTCTTGAATAGGTACCTGATGCATGCACGATTGCAAAGGTATGTACCTGAAAAATATAACATTATGCTTTAATTGAAAGGGATAAGTTTCTAAGTGAACATATAAAAATATTGGCAAAGTCTTGTATGCGCCTGGTGCACTGTGAAACTCATGTGCATTTTTAAACGGTATTAGTTGTTTTCACCGAACAGTATTAGTTGGTTTCACCGAACAGTATTAGTTGGTTTCACTGAAAAGTTTTAGTTGTGTACAGTTGCACCATACAACTCCTGGACAAGAGACTTACTCAAAAATATTAGGTGTTTGCTTATTTTGCATATTGAATTGTGATTATAAAATATTAGAACTCACCATGCTGCATTAGGATCGTCATCAGGTTTACACATGGGAGGAACATTCTGTTTCCTGTGTTCATAGCAATCATTTGAGTCTGGTTTTTGATAGATAGCAGCGCCTATAGAATTCATTTTATCCCTTTTGATTGTGACTAGCTCCCAGCACATGGCCACCGTTAGGTTAGACATTTCTACAAGGGAGAAGACAGTCTAATATGATTCATTGGAAATATATTTTACAGAAATATGTCCTATGGACGGCATCTGTTTAAGTACAACCTAAACTAGTATGGTTGTACCTTTCCATATCTGTACGTCTTCTTCGAGCTTTTGATACACTGGAGTTGCTGACCACACAAAGTAACCTCCAGGGCGCAGAACCCTGTTTAACTCCAGAAGTAGAGCACCACCTTCATCAAATACCAATTTTTAGAAAGGAATAGAAAAAAAACTAACTTCTGCTAAAAGCATAAAGGGAAGTTATTTTTAAATCTGAGGGACAATATTTTTGGTCCCTAAAATTTATCTTTTTCCGATTTTTGGTCCCCCTCTCACTCACCATCAAAGTTGGCCCTTGAAGTACAATTTTCTTCTACTGTTAGTTGACCGTCTATTGACCGACATAATCAACTTTTAAATAATTACATTTAGCACCCCCAAATAGTTGATCCCGCCAGTCAATAGATGGTGGGACCAAATGTGTGAGTTAAAGTACACTTTCAGGACCAGGTTTTGATTGCGAGTAAAGGAAGGGGAGCAAAACTGGAAAAAGGTAAACTTTAGGGACCAAATTGATGCTATTCCTTAATCAGAAGACAATATAGTGAGAATTAACCATCTGCATGCCAAGGGACTCTACAACGTGCACAATGCACCACGTCAAATACTCTACTAGGAAACGGGAGTCTCTGAGATCCCATCACCGCTGATATTGCTGGTATGCCCCTTTCAAGGGCAAATTGGACTTGTGCCTCGTGTTCGTCCTTTGGGGCAAAGGACATTGCGAGAACATCTCTCTCAAACAGATAACCCCCTAAGCCAACATCCAATACTACTCGACTGTGCTTTCCCCATGCAATATCTGGCACTGCCTATAGAAGATTATGCTTCATTAATAAATTAAGAATTTTCAAATTCTGTAAGGTTATGTTTATTTGGGATTTAGTGGATTTTAAAATCAATAAATAGTAATTATGTGTATGTTTTGTTTTGAGATTTAAGTAGGGTATGATTTAACTTTATGTGAACGTGATGCGTAGGAGTGTTTGATGTATTATTATTGTTGATTGTAATTGTAATAATTGAATGGTTGTTGTGTTTTATTGGAAGTTGTAAAAGTAAAAAAAAAAAAGTGAAAGTGATTCTCCCCCGGTCCCAAATATATAGGCTTGTTTGACTTTTCACAAAAATTAAGGAATTATATTGGAAAAGTAAATTAGACAAGCAAATTTTTTATTACAACCATATTTAACAAGTGTTATGCCATGGGGTTATATTTGTAAATTAATTAAGAAAAATTACTCTATATGGAAACAATATATTGGAACATACAGTGAGAATACATAAATCATATTTGCATTGTTGGGTCATTGAGAGTGTGGTGGAGAAAAAGTGGTATGTGTATGGTAAGATGTATTGAGTTTTTAGAAACCAGGTTACAAAATCCCAAAGTAGAACCGGATTTAGATTTTGAAATCTCAAATCCAGTTTCGTAATCCCAAACCAAACATACTTTTATGATAGTTGACATGGCATATTTTGTTTGTATTACTATCTTACCTCCTGTATAAAATCAATATAATGCAATGCTCCATGAATAAACTGAGTCCCGCCGCCTGGGAAAGTTAGGAACTCCCCGGTCACCTTCACCCAATTCTGGTGCCCCTTTACTTCTGCTAGCAATGTGTGTGGAACATTACTGTACCATATCTGCCATCATTAAATAAAAGAGTAATGGTAAATATTATTTCAGTATGTATGTTATATTTAATCTTAATGATTGTACCTTATCTCTACTTTGTGGCCAGTCGATTCGTGGCTTGTACCCCTGTGGCAGTGGCACCAAGCAAGTAGGAGCTTCCCCGGGACAATGCCTTTCACGATGCTCGTGGTGCTTCCTGCTGTGTAATTTCGATATCACTTTCTCGTTATCCAAACAAGGTATATAATCTGCACCTGCTGTAACATTGCATAGCTGCCATGTTTGTCCATCTTCGCTATTATCTGTATTGTTTGATTCACCCTTTGAAAATCACAAATTTAACATCAAATTGTGTTGAAGGTATTGGATAACTTAGAATTTCATTGTATATATGGTAGACTATATTCTTCATGACTATAAGAATCCCTAACTAATTATTAATAGGATACATTGCAATGCCTTGCAATATTGTCTCACATAATCACAATAAATAAAAATCGAAGTTTACCTTTGATCCAGCCTTTCTTCTTTCCTTTTGGTTCTCTGATTGGTCTGCTTGAGTGGACCAGGACTTCTTTGATTCTTTTTGTATCTTCTGTTTCTTTTTTTTGTTTTTTGTTTCATGTTTAATTTCTTGATTTTCCACTTGGGCATTTGTTTCATTACCATCTTCAAGTGAATGTATAGGGGCCTCATCGTGTTGGATTTGATCTTTACTGGTTGCCCCATGAGGATCTTTCGACTGCCCTTCTTGTTGATTTTGATCGTCCTCACGCTGTTGATGTTCGTCTATTCTGCGTTGTTGATCTTCATCTGTTATCAGATTCTGCACGGTTTCTGAAGCATCAGCTTGCGATACATCTTCATCTTTTTTCTCTGAAGTGTCAGCTTGTGGTACATCTTCGTCTTTTTTCTCTTCAACACCACCATTTTGACCGCTCTCCAAATCCTTAATCTCAACATTCGTCGTTTGTTCAACATGTTGTTTTTGAGTGATCGAGCTCTCCTCAGAAGTTTGCGTCTCCAATGCCGTTTGCTTCTCTTGTTCTTCCAGAGACTCTTTCTCTCTCAATTCCTTTATATCCTCATGGTCCGCAAGCCCACCATCATCATCACTAATCTTCGCCTCCGTTTTAACTCCCTCATCCGCACTCTGATCGGGCACCACTTTCGTTTCTTGCTCCTCGTTTTGATCAACTCGCTCCTCATTACCCTTCTCAATCGACCCCGTTTCTCCAGTCGACGCATCATCATCATGCGTTTCTTGAATCTCGGTGACGTCATCGGACCTGACCCGGTCGACAGATTTGATGGGATCATCTGGAATCTCAGTTGGTACATCTTCTTCATGAACCGGGAGGACTTTACTTACAGACGGTTTCGAGTGATGAGAATGGCTGATGGATTTTGGCCGTTTGGGAGTTGCGGTGGTTCCGGTGGTGGTGGTGGTAGAAAAGGAGTTGGAGGTTAATAGACATAAACCCAAAACGGATAATCCTACAAAGATTACAATTGTGGTGGCAGATGAATAACTGGAAGTTGCAGATGATCTCTTAATTCCTCGAGCTTTCCCTGAGGCCATGTGAGATGAAATGAGAGATGAAAAAAGTGTGTAGGATTTGCGGATGAAGGTGTGTGTCTGTGTGTCTCAGAGAGTGGCAGTTTGTTGAGAGTAAGATCCAATGGAGTAGGACAAGGAAATTTGTTATCTTACCATGCAAATTTTTTTTAAAAAAATTGAATGAATAATATTCTTTTAACGCTCATTATTATTTTACTTTATTTTCTTATGGCGCAGGTTATTAGCACCCCCAACATTAGGAAATTCACCACTCATCCAATTTTTAAATTTCAAAACACAAGTGAAATATCATAATTACCATTTTTTTTCCTGTTTTCTCTCTTGTAACCACATGCACCCCTTATCTCAATAAAATTTGAATAAACTCCAGTTGAAAATTCGGAAATTTTTTTGGAAATATTTAGTAGAGTTCGAAACATATTTCCGAAAGTTGATGTTTTTTTCGAAAATTTATTTCGAAGACTCTCAGATTATTTCAAAATATTTTTTTCAATGTTTTTTTTTTGAATATTTTTTCAAGAAAGCATGAATTTTTTTTTTAGGACTCGGACCCCTATGATAGCTTTGGGCAAATTATGAAAATCAATCAAAAAATCGGTAAACCAATCCCAAATTCTTATAACGCTAAATATTAGTATAGTCATTGGTTTTGTAAAATGAGTTCATTCGTTTTAATGAAGAACCCAAAATTAATGAAGGGATTTGTGTGTTTTGCTTTTTTCGAATTCCAAATGAATGAAGGGATTTGTGTGTTTTGCTTTTTTCGAATTCCAAATGAATGAAGGGATTTGAGAGACAAGGTTAATTAAGAAAGCTAATTAGTAATGTACTAATTTGGAGAGGAGTGAACTAATCTAAGTAGTGTATTTCCTAAAAATGGTGATGCTAATAACCTGGGCCTTTTTCTTATATGCAAATCGGAGAATCTAAATAGCTAAATTTCTCTCTTAAGGCCCAATTAATTTTGATACGGGGCTTGAAGTTGGGCTTGGCCTAAGGCTTTACAGCAGTTTGATGGGTAATCCTGAAAAACGAGTAATAATAGTGCATGCAGCATGCTTTCTTCATCAAATTAAGAATCGGAAACTCAACGATATATATATATATATATAGGCAAATTCTCCTGTGCATCATTTGCACCAAATCAATTTGGTACAATTTAATTTTAGGAGTTCTTTTTCTTATTTTTTTCAGTTTTAGTTTTTTTTTTGTTTTTTTCAATTTCAGTTTTAGGTGGTTTTTTTTTTTCTTGACTCGGACCCAAACCCGGCCCGAGTGGTTCATGGTTCACTCAGCCCAAGTGGTTCATGGTTCACCCGACCCGAATGGTTCATATATGATTTAGGGTTCATTGTTTAGGGGTTAGGGGTTAGGGTTTAGAGTGCATAGTTCATCTAAATTAAAATTGAATTCAATTGCACCAATTTGAATTGATGCATGGGGTGCACAGGAGAGTGACTCATGTATTAATATGCTTAAATTATGATCATGCTATGATGCAAATCGCGTGCGTATGAGTTATAACATTACGTTGGAGATAAAGTTATGTATGTTAGTTTAGGGTGTACGACAATTCAAACGAAAACAAGAAAACAATGAAATCGAGTCAAGAAAAAAATCATTCTCCCGCATAATGAAATACGCCTTGCTTAGTGCTCACAGGAATTGTGTATCGTCTTCAAAGGTAAAATGGTTTCGATCTTTGTTTTAGTAGCACCACTGAACACAGAGCAATAGCAAACGAAATCGGAATATGAACGGAGCGATTATGTATCTGGTATACAAAAGTTCTGTATCCAGAGAGCTTTCGAGAGTGTGTGAATGCAAAAAATAAAAAATAAAAAAGGGAAGAAAAACGAGGAGGTCCGATATATAGACTAACCTTCACTCAGGGGCGTTGAGGAGATCGTGGGAGACACACGAACTTAGGGGGGTGGTTTTGACCGCTACGGCAACTTGAAACCCACGAAACGTCCAAGTTCGACGAACCTCACAGATGAGTTCAAATTTTTTGGGTCGGACCAAATCCAAATTGGGCTAACGATCTAACCCAGTCCATAAAGAATTTGGTCGTTTAGATGCGCTCCAAAGCCCACCCAATTGCCAATAACTACAGACCCTGTGTGTGTGTGGTTCATGGATGAGGGTCCCCATGCACCTATTTTGAAGAACATGAACTTACTCTCATAAATATAAAAGACAACTTCCTTGCAAGTTTTCTACTTGGGATAAGTGGGAAAAACTACACTTAGTGTTTTCTCACCCACTAGAAATCCTCTCTCTAGAGGTTGTGACGTTTTAATTTTTCCTATTAATTTATCACTCATCGAAATTTGGTTTTGAGATGTTTAATATACCACGATCATCTACTCCGCGAGTATAACGGTCCTATCACGTTTTAATTTCCCAAAAATTAACGTTTAGTCCTTTAACATTTTGATCAAATATGGGTGTTTGAAACTACTCAACAACAAAATTTCCAACAATATGCATTAGATACATCGTGCAAGTCAAGTGCAATTTTAAACGAAATTAGTTGTTTCCACCGAATAATATTAGTTGGTCACTCTAGTTTTTATTGAAAAATATTAATTGTGTATAATTGCACCGTACGTGCAACTAGTATACAAGAAATTTACTCAATGTTTAAAACACTTAAAGCAAGAAATAACTAAAGAGTAATACTTCGGCGCACCAATTGCACCATGCAGTTGGTGCAATTTCAACTCATAATTTTTTTATCAATGGAGGTTCTTTGCTTTTGCATGAAGTTGTTTATACTGAAAAGTACTAACGTTGTTAACTAATACTTTTATTTATATGGACCAATACTCGTCATTCCGTTTTTGTGGGTTCTATGATCCATTAAACTGATTATAATTGTACTAGTTCCGTATTAACATACATGTTGGGAGATGAGTTTAATAAAGAAGTTTTGATTAGATCCCAAAAACCCTGAGTATGACATGTTCAAGATAATCTTGATAGACTGAGTCAGGTTTCAGTATAGATTGTTCTGGAAGTTATCTGCATCATGTATAGTCAGCAGATATAGATCAGGTTAGATTTTGAAGACACTGAAGACTCAGTAAGTAACTGAAGACACTGAAGACTCAGTATGTCACTAAAGACACTGAAGACTCAGTAAGTAACTGAAGACACTGAAGAATCAGTAAGTTACTGAAGACTCAGTATGTCACTGAAGACACTGAAGACTCAGTATGTCACTGAAGATGCTGAAGGCTCAGAAGATACTGAAGACCCAGAAGTTACTGAAGACTCAGTAAGATACTGAATACTCAGTATAACCTGAATGTTCAGAGGCACTGAATATAATCTATCTGAAGACTACAAAAACTGAGAAAAACGCAAATATTCAGAAAAATAGATATTGCCCAAAACATTCTTATGCAGACAAAAGGAACTAAGTCTAAGTGTTGTTTAAGGTTGTCTCATTCAGAGAGATTGACCAAAAAGAGCCATTTTGTTTGTCTACATTCACTAAAGACAAGAACCAATCATAGGAAGACAACACTGTACTTTACTGACACTGAAAGCGACAGGACACTGAATCATGTCAGTAGTACTAAGTTCCAGACTGCAAAAATTGGTGATTGGCTACATGATTGCATATTTCCTAAAACATGCAAGGGAGTATTCAAACCCTAAATATAGCCCTTCATCAAACACCAGAAGAGGAAACCCTTGATACTATCTCCTCCAACGAATAGTTTTTCAAGAGTGACCTTGGTGAAGTTGCCTATAAATACCAGTGACCCTTTACATTGAGAGGTCACGGGAAATTTCAAAGCAACTCAAGAGCTCATTCGTATTATTGCAAATTGAAGCACTCGAAAAATCTAGAATTTTCCAAGTGTTTCACATTGGAGAGAGCTCATTCACTAAGCCTAGATTGATAAGAAATATACAAAGCTTAGTAGAGATATCCTAGCCTTTACATTGTTCTTATTGTAAAAAATATCTCACCCTAGTTGGAAACCAACCCAAAACTCAAACCCTTTGTTAAGGTAGTTTGTGTGTGTTTTGTTGGTGAGTTAGAGTTGTAAAGAGTTAGTAAGCTACAGTGAGTTCGCCAGAAAACTCTAGAGAAGAAGTTAGTAAGATACTTGTGGTAGTCTGAACACTTGTGTGTTTTGAGTTAGTAAGCTGCAGTGAGTCAGCCAGAAAACTCAAGGTAGAAAAGTGAGTAAGCTACAGTGAGTTAGCCAGAAAGCTTTAGGAAGTGGTTAAGGAATTTCTCTGAAGATCAGAGAGAGTGAACGTAGAAGATTGAGTCTTTGAACCACTATAAATTGTTGTGTTGTTTTACTTTCTATACTGCATTATTATCTTTTGCATGTTTTTCACTGAAAACACAGTTCACTGATATTCAGTTGGAACCAATCCACTGAACTTGCAACAAACTGATCACAACCTTAATCACTGTTTTATTGAAGGGAAGATTTTCAGCAAAGCTAAAACGAGTATAAACTTAGGGCCAACCATTCCGCACACTTGAGTAGCTAGAACAGATAGTTACCAAACTGAACTAACTCTACTGAGGGTTCAGTAAGATAATTATCTGATCCAAGCGCCTCAGGATCTCTGATAAACTCAGGCTCAGTTGGGCTAATCTGAAGCTTCTTAAAGCAGCTCAGGATCATTGTCTCAGTAGACTTTGACTTAGGGCAATCCGTGCTTCTCAGGGCAAAATCATCAGGATAACCAGACCCATCTGACCTCAGTGAAAGAAAAGTTTTAAAAATCACTGAACACCTGTATTCCCCCCATACACGTGTGAGACTCGTTAGCACCGGGACCAACAAGTGGTATCGGAGCAGTGGTTCATTTTGACCACTTAGTTTGGTAGCCATAGTCTATTTTGCTGAAAGACTTTGGTGGTCTACTGAATAGATCTGTTTGCTGATATCTCACAAGGCTCAGTCATCATGCCTTCTAAGAAACTTCCTATGTTCTCTGTGTTGGGATTATAATTTCCCAACACTCTGTTGAGAGCTATGACCTATGGAGATTGAGAATGCAGGCTCATCTGTATTCAAAACATGAAAGAATGTGGAGAGTGGTTACTAAAAGACCATTCAATTTACTGTTGTGAATCCCAGAATTACTGATACTGAGAGGAATGATCCAGAGATGAATTTCCAAAGCCTGATGATCAACTTACTCCTGATGAGAGAAAGTTAGTCAATCTGGACTACATTGCTAAATATACTTTGTATAGCACTATTGATGATGGTGTTGTGGGGATGATTTCTCACCGTGAAACTGCAAAAGAAATATGGGACACACTTGCTGTTATGTGTCAAGGCACATATCATATTAAGGAAAACAAACTTTCTGTTGCTATTGGAAAGTTTGATAGCTTTGAAATGGAAGATAGTGAATCCATTGATGAACTTGAGGTCAGATTCACTAGCATCATGAATGATCTGAGTGCTCTTGGGAAAAGATACCCACATAGAGAAGTGGCACTGAAAATTCTTAGAGGATTATCTAAGAAATGGGATATACATGCTGTGGTGATTTAAAACACCAAAAATATTGATTCCATGCCATATCAACAAGTTTTCTCTGGAATCCGAAAAGCTTATGAGTTTGTGATTGACAAGAAAACTAAGAAATCGACAAAGAAAAGATGATTCTTCATCTAGCAAGAATGTGGTTTTCAAAGCCAAAGAGAAATCATGTAAGTCTAGAGAGTTCGAGAACTCACTTGCCAAAAATCGGGATGAAAGGGGGAGGATAAGCTAATCTTGATGGCAAGGAGGTTTGAAAGACTCAATAGCAGATATGAGAAATATAAGAAATATTACAAGAATCACAGTACAAGAGAGACTCGTAAGAGGAGATGATATCTGTTTGAAAAATGAAGGACCCGAAAGTCAGAGGATCCTCATCCAAGAAGAAGGACTCCAAGACCAAGGAGGAAAGTGATCGGGATGATGATACCAACAGATCTTCTACAACTGTCGAAGAAAGGTCACTTTCAATATGACTGCCCTGGTGAAAAGCTAAAGAAAGAAATGAGAGACAAGCCAAGAGAGACAGAAAGATCTCCAAAGAAGAAAGCTATGATTGCGAAAAGGAAGAAAGAACATTCTCAAGAAGGTTTCCAGTTCCTCGGATGAAATTTTCTCGACAAAGGATGGCGATGATGATGTCTGCCTTATGGGCATGGAGGAGGTAAATTCTTCTATCTCTGTTGTTGCTCCTACACAAGCACATGAGTTCTCAAGTTCAACTGTAAATAGTAACTTTGACCTGATGGATTCGTTTGAGAATCTTATGAAGGACTATTCTGTGTTACAAGAACTACTCACGGAAACTCAAGAGCAAAACAAGGAACTGACTGCTGAGAATCTGAAGTGGAAAGACTCTAAGAATGCTGAGATCACTTCTCAATTGATGGGAACTACTGATGAACTAGATATTATGAAAGTACAACTCTCAGAAAAAGAGAAGGTGATAGAGATCCTGAATGGAAAATTAGAGAATTCCACTAAAGAGATTCAGCTTATCAGAACCTAGTTCAATGACCTCTTTGAGAAGCATGAAACTCTAAAGAAATGTGAGGATAGTGCGCAGAGAAAGTTAGCTCTATTGAATTCTGCATCTAAAGTGATAGATGAAATTCAGAGTTATCAAAGACCTGCAACTATAAAAGCTGAATTGGGATACATTCAAGGGGGAACCTCACAAGGTCTTCTGAATGCTACTTCTAGTAGCACCAAGACTGTCTTTGTTAAACCAGTGGCATTTAATCTTCTTACTGAAGAACTGCCCAGAGTTTTAGACAAGGGTAAAGGACCTATGGTTTTGAAAAAAACTCAAGGTTCGGGGAAGAAAAGCCCAGCCTCAAGAAAAGGCTAGAAAACCCGAACACTCGAAGAGGAAATTTTCGAACCCAATACTTCAAAGCCTCGTTTAAGAATACCAACCTAAAGAGATCTGCCTTTGAACCATCGGAGGAATTTTCGAAGAGAAACACTCGTGAGAGATATTCTCAACCGAAAAAGACCAAGTCCTCGACATCTTGAAAGACCCCAATTTCATTACAGTAACCTAAACCCCACTTGCCTAAGGGTAAAGGTTTCTGAACCCAAGTCACAGAGAGAGAGAGGCCGGTTGCACCAAAAGCTAAGGCACTTGAACAAAAGGCTGAACCCAAGAAGAACTCTAAGGCCCATGTTCATGCTAAGGCCGCACTCATGCACGTGATATTGCCAAGGCACCTAGGGTGGTGAATGTGTATGTAGATGTTTATGGGAGACAAATCAGCCACTCTAAAAAGTAATTAGAGTTGTTAGATGATTTGGGTTCCAAAAGGTACAACTAACTGGTAGGACCCTACACCAAATGGGTACCTAAGAACCGATCTTTTTTTTTAAGTGAAGGAAAAGAACCCACCGAAATGAATGAAAACAACATAAAGATCGATGAGTGGAAATGAATTGGCTCCTCTTTGTATGGTATCTCGGACAAGGATGTTCAAGACATATGACAGATATAAGCAACTAATCACCGACTATGTTGAGCAAAAAGGCCCTCAAATCACATTTGGAGACAATTCCAAAGGACAAAATCAAGGATATGGAACTCTTGAAGTTGACTTTGTTCATATCCATGGTGTTTCATATGTGTGCGGTCTAAAAGCATAACTTGCTTTCTATCACCAATTCTGTGACAAAGGATTCAAAGTTGAGTTATCAAAGAACTTATGTTATGTAAAAGACAATACTTCACGTAAAAAATTTTCTTGACCGGTACTAGAAAAGGAAATTTGTATCTTGCGATTGGAGTTCAACTCCTAAAGATACATGTTTGGTTGCAAAAGTTCCTCCGATACCCGGTTGGTTATGGCACAAAAAGAATGAATCACTTAAACTTCAAAACCACGAACAAACTTGCAAGATTAGCACTTGTAAGGGGATACCCAATGAAGTGTTCAAGAAAGATCATGTATGTGATGCTTGTCGAAAAAAGGAAAACAAATCGAGCATCTTTCAAAAGTAAAGTAGATGTTTCTACTTGATAGAATACTACAAGCTGTTACATATGGATCTCTTTGGTCCAAGAACACTGTGAGCACTAATGGCGTAAAAATACACAACCAGGTAGTTGATGACTACTCTAGATACACATGGGTCATATTCTTACTTAGTAAGAAAGAGACTCGAACAAAACTACTGAACTCTTGAAAAGGCTCAATCTTGAAAAGAATCCGAAAGTGGGTCAAAATCGGATCGATAAAGGAACCGAGTTTATCAATCATATCATATCGATTATTGTGCGTGAAATGGAATAGCTCATGAAACATCACCGCAAAGGACCCCACAACAAAATGGTGTTCTTTGAAAGAAGAAATAGGACTCTAAAAAGAATCTGCAAGGACAATGATTCTTTGGTGTCGATATTCCTAAGAGATTTTGGGTCGGGTTATCAACACCGCATGCTACTCTCCTCGAAACAGATCCATCTTGACCAAGAACCAAGGAAAAACTCCATATGAGCCAGGGAATGAAAGGAAGCCTCTTGTTTTTTTCTTCCGTGTGTTTTGGTTGCAAGTTTTTCATACACAATAATGGTAAAGATCGGGTTGAAAACTTTTGATAGCAAAAGGCGATGAAGGGATATTCTTAGGATATTCTCGAAGTCGAAAAAGCCTTCGAGTTTAAAACCGTAGGACTCTATTGTGGAAGAAACACCTCATGTTGTTTTTTGATGAATCTACTTGTGTTCGGAAGAAATGAATATGACTCAGAGAACCGATCAAGAGAATCACCGGACTTAGCCCGAAAAAGAATGATAAAACATCCTCTCGAACTCGAAAAGAAGAAAGTCAATCACTTTCTATGAATGGAGTGAATCGGACTCGCACAAAGAAGTTCGGGATGGAAAAACTCGAGGATGGTGAGACTCGGGATGGAAATTCTCCACCGAAGGAAAGCCAACACACCGGAAGTTGACCAATCTAAACATACACCGCCTCGGACTCGGTATGTAATGTCGATGAAGATGTGGTCACAATTTGAGGCAAACTCGAATCTATCAATCAATGGGGAACAAATGTCTCGACAATGTTCAATGGAATTTCCCTAGGAAGATGATTCTCTTTCTCCTTTTCTCATTGTTCACCGAATTTAATGAACTACCCGAACCTAACATTTACGATGTTGAGGATACTCTTCAAGGGGAACATCCAAGAGAAAATGGTTGGATAGTCATCCTACAAGTCAGATTGTGGGTGATCTATCAGATGGTGTCAAAACAAGAAGGTTCCATGGAGAAAGTGCTTTGTTCTGCTGCTTCCTATCTGAAAAAGAACCTACTGAGATTGAAGAAGCTTTACAAGATTCATTTTGGATTACTTCTATGCAAGAAGAGCTGAATCAGTTCTCAAGGAATGAAGTTTGGGTGCTAGTGGATAGATCTAAGAGGCACAATGTGATTGGAACTAAGTGGGTGTTCAAGAATAAGAGAGATGAAAACAACAACATTGTGAGAAACAAGGCAAGGTTAGTTGCACAAGGTTATTCCCAAGAAGAAGGCTTGGATTATGATGAAACCTTTGCACCTGTTGCAAGACTAGAAGCCATCAGATTGTTTCTTGCATATGTTGCCCACATGAAATTCACAGTCTATCATATGGATGTGAAAAGTGCATTTCTGAATGGTGTGCTTAAGGAAGAGGTTTATGTAGAACAACCTCCTGGTTTCAGACAGAATGACAAAGTTTACAGGCTCAGGAAAGCCTTGTATGGTCTTAAGCAAGCACCCCGAGCATGGTATGATACCCTTTCTTAGTTTCTTACTGACCATGGTTTTATCAAAGGAACTGTTGATAGGACTCTGTTCAGGATAGAAGATGGGAAAGACATCTTACTTGTTCAGATCTATGTAGATGACATCATATTTGGATCTCCAAATCATCAGCTGTGTGAAAAGTTTTCTACCCTGATGAAAGGAAAGTTTGAGATGTCAATGATGGGGGCTTAGTATTTGTGAAATCGTCCTTTCATATACCCGTTTTAGTCGGTTTTTAATCTCAACCGTCGATTTCTTCATCTACGCGATTTTTCCATAAATCAAAATCCCATATCCATTGAAAAAATATCTTTAAAAGCCTTTATCCAAAAAGCCTTCATCTTCACAAACACTCTGCTTCGAAACTCTCGATTGCCCAGAAATTTTCACCTATCTCAAAATCCTTCACCAGAAATTCTCCAAAAATGACACTTTCTGTATACGACAAACTCGCCATTTCCAATAAACCTTGGTACGAATATGTCGTTTCTCTAGAAAGCTCATCCAATGCAACTCACGAGGAGGAGGCGTTGCATATGATTCATTTGGCAAAGCTTACATGCCTGGTCGCGAATCAACTAGAGGCCGAATATGCGAAAGAGGTAATTGAGTTTATCTCTAATATGCAGTTAGATGATGAGAATTGCATAGAATCTCAGATTACAGTCTTGCATTTGGAGCATGGTTCGAAATATGTGGATTTTGTTAGAGAATTATATATTATTCCTAAGAATCTAAATGCCATATATGAGTTAAGTGATAGAGGTGAAGACCCTACGGTATATATGATGGGTAGGGAACAAGAATATTTGGATAAAATTACTGAGCATCCAGTAAAGTTTGAAGCTACTCTGAATAAGAGGCATTTGAAGCCTAAATATCGAGTATTATTGGATATTGTAAGCAAATGCATCATGAGTAGATCTGGTAGTTTCGAACAGATAAGCACGCCTAAGTTAAGGCTAATGGCGGCGATTGGAGATTCACCTTCCACGACATTCAATTGGTTGCACTATTTGATCAAGGTGGTGAGTGATCAAGCCAAACAAATTCAGAAAGTGAATGGCTCTGTAGTTATCAAAGGAAAGATTCTACATGCAACCAAGATTGCATTTATCTTGGAAATGTGCAGAGAAAAGGAGGACAACTTTGCCGATTTCACTTCCTTTCCAAAGTCAAAAATCATGTTCAAACCAACAAAGAAGACTTTGAGAGGAAAGAAAGAGAAAAACTCTGAGTCTCAGGAGGAGACTGCTTTGAAGAAAAAATCTGAAAGAAGCCCGCACAAGCTAGGGGAAAGCCCCCGATGCAAATTAAAAGAGAGAAAGGAGAAACTGAAGAAGAAAACACTGGCTCCTCAGAAGCGCAGAAGGCTTCAATCTATTGCTGAGAAGGAGGCCAGTGACACTAAAGAAACTCAACCTGAAGGCCAGCAAGGGTTGAAATCTCCACTTCAGGTTCTTGATCAGGTAGTGACAAATGTGCAGAGCAAGAAACCGAGAATGTGTTTTTTCAGAGGTACTCAAACCTCTCTCGAGCTCGGATAAAATCTCTCAGAAATCTTCAAGGACCTCGGATCCCCATCGAAGAAAGACTGCTCGGACTTCGGATCGATCAACCTCGTGAATTGCTTTGGACTTGGATGCGCTTTGAATGAACCATTTCTAGATCCATCACTCTAGAACTCATACACTTTGAATCTATCGCTTCGAAAGTCCAAGATTGAAGGAGAAGCCAAGAGACCGAATGGGCGGAAGCAAGGGGAAACAGTTCATCTTAGACAGATACCTCGAAATAATGTCTATCCCGACCTTTAGATATGTTCTTCGTGCTCGTAACCACAATGGTATATTCTCGAATCAAACACTCCGAGATGTTGAACATTGCTTCATACAGAGAGAGAAGAGTGATGGAATGCTTGAGACAAATACCTCGATCAATTCTCGTGTTTCGTAAAAACCAAGCCGATAATGAAAGTCACGATTTTGATGAATCGGTGATAAAGAAGCTAAATTGAAAAGAAAGCTATCGAAGGAGTTGATGCTTCCAGCTCCCATGATCAAAAGAGAGATGATGCAGAAAAGAAATCTGAGAAGGAGAAGGAACCTCAGATAGATACTGAGAAAGAGAAGGAAACTGAGAATCAGATGGGGACAGATATCGATCTTGAACCAATCGATATCGACAACCTCGATCGAAGTTAGCATTCTTCGTACCTTTTTACCTTTGTTATACATTATGCCGGTTATTGAAGTACCTAGCTTTAAATCGATGTTTATGATATCTTGATTGAGGCTCGGATGGAGCACCCAAATTCGGTTGGAAAATGTTGTACAAACTCCAGTGGTTGATTTCACACCAATCCTGGATGAGTTAAAGAAGATAGAGCCAAGGATGGATGAGATACTGGCAGGTCAATCTCAAAAGCTTGAGAATCTAAGCTCTTCATCAAGTATCTTTGCAAAAACAATTCTCACAGACAAGATGACTCAGATGAAGTTAGTTCTGGCTGCTCAAAATCAGAAAACGGAGAACATGAGTTCATCATCTGATACGCTTCAAACAACTCTATCAAGAAAATTAGCTACATTAGATGGAAAGATTGATGGAGTACATACAGAGCTTAATGCCAACATGAAGCAGATGTATCAAGAAAGAACTGCCTATCTTGAAGCTAAACTGATTGAGAAGAATGATCTGATGATCAAAACAGCTGTTGAGGAAATGGGCTCTCTGCTCATGACCAAGATGACAGAGATGATGCATGATGTCTTCTCAAAACAGTTTTGTCTCTTTCGGATGAATTCTCAATGGCCAAGAACTACATGATGAGGCTAGAAGATGAGCATGATCGGTTTAAGGGAGAGAAGTCTGCAGATGAGCAAGGAGCAATACTATATGGATCTTTGCCTTGACCGACTACTCCCAAGGTATGGTGCCAAAAAGGGGGAAAGGTCTGGTGGCAAATTAAGTGAGTTGTTGGCACAAACCTTGGAAAGAAAAGCCTAAAAAGAAGCTGAAGAAAAGAAAATTACTGATGCCTTAAGAGAGATTGAAGCCACTGAGAAACTAAAGTTCAAAGAAGCTGAGAAACCTATCTTCACTCAAACATCTGAGCAAACCGCTCAGGAAGTAATTTCTGAGAAACTGAGTGATAGAAGGATGATTGAGACAAGCAAAGCCGGTGAAGATCAAGTCAGACCTGAAAAGAGAAAGACTGTGGCATTTGTGGAACAAGAAAGGAAGAAAAGAGCAAAAAGCTCAAAACCTACTCAGAGGAAGCTGATAATGGAATTCAAAGAATCTGAGGAAGAAACTGAAACCCAGAAAGAAGCCTTCGATACCAAGAAAACTCTGAAAGATATTTAGATTGAAAAAGAAAAGAAAATTACTGCTTCAGTATCAGGTGTTCCACTGATCAGGAAGAAGAAAGAAGAAGAGCAGAAAAGAAGAGGTGGTTTTAAAAAGTTTCTAAGCAAAAGGAGAGGTACAAAAAAGACTCAGAAGTGGCCGCACATTGACAAGTGGATGCCTATACAGTTCAATGATGCATGGGAAGAGATCAAGTGAACCTTCTGGTTCTATTATGAGATTCTGAGAGAATGGAGGGGGAGCAGCTCGGATAAGAATGAAGCCTTTATTGAGTACTTACTGACATTCTATCCTAAGTACCTGCAAAGTTGGATTAACTTGGCAGATGAAGAAAACACTCAGATAGTAGCTCCTGGTCCATACATGTACCCAGCTCCTAGGTTTGAGAATGGCTATTAAATGAGGCAGTCATTTCTCAGGAAATAACCCAGTATGCCATCCAGCTAGGCCTAACAGGAAACAACCCTGAAATCATCAAGACAATAGATGAACTGAAGAAGAGATACTACGGGATGTTTAACCTGGAAGTGCCAGAGGATGAAGTGGAAGAAGACTGAAGACTTTGTACTTCTGTATTTTCTTTGATTTTCATTGTAATCTGTAACTCTTATTCTACATCAATGAAATTTTATCTTTATGCTCAAAGATAATATCTCATTATATTTTTACATGTCTTGATATGCCAGATTGTTAAAGAACTTGATTGGAGAAATACCATTTTAGTTGTAATAGATAAACTGAAACCTAAGGATAGGTTAGGTTTTTTTAAATGTAACAAGATGGTTTTGGCATCATCAAAAAGGGGGAAATTGTTGGGAGATGAATTTAATAAAGAAGTTTTGATTAGATCCCAAAAACCCTGAGTATGACATGTTCATGATAATCTTGATAGACTGAGACAGGTTTCAGTATAGATTGTTCAGGAAGTTATCTGCACCATGTATAGTCAGTAGATATAGATCAGGTTAGATTTTGAAGACACTGAAGACTCAGTAAGTAACTGAAGACACTGAAGACTCAGTATGTCACTGAAGACACTTAAGACTCAGTATGTCACTAAAAGACACTGAAGACTCAATAAATCAAGATATCAAGACTCAAGAAGTTCTTAAAGACATCAAGACTCAAGATGTCATCAAGACATCAAGACTCAAGATGTCATCAAGACATCAAGACTCAAAGATGTCATCAAGATGCTGAACACTCGAAGATATCAAGACCCAAGAGTTATCAAGACTCAAGAAGATATCGAATACTCAAGATAACTCAATGTTCGTGAGGCAATCAATATAATCTATCTCAAGACAACAAAAATCGAGAAAAACGCAAATATTCGAGAAAAAATAGATATTGCCCAAAAACATTCTTATGCGCATAAAAGGAACTAAGTCTAAGTGTTGTTTAAGGTTGTCTCATTCGTAGAGATTGACCAAAAAGAGCCATTTTGTTTGTCTACATTCATCAAGACAAGAACCAATCGAGAGGAAGACAACATCAGATTTTTATCGACAATTTGAAGCGACAGGACCCCTCAATCATGTCAAGAGTACTAAGTTCCGCATCGCAAAAATTGGTGATTGGCTACATGATTTGCATATTTCCTAAAACATGCAAGGGAGTATTCAAACCCTAAATATAGCGATTCATCAAACACCGAAGAGGAAACCCTTGATACTATCTCCTCCAACGGATAGTTTTTCAAGAGTGACCTTGGTGAAGTTGTTATAAATACCAAAGGACCCTTTACATTGAGAGGTCACGGGAAATTTCAAAGCAACTCAAGAGTTCATTCGTGTGGGATTATATTGGAAAGTATGCTTTTACTTTGTATAATCACACTAACTGAATTTCGGACTTATTTACTGAAATAAATTGTTTATCACTGATGCTTTGAATATGATTGAATGTTACATATATTTACTGCATAATTGTTCATTAAATAAGACGTGTTACATTGTAGTTAATTTAGTGATACCAAGATCACGAAGATTAAATTAATGGTTCCTTGTAACTAAAAAGTACACCATTCACGACCTAGATGGAAATGAACAATCCATCGTGAAAGGTTGTAGTGTAAGGCTCAGATTGGTTTGTCTTGACCAAGAGATTACACTAGTGCATGACTGATGCATTGAAGAGGACCTATAGGAGGATAAATTCTTCAGAACTGAACAAGGAAGAGTTAGACCTCAGTGGTTAGTTATTTCTTAATCTTCGTCCCTTAAATAGGATTGCGTGTGGTTAGTAACTATTGCTTTGACATATTATGGGAAGAGAATCAGTGAGATTCAATACCCTATATCTTGGGAAACATTATTGGTCACATGCGATTGCTAAGATTTAATCTGAGAGAATCGCGTGCAAGCACGCTTTTTCGATTTGCCCCCCTTGAGGTTCATAAGTTTTATCATACCAAATCTTGCAAGTGGAACTAGTTTCCGGTATGGATAATAATGTTGAACCGTTCCTTTACCAAGGATAAAAGATATTAATTAATGGAAATCTATTTCAGTGGCTTGAATTAATTAATGGGCTAGATAATCTTAAACACGGGAAATAATAACCGGGAGTCATATTAACTGTAATATGGGTTAAGATGGATAGTGCAATATTAACTATGTAGTGGGATTAATTAATATTTATGGGCTTGAATAATATTGTGGCTCAATATTGATAATTCAAGATCCATTGGAAGGTCCAATCTTAATTCTCCAAGATAAAGTCCAATAACTGAAAAAGGTGTTTAAAAATAAAATAAATTTGTTGTCTATTTTTCCTTGTAATTTTTGAAATTTATGGATAAAAGGGGAGAAAGATTTTCTTTGAATTTTGTTATGGAATGAAGATATGTATTCTTGGAATACAAGATTATCTCATTAAATTCAAGAAATCTCCCACTTGGTTATTCATATAAGGTGTTTTGAAATTTTTGAAAATAAAGGGCAAGAAATATTTTCTTGATTTTCTTGAAAAGATATTATGGAAGATATGTATTTCTTGAAATACAAGAATATCTCATAAATTCAAGAAGATCCAAATCTTGGAATCTTAGACCCTCTATTTTTCGAAAATACCATAATATGGTGTGGTGGGATTTTTGTGGAATATTTTAATTATGGGGAAAAGAATATAGGAGATATATTCAAGATTTCTTGGAGATCAAGAAAAGATTTTCCCACATTGTTTTTCTTCCCAAATTTTCGCCCAACCCCTATCTATAAATAGGGGATGATTCTTTCATTCCCAAGTGCAATTTCATGTGCTGGAAAAATTAGCAAATCCACAAAAGTGGTGCAACAAAGTTTATTTTTTTCCTTTTGTTAATTGTTCGCGAGTATCCTTTCACCGGATTGTTGAGCAAGGATGTGGGAATACTTGGGAAGGACTTTTGGTGTGTTTTCACATACAAGACCATTGCCATTCCAAGAGGTACGTTCACGTAAACTCGTAGTATTTCCGCATGCGTTGGATTTACGTGAATTATTTATATGCATGATTTGTTGTTGAAATTATTATTTGAATTAATATGGGTTAATTAATGCTAGTAATAATTGTTAGAATTAAATTTGTATTTAAATATTCATCCCGAATAGATCCGTGTAACTTATTCCCCAACAATTGGTATCAGAGCCTCGGTTTTGGGCTCTGAATTTTAAATTGTAATTTAATTCGTTGTCATTAAATTTTGAAATTGGATAGTAGAATTGCTAGATCTTTTTTTGAGGATATCCAAATGTCATGGAATTTAATGTGTTTAATTTATGCATGCATATAAATTGTGGTTTTTTAATTTGATTCGTTCAAATTCGTTTTGCCTCATGAGAAAATCCACGAGTAGATTAGTATTTGTTTGATTTGATCAATGTAATAGACTAGTCTAGATCTAGGTTTATTTATTTTGTAAATAAATTGTAACCGGATCGGAAACGGAGGCGGAGACGAAGAATTAAAAGACGGGATCCGAAATCGGGCGTAGCGTAAGCGTCGTCGTTTGGCGTGCCAAGGAGGCATCGCTGGCGACGCGGATGCTTCTTTGAGGCGACTGGCGTAAAGGCGAGGCCGGAGGAGCCGAGCGCAAGTGGGATTCGGCGAGGCGATCTTGGCGCCGCAGTAAAGTCGACCGTAGGCGCGTCTTGGATGACGCAGATCTTAGGCGACCATCATGGCGAAGCGTCTTGTGAGACGATTGCTTGGCGCCGACGGGTGGGTGATCTTGATGTCGAGGCGCCGAGGGCTTCGAGGCGTCGCGAGCGGCGTGGGCGACATCTTGCAGAATACCGGCGAATTGTAGACGGGCGCAATTCAACACGGCCGGGGAAGTGCTAGGCGGGCACTCCGACCCGTGAGCTGGTCGATGACGTGTCTTGACAAGGCGTTTTTTTGCAACTGTCAAGTGGGAGCTTTTCGAGACGAACGATGAAGGCAATGAAGACGATTTCTCAAGATCAAGACATGACAAAAATTAAACCATGACAATTGGATAAATGTGCCCAATATGTTTAATTTTTTGTCTTGATGTTTATGCATTATTTTATGCTTATTTAAATTGTGTTTAAATCTGCGATGCATGAGAAAATGTTTTTGAAAAATTTCACTTTCGAAAATTACTAAGTATGTTTAAACAATTAATTGACAATTTTATTCCGGATAATAAAATTGAATTAATTATTGACCTCCATGGTTTATTTATTTGTGAATTCTTTTGGAGAAATTCCCCCCACGGGACCGTCAAAAGATAGCTTTCACATGAATAAATTCCTAACGGATGATTGTGGATTATTACTAGTGGTGACGATGACCCTCCCCAAATAATAATTCTGTATTTAATCATGGTTATTACTTAGGTATAAAATTGATATGCATATACTTCCCCGAAGTCCCTGTCAATTTTATATTGGTCAAGTGGGAGCCAACTATTAATCTGGATATTAAAGGTTTGTAACTGTTCTTGTTTGTAACCTGCTTGAATGTGTTTAAATAATGACCCACCCCACGTGGCTTATTTAAACTGTTTTGAGATGTTGGCTGATGCATGTTCATATTTTTTGGAGATTTTAATATGAAACATGTGATCGAATCTTGTGATATACTTGTGCTTATGCATATAGTTGTTTATTTCAGTTCCGCATGTCGTAACCTTTTAATCCGCTGTTAATATACTTAAAGTCAATACAATATGTATGGAAACTATATTGATTGAAAATGAAAAATTATAATTGTCCTAACTGCACAAAAGCACAAGTGGATTCTTGACACACCAAAATCAGATGAGCCAACTGATGAGTCAAAAATGCGGGACTCGTCAGATCACCTTGCGAGAGATGTCGTCACTGAAAATGGTGGAGGACAAACCAATAAGGGATTACGTCCTCAGAATGATGGCCCATCCGAACAAACTTGAGGTTTTGAGTGCAGATTATAATCTGGGGACTCAGATGAATTTGGTACTTCACTCTCTGCCCAAAAGTTTCTGAGCATTTTGGCCTCGCTAGCTAATTTGTTGCAAGCTTTGGTCTCGGCAGAGATGTTGATGTGGCACCAAACTCAAGCTTTGACGGCAAGTGGTCCGTCTTCATTTTCTAGGCCAATGGATGGCAAGAAGAAGAAGGTGACCAAAAGCCATAAGCAATCAGACTCAACTGTTGCCATGGGAAATGGTAAGATGAGGAATGCTTGTGGTGTCAAGGAAAATCCTAAGAGGAAGTGCTTAAGCTGCGGTGAAAGAGGACAATGGAGGTTTGCCTGTTCCAACCCCAAAAGGGACGGAAAGAAAGGTAATTCTCACGCACTAGTTGTTGAAACTTGTTTAGCGGCGTATACTTCTCATTCGTGGGTGGTTGATACGAGATCCACTAATCATGTTTGCTTCACGGGTTCAAACTGATCCGGCAACTTAGTGGGAGTGAGATCCTCATCACACTGGGCGATGTTACGAAAGTAGCGGTTATTGCAATGCTACGTAAGTGGTAGATATTGCAATGCTACGATAGTAATTAAGTATTCTGAATGCTACGTAAGTAGCAGATATTGCAGTGCTACATGAGTAGTGGTTAAAGCAGTGGGAGAAGTGCACCTGTCTTTTAAAGATAAAGTTTTTTTTTATTATCTTTATGTTCCCAGTTTTAGAAAGAATTCACCTTCAGTTTCTAAAATTCTTTTAACGGATACTTAGTTTCTTCTAATAAGAATGACATCATTTCTTCAAATGAAGAGTGTATCTGTTATGGGACATTGGTCAAGTAATCTCTATACAATTAACTGTGCACACCACTCACGAAATGCATCCTATAACACATCAACTATTTTCGGTAAAAGAAAACATTCATCAGACGTGAACGAAACACTTCTATGGCATCTAAGATTGGGACATTTTAATCCAGAGAGGATCCAAAGGTTGGTGAAAGGCGGTTCACCGAGTCTCTCCAAGTTGAACCAATTCCAACCTGCGAATCATGTTTGGAGGGTAAAATGACCAAGAGGGCATTCGAAGCCAAGGGGAATAGAGCCAAAGAAGTGTTAGAAATCGTTCACACAGACATATGTGGTCCAATATCAACCATGGCAAGAGGAGGTTACGAGTATTTCGTCACTTTTATTGATGACTACTCGAGGTATGGTTATATTTTCCTTATGAAGCATAAATCTGAGACCTTTGAGAAATTCAAAGAATTTAAGGCTCAAGCGAGAGAATCATAGGGAAAAAACATATCAAGTCTCTACGATCCGATCGTGGAGGCGAGTACCTCAAATGATGAGTTTTGAACTACCCATCGATGAAGGGGATTGCATCCCAAATGATCAAGCACCGGAACCCCTCAACAAAACGGGGTGGCGGAGCGAAAAACGAACTCTTTTGAAAATGGTTAGATCAATGATGTGTTATCGCGGATCTTCCCAAGTCGTTAGGGGTCATCCTTGAAACAACGGCTTACATTCTACGAACTTGGTGCTATCCAAATCGGTTCCCAAAACTCCCAAAGAATTGTAGACCCAGGCGTAAGCCCAAATATGGACACACATGAGAATTTGGGGGTGTCCAAACCACGTGTTGGACAAGGAAGCGAAAAAATTGGATCCTCGATCGAAATTAAGGTTGCTTATAGGATACTGTGAGGGAACAAAAGGGTGTATGTTCTATGGTCCCAAGATCAAAAGGTGGTAATAAGCACCCACTTTAGATTTTTGGAGGAAGACTATATGAACGAAAAAGAAGACCAAGTGAGATTACCTTAAGTGAGCTAAGGGGCTAACCTCATTGCCAACTGTCTAAAGATGATATACCAAACAACACACTTTCACAACCTGCAGCCTCGTCAGTAGTGGGAGGGTTGTGAGACAACCGAGAGATTCATGGGGATAGGAGAGTCCTCGGACTGGATTCCCGGACAAGATGAATCAGACCCATGGACATAAGATGAGGCAATCCAAGATAAGGATGCGGTTTCTTGGCAAAAGGCAATGAAAGCAGAAATAGGGTCTATGGATCATAACAGAGTGTGGGAGCTAGTCGAACCACTTAATGGGGTCAAACCTATTGGTTGCAAGTGGGTATATAAGAGAAAGAGGGGACCGGACGGAAAGGTGGAAACCTTCAAGGCAAGGCTTGTGGCGAAAGGTTATACTCAGAAAGAAGGGATTGATTATGAGGAAACCTTTTCACCTGTAGCAATGCTTAAGTCCATCCGGATTCTCTTGTCGATAGCTGCGCATCTCGATTTTGAAATCTGGCAAATGGATGTCAAGACAACTTTCCTTAACGGAAGTCTTGATGAGGAAATCTATATGCAACAACCTCAGGGCTTCATTGAAAAGGGCCAAGAACAACTAGTTTGTAAGCTCATGAAATCCATTTATGGACTCAAACAGGCATCCAGAGCTTGTAACCAATGTTTTGATCATGTTATAAAGTCTTATGGGTTTGATCAAAACGAGTTCGAAAGTTGTGTGTATAAAAAGTGTGTCGGAACTGTATTGGTATTCTTAGTACTATACGTAGATGACATTCTGCTCATCGGGAATGATGTAAAGGTGTTATCAGACGTAAGGGCATGTTTTTCAAAACAGTTTGATATGAAGGACTTAGGGGAAGCCGGGCACATCCTTGGGATCAAGATCACTCGAGATCGCAAGAAAAGGATGATAGGCTTATCGCAAGCTTCATACATAGACACTGTGTTGAAACGATTCAGCATGCAGGATTCCAAGAAAGGCTTCGTACCTTTCAAGCATGGAATCCATCTATCCAAGGAAATGTGCCCTAAGACACAAAAATAGATAGATGACATGAAAGGCATTCCTTATGCTTCGGCTATCGGAAGCCTTATGTATGCAATACTGTGTACGAGACCGAATATCTGCTTTGTCGTTGGCATGGTGGCAAGATATCAGAGTAACCCGGGGAAGGATCATTGGACGGCAGTTAAAAACATTCTGAAGTATCTGAAAAGAACTCGAGATAGAATGTTGGTTTATCAGTCAGATAGTCTAATCCCCATCGGCTACACGGACTCGAATTTCCATTTAGAAATAGATTCCAGAAACTATCTGCCTCAGTTAGTGTGCTTTCATTTGGGAAGTGTAGCCATGAAATGGATGAGTGTGAAGTAGAAATGCATCACTGACTCAACCATGGAATCCGGGTAAGTAGCTGCTTGGGAAGCAATGAAAGAACCAGTTTGGCTCTAGACCTTCTTAGTGGACTTGGATGGAGTTCCGAATTTGTCTAGCAATATTTGCTAGGGGCAGTTGTAAATTCAAGGGAACCAAGAGTCCACGAGTCAAACAAGCACACTGAAGGAAAGACGTCTTATACGAGAAATCGTTAAGAGAGGAGATATAGAGGTGGCAAAGATCGCGTCAGAAGACAACCTAGCTGATCCATTCACAAAGGGTCTGCCTCTGAATACATTCGAGAGACATGTGAAAGGAATGGGTGTCAAGACCGTTGTCAATCTGCTTTGAGTATAAGTGGGAGACATTATTAGGTTCGTGTAGGTGGCATTAGTTGTCACGTACTACACGAGACATGATGATGTATACTTAAAAGCAGACTTTGAGTATAAGTGGGAGATTGTTGGGATTATACTGGAAAGTATGCTTTTACTTTGTATAATCAGACTAACTGAATTTCGGACTTATTTACTGAAATAAATTGTTTATCACTGATGCTTTAAATATGATTGAATGTTACATATATTTACTGCATAACTGTTCATTAAATAGTACGTGTTACATTGTAGTTAATTTAGTGATACCAAGATCACAGAAGATTAAATTAACAGTTCCTTGTAACTATAAGTACACCATTCACGACCTAGATGGAAATGAACAATCCACCGTGAAAGGTTGTAGTGTAAGGCTCAGATTGGTTTGTCTTGACCAAGAGATTACACTAGTGCATGACTGATGCATTTAAGAGGACCTACAGGAGGATAAATTCTTCAGAACTGAACAAGGAAGAATTAGACCTCAGTGGTTAGTTATTTCTTAATCTTCATCCCTTAAATAGGATTGCGTGTGGTTAGTAAATATTGCTTTGACTTATTATGGGAAGAGAATCAGTGAGATTCAATACCCTATATCTTGGGCAATATTATTGGTCACATGTGATTGCTAAGATTTAATACGGAGAATCGTGTGCAAGTACGCTTGTTTGATTTGCCCCCTTAGGAGGTTCATAAGTTTTATCATACCAAATCTTGCAAGTGGAACTAGTTTTCGGTATGGATAATAATGTTGAACCGTTCCTTTACCAAGGATAAAAGATATTAATTAATGGAAAGTTATTTCAGTAGCTTGAATTAATTAATGAGCTAGATAATCTTAAACACGGGAAATAATAACCGGGAGCCATATTAACTGTAATATGGGTTAAGATGGATAGTGCAATATTAATTATGTAGTGGGATTAATTAATATTTATGTGCTTGAATAATATTGTGGCTCAATATTGATAATTCAAGATCAATTGGAAGGTCCAATCTTAATTCTCCTAAAGGCCCCCCAATTAGCCCAAGATAAAGTCCAATAACTGAAAAAGGTATTTAAAAATAAAATAAATTTGTTGCCTATTTTTCCTTGTAATTTTCGAAATTTATGGATAAAAGGGGAGAAAGATTTTCTTTGAATTTTGTTATGGAATGAAGATATGTATTCTTGGAATACAAGATTATCTCATTAAATTCAAGAAATCTCCCACTTGGTTATTCATATAAGGTGTTTCGAAATTTTTGAAAATAAAGGGCAAGAAAGATTTTCTTGAAAAGATATTATGGAAGATATGTATTTCTTGAAATACAAGAATATCTCATAAATTCAAGAAGATCCAAATCTTGGAATCTTTGACCCTCTATTTTTCGAAAATACCATAATATGGTGTGGTGGGATTTTTGTGGAATATTTTAATTATGGGGAAAAGAATATAGGAGATATATTCAAGATTTCTTGGAGATCAAGAACAGATTTTCCCACATTGTTTTTCTTCCCAAATTTTCGCCCAACGCCTATCTATAAATAGGGGATGATTCTTTCATTCCCAAGTGCAATTCCATGTGCTGGAAAAATTAGCAAATCCACAAAAGTGGTGCAACAAAGTTTATTTTTTTCCTTTTGTTAATTATTCGCGAGTATCCTTCCACCGGATTGTCGAGCAAGGACGTGGGAATACTTGGGAAGGACTTTTGGTGTGTTTTCACATACAAGACCATTGTCATTCCAAGAGGTACGTTCAAGTAAACTCGTAGTATTTCCGCATGCGTAGGATTTACGTGAATTATTTATATGCATGATTTGTTGTTGAAATTATTATTTGAATTAATATGGGTTAATTCATGCTAGTAATAATTGTTAGAATTAAATTTGTATTTAAATATTCATCCCGAATAGATCCGTGCAACTTATTCCCCAACAATTCGTATTATTGCAAATTGAAGCACTTGAAAAACCTAGAATTTCCCAAGTGTTTCACATTGGAGAGAGCTCATTCACTAAGCCTAGATTAATAAGAAATATCCAAAGCTTAGTAGAGATATCCTAGCCTTTACATTGTTCTTATTGTAAAGGATATCTCACCCTAGTTGGAAACCAACCCAAAACCCAAACCCTTTGTTAAAGTAGTTTGTGTGTGTTTTGTTGGTGAGTTGGAGTTGTTAAGAGTTAGTAAGCTACAGTGAGTTAGCCAGAAAACGCTAGAGAAGAAGTTATAAGCTACTTGTGGTAGTCTGAAAACTTGTGTGTGTTTGAGTTAGTAAGCTGCAGTGAGTCAGCCAGAAAACTCAAGGTAGAAAAGTGAGTAAGCTACAGTGAGTTAGCTAGAAAGCTTTAGGAAGTGGTTAAGGAATTTCTCTGAAGATCAGAGAGAGTGGACGTAGGAGCTTGAGTCTCTGAACCACTATAAATTGTTGTGTTGTTTTGCTTTCTGTACTGCATTATTATCTGTTGCATATTTTTCACTGAAAGCATAGTTCACTGATATTCAGTTGGAACCAATCCACTGAACTTGCATCAAACTGATCACAGCCTTAATCACTATTTTATTGAAGGAAAGATTTTCAGCAAAGCTAAAACGAGTATAAACTTAGGGCCAACCATTCCGCACACTTGAGTAGCTAGAACAGATAGTTACCAAACTGAACTAACTCTACTGAGGGTTCAGTAAGATAATTATCTGATCCAAGCGCCTCAGGATCTCTGATAAACTTAGGCTCAGTTGGGCTAATCTGAAGCTTCTGAAAGCAGCTCAGGATCATTGTCTCAGTAGACTTTGACTCAGGGCAATCCGTACTTCTCAGGGCAAAATCATCAGGATAACCTGACCCATCTGACCTCAGTGAAAGAAAAGTTTTAAAAATCACTGAACACGTGTATTCCCCAGCCCATACACGTGTGAGACTCGTTAGCACCGGGAACAACAATACATGAATATGCTGCTGAATATTTCCAGCTAAACTTAGTACTACATATAAATCCAAAAATTGATGCATTAAGGAGGGCAGGCTAAGGATATTATGAGACGAGTGAGTCTCATGTGCATTCAGATGCACCGTGCACTCATAGTACATTTTAGAATCATGCAACTATTAATATTGAAAAATAGTTGTACGGTTCAGTGTAAACAAGTTGCATCTGAAAAAATAGTTGCACGGTTCAGTGTAAACAAGTTGCATGTTTCAGTATAACAAATTGCATTATTCTAAAATGCACTATGAGTGAACGGTACACCTTACAACTTATGAGAAATTAGTGAGTTGTAGGAAGCAAGATGTTGGTTTTGTGTTATGATCATGTAGTTTGGGTCTATTAAAGATATGAATGATCCTAGTCCTAGGTAAGGTACCCACAAGCTCTATCAATTAATCTTTGGTCCTAAAACAACCTTGTTCCCCTACACAGACATTCAAAAAGTTTCCTCCATCAGTTGTTCCTCGTGATACATGTAAATACTTTTTGTTGTTTTTCGTTTGTTCTTGCCAACATTGTATTTATTTCTCTTTGATAGGGTTGGATTCTGCCCCTCCCTAACATAAAAAAGATAATGGCCTAGAACTTGTTATTGTCAAATATCTACTTTGATATATTTTTTACAATAAAATTTGTATGTTATAAATATCATATTAGATCGAATCACTAAACTTTTGTTATATATACACATATTTTTATTGAAAGTGATTGCGAAAGAATTCCTCGTTTATTTAATTTTTCTAACAATCTTTTTCACTCGTGGATTTAATTCTAGTTCATCATTGGAAGCTTTCAATGGGGATTTATGAGTGCACGACTCTTATACCATAAAAGAATTTCGTCTCATTCAGGGCCGATCCTTGAAATCTAAGTCGAGTTTAAAATTAGATCCACATAACCCCTCCCCCCCCACAACACTAGTTTTGGCTGAACAAAGTCAACGTCTTTCTCATGTTCAATAACTTCTTTATTTAATGCATGTGTATCATAATTTTCAGTCACTTATTCAAAATTAAATTCATCATCCACTTTCAATTTTTTACTTTTTCTTCTATCCACAAATTCTTAACTTTATTTTTTTTTTTCTCTGATTAATTGTTTGTTAATACCAAAATATATTTTGAGTTAAATTTCAATCCTTATTTTTTTTCCCTTTATATCCAAATTCCATATTTATGAGACATGATGTTGGAAATATAATTTAAAATCAAATAATAAATAAACAAATTATCAATTAATATTGGTCAACAAACATAAAAAAGTTACACATACAAAAATATGTACATATAAATATGTCAAATTCAAATTATAATTTTAAATTTTAATTATCTCGTTGTTAATCTATAAATATTGTAATTTTTTTGATAAACTTCACTTGTATAAATAAAACAAGAAGAAGATAAATCATAAATATAAATCGTCTAATGTTAGGGTTTTGAAACTTAAATATTTATTTGTTCTACTTTCTTTGTTGTTATTTGTAAAAAATAAAAAAGAATAGTGTGCAACTCAAAACAGAATTATATTATGTAAGTATATAACAGTGACTTTCAAAAGATGAACAAAAATTAATATTTCAAGCCACCTTGAGAGAGTTCGAAAGAGGAACAAAAATTAATATTTCAAGCCACCTTGTGAGAGTTGGAATCGGAAACCTCATTGAGGTGGAACAAAGCCTTCTACTGCTTGACCATACGCTAGCTTCTTCTATATTTATCGACAAAGTTAAAAATATACTTCCTCTGTCACAAGATAATGTACACATTTTTTTTTTCGATTGGTCCCATAATAACACGCACATCACCAAAATAGAAAATCCTCCATAGTCTTCATTCTCACAATATTACACAAAATGTTATTACTTTTGGCCCCACACATACACACAATTTAATTGCTTTCTTTATTTTATAAATAAAAGTTCACAAAATTGCCCCTAAAAATCTACTAATTATTATAGTTTCTTAATCTTTGTGACCATTTTGGGGTGCATATTATCCCGGAATGGAGAGAGTAATAGATATAATATATAGATATATATACATTTATAATTTTGGGGCCCTAAAAAATCACAAAATATATGGGCTTGAGTCAATCGATTCATTGGACTCACTATAAGCACGGCCATGGTCTTATCTAAAAATCCGAACTTGTAGAGAGATATGAAATTAACTCGTACAATGAAATAAAAGAAGAAAAATAGTATGAGCGGTGAAAATCACAAATTTAACATCAAAGGTGGCCCGGCCAGGTTGTTAGTAAATTTTATTATTATTATTATTATTATTATTATTATTATTATTATTATTATTATTATTATTATTATTATTATTATTATATTGTAGACCATATGTATTCTTCATTACTTTAGAATCCCTAAATAATTTTTGATAGGATACATTTTCTAGCCAACACAAAAATTTGTTAATTAATTACTATAAAAATTTGTGTGGCCCTAAAATCTTGGTGAACTCTATATTTTTAATTTACTGATATGCACAAAAATTATTATTATTATGTATAAAAATTATCATCTTTTAAAAAATATAATATTTTTTAAACAGTGATAATTTTCGTACAAAACAATTATATATTTTTTACGAAACTATGATAATTTTTATGCATAACAGCACGTGCCCCCTCAAGTTTTTTTTTACTACTATATTTATATAATAAAAATTATATTTTGTATTATTAGTTTTTCTCAAATATGCCATAATTCTTAACCCTCAATTCTAATTCAATCCCAAATTAGTTGAAAAGGTATTTTCTGTAATGAATATCATAAAGTTTCGTCCGTGCAATTGGACGAGAATGGTAGTTTGATTTTATATATATTGAGAGAAAAGTTTTTGTTAGTGTTAGTGTCCTAGAGACAATCTATTGTAAGGACATAATACTCGATGATATTCAGTTTGATTTAATATTATAGTTCATTTAATATTAATGTATGGCAATACACTTGTTTGAATATTATGTTTGATTGTTTGCATTTATTCATGCAAGTGTTCCCATGAGTCATTGTTGTCATTGAGGTTGTGAGAACTCACATGATTCTCAAATGACCCCGATCAAGGATCATCAAGAATGAGATATTGATGATGCAATTGAGATTGGTGTGCGATTTGCATCATACTCTTAGAGAGTGTAGTAAGATCTCACTTACTGCGAGATACTAGGTATTTCATGATGGATGCACAAATACCTTAGAGGGTATTGGTATACCCATTCGAGAAACCGTTTGATGTAGTTCCACTATATGTGTCTACGTATGTCTCGGTTAGTGGGATCGATGTGATACTCCTTTGACTTGAGGTCAATACGCACGACATGTGTGGAGTTATGAACTTGGACCATGACCGACGTTTGCACACTTCCATGGATAGATATGGCTTGGATTTGGTTCATCACGAAGTGCATGTGAGTGGTAGTTGAGCCAAGAATATGATTCATTCCTCAATGTGGATTTAGGGAGAATACTCATCTTCTCGTCATAATTGGATCTAAGTCATCGGCCGATGCACGTCAACTTAGACTTTGTGGCTAAGTGTGACATACATAATCAATTAGTGATTAGAGATAATATGATTTAATTATTTGAATAGACATTTCATCATGTTCAAGACTAATCGCATATTCGTTAATGAAATGAAGATATCGCAATAGCCCATGTTTCAGTTACAGGTAGTTGCACGTTTCTCGCAACGTACCTCATATATTGAGAATGTCTAATTTATTGTCTAGGGTTCAATTAAGACCGTTAGTTTGACTAATCGCTCGATATATGAGGGTCTATGTGTCACACAACAAGTAATGATTTTTTACTAATTATATACACTACGTTATGAACTAACATTTTTTTCACGAAATTCTATGAAATCTAGAATAAAATCCACTTCATAATATAATTCATGTGGCATTTTATAATCTGAACATCATATAACAATTAAGGTTTTTCTTCTTAATTAATAATAAACAAAACTTACGTTTTCTTTAAAACTAAACGCAGACTATATATATTATGATGATATCATAATGGTAAAATTTGAAATGTTGATGAAATGATACATCAATAAATATCACTAATTATTCTTCTAGCACATGCGTTTGCTCTATTATTATTTGCCTGTTTGTATTTTCCTTTTTTAGATCTAAATTATACTCGTCGGACATTAAAGACCATTTAAAGCAATGCTTCATAAAAATACATATATATTAAAAAATCCAACAACATAATTTGCGGTAATTAATTAATATAAACATAAAATTAATTAACAGGGTTCAATTATTCAGCCTTATTTTTACATCATTATTCGAAGGGAGGATAGTGACTTGGCCAAGTGGTTAAAACAGTTTTTGAATTACGTTCATAATTAAGTGTTTTAATTAAGTTATTTAGAGGGGACCATTCGCATCTTATTATTAATATTTAGTTAACAGGTTTGATTATTGAGGGGCTGGCTGTAAAAGTGAGGGGTATGTGCGTCATTTAAGCAGATAATAATATGTACGTATTTATAATAATAAACCAATAAATATTTGAAAAGAAGAAAAATAGAGTGAATTTATACGGACGCCGCCCTGCGTATATGGCCTATGATAGCAATGCTTATCTGTATATTTCGCAGTCGGACTCGGACCCCTACAATTCTTCGTTTTTTTTTCTCATGTTGTACTAAATATTTTCAAGAAAATCTAGTTAAATTCAAAATTTACCTAATGCTATTAAGTAATTATGTACTCTATCCGTCTCAATTATATATTTTTTTTAAATAAATGTCCCAAATATATAGACTTAATTTTATATAGAGTAACTTTTTATAATTAATTTATTAATATAACCCTATACATTAATTATATTGAAAATTATAACAATCCTTAAATAGAGTTATAGTAGAAATTTTACTTTTCTGATTTACCTTTTCAAAAAAAATAAAATAATAATTTATGTAAAAAAACCCAATTAGCTATATACACTACAAAAAAGACGGGGTGTTGGGAGATGAATTTAATAAAGAGTTTTGATTAGATTCCAAAACCCCTGAGTATGACATGTTCAGGATAATCTTGATAGTCTGAGTCAGGTTTCAGTATAGAATAGTTAAGGAAGATATCTGCACAATGTATAGTCAGCAGATATTAATCAGCTTTTAGACTCAGGTAAGACCTGAATGCTCAGAAGATACTGAAGATACTAAAGACTCATGTAAGACCTGAATGTTCAGAAGATACTGAAGAACTGAAGACTCAAAAGTTACTGAAGACTCAGAAGATACTGAAGACTCAGTAGTTACTGAAGACTCAGGTAGATCTGAATGTTCAGAGGCACTAATGAAATATCTATCTGAATATATGCAAAACTAAGGAAAACACACATTTACAAAAGAATAGATATTGCCCAAAACATTCAAGAGCAGACAAAAGGAACTAAGACTAAGTGTTGTTTAAGGTTGTCTCATTCAGAAAGAGTGACATAAAAAGAGGCGTTTTGTTTGTCTACATTCACTGAAGACAAGAACCAATCAGAGAAAGACAACACCGCATTTTTCTTTCGACATTAATCGAAAAGCAATGTGGGATACTCGGTTGAAATATCGAGGGAAATGACCAGATAAAAGACAAATGGTCTGCGCAGTTTAACCGGTAAAGTTCAAAAAATTGAAGATGCTGCCTAAACGAAACCATCAACGAACTCGATGGAAGGATTACGATGTCAATAAACAAGCCGAGAACTTGGTAGAGATGTCTAATAAAAAGATATCAACTACAAAATTTTAAGGTCTCTCACCAAGAAATGGGACATGAAGGTCCGCAGAATCAAGGATTGCCAAGACATTTAAAAAATGAAGCCAAGTAGCTTGTTCTTGAGCCTTAAAGCTCACGAGTTCGATTTGATTGAAAGAGGACAAGTTGATGAAGATGAGGTGCCCGCTGAAGCCTCAACTTCAAAATCGATTCTTTTAAAGGCAACCAAAGAAGAAATGAAGGCCAACGAACCTGTTGGGAATATAATGAAAAGTCTATGTGAAAGATTCAGCAAACTGATGCAAGGGAAATTCGAGATGTCCATGATGGGACAGATGAATTACTTTCTGGGTCTTCAAGTAAAGCAAAGTACAGAAGGGATATTCATCTCGCCAAGAAAGTACACTAGGAATTTATTGGCTAAGTTTGGAGTTCAAAATTGTAAGGAAGCCAAAATTCCTATGATGACCGGATTCAAGATGGATCCGGATGAGGATGGTCGAAAAAACAAATCGGAAGAATATAGGGCTCTCATTGGATCTCTACTATATATCGATTGCCAACCAGACCGGATATAACCTTCGCGATAGGTGTATGTGCGATTTCGAGCAAATCCAATGATAAGTCACCTAGAAGCGACTAAGCGGATTCTTAAGTATCTGAAGGGGACAAGAAAACCTTGGTTTATTTTACCCATCGATGATAATCTAGAGCTTAGTGGGTATTCTCGATTACGATTATGGAGGTTGCAAGATTGACGAAAAATCCACCTCGAGAACTTGTCGGTTCTTAGGAAGTAAACCGATCTCGTGGTTTTCAAAAGAAGCGGACATCGGTTGCAACATCTACTATTGAAGGTAATATATGGCTCTGAGAAGTTGTTGTTCCCAATCTTTCTCGCTTAGTCGGCGGTGAGGATTATAACATTGAAACTAAGAATGTACCTATTTTCTGTGACAGTAATAGTGCTATTGCAATCACTCAGAATCCTGTTCTACATACAAGATGCAAGCATGTGGATGTCAGACACCATTTTATAAGAGATCATGTTGAAAAGAAGAATATCAGAATGGAAAAGATTCATCTTGATATCTGTAAAAGTCGATATTCTAACCAAGCCACTAAGTGAGATCGATTCGGAAGAATTATGCAATGAGCTAGGGCTTCTGGATCTTGGAGAAAATGCACCTAAAATGTTTGATGGAATGATCTCCAGAACCAGCTGGTTAAGAAACTAATCAGTTCAAGAGAAATCAGTTGAATTTGGTATCTCAACTGATCAGAAGATCAGTCAAGGAACTGATATGAGAAGGTACTGATCAGATTTAAAGTTTATCAGATTAAATGAACTGATCGTTTAAAGGATTATCTGATTAAATCTGTTCAGTTATACTTTGTAAGTCGATTAAGCAAAAATTCAACAAGATTCACAAGTGGTATTCACAAGATTAAAGCTTAAAATCGCATAAGGATACAGGAATTTTACACAACAATGAAATAACATAAATTTTCACTGATAAAGACCAAGGTCGTTTACATTACAAGATACAAGTACAAGAGGACCCGGAGGTCAAGACATAAACCCTAAACCCTAAACCCGAAACCTTAACACTAAACCATCATCCTAACCCTTGAAGAAGTGGAGAGAGAGATTTTAAATCGATGCTCTCATTTTCCCCACTTAACAAGGGTGAGAGAGGCTTTAAAATAATCTAAAGCGATCGCTAAAGCTAAAACCCAAAGGAGCGAGAGCGGCGTTGATAGGATTTTTTAAGCCGGAGCCCTAAGAAAAGAGTTAGTGGGCTCTCCAATTTTAATGGTGGTGAGTTGATATACGGGCATCAAGCTGTTATCGATCTTGAACCGTACATCAAACTCATGTTCATTTTCAGACTGAGTCTGTTGATGCGGGTTACGTCATCTCGATAGACACACAAGGTGCATACGGTTAGGAGAAGTGTCTTCTCAGTTGCGATAGCAGAACCGCCGCCTCGGTGGTAGAGAAGCTTGGCAACGATTGTATGTGAAATCTTTGATGACGACGAAGACAGTGATAAGGGACACACAGGGATGATTTGAGAAGCTGAAATCATTGAAAAAGGGGTAAAAGTGTTTGACGGAAGTTTAACCGGAAATAAGGGTTCACCAGGATACATGATTCTACAAAGAAGATAAGTATGGTGATTGGGTTATGTTGTGTAAAACAATTGGTCCAATTTATAGAGACCAAGCAAGGGTGCAAATGCAAATTCGAGTTCTCAAAACCTTTTAGAGAAATCTGCACCAAAAGGACAGCGTGTAGAAATCACGCGACTGATAATTGGAGAAATTTACGGCGGATTGACATATCGAAAGATTCAGACGATAATTACGCATGTCAAATCGCGCCAACTTAGGGAATAAAAGCTACTATTCTAGACTAAGTTTTGGCGGTAACTCTTATCCCAAGAATTGGCTTGATCTGAGAAGAATCAGATTAGGTCAACTAAAATCGATTACACATCTGTTCGATCGATGAGGAGATCACCGAGAGCTTGAAACTCCAACAAATCAGATACATCAGTCTATGGGAAAAACAGAAATATCAGTTGAAGGGGGAAACTTCAACGGATCAAGGAGGATCAAAAGGAAAACCGACGTATTCAAGGAAGATCAGTTGAGCTTGAAACTTCAACAAATCAGATGCAAGTGAAGAAGATCAGTTAAAAGGATCAGTTGGGAAATTTTAAGGCTTAGGCAGAATACTAAGATCAACAAGTGAAATCAACATGGACAAGTGGTATTGACTGATTACAATATCGATCCAACCGATCTGCCTTTCTTTTCTCTTGTTCTTTGCTTATTTATCGGATCTTATATGATATTATTTGCCTTACTGTACCCATTATCCTTGTGACGTATTCCCTGCAAATCATTTAATGCGGACGTGGGGAACATGTATTAACTGCTACTAAATGTGCTTTTAAATCCAAAAGGTTTTAAATGCGTGCTTTTCCCGACCCTACGATCAAAACCGCTTAATGCTGAGCGTTTAATCTTTTCAAACGGTTGATCTTCCAAATCTTGTCTTCTTTTTCCCTCCTCGTCTTTATAAAAATCATCAAAAACCATACCAGAGTTTTCCATTTCACAAACTTGCGATTTATTCTCTGAAAACTCCAGATTACTTCTCTCGATTCAAAGTGTTTTTCCCAAGTTTCAAAATCATCCTTCCAAAAAATGTAATCTGTAATTTATGTTTATTTGATGTTTTTTTTTTAAATCCATTGATCTTAAATGTTTTTATCCTGTGTTATGCTTTATTGTTTCTTGGTTTCGCATATGTGATGTTCTTATATATATATGCACAACTTTAATCGGGTCCATCCATCTTTGTAGATGGCCACCACGGAATGGGAAAGATAATGTGCAATTATGCGGAACTAGCAACAAAGATTGTGGATGATAAGTTTGTGCGATTCAATATCACTCGGATCCTAATCCATGGAGGTCGAGCAAATTCTGCAAAAGGCCCTTGAGAAATTTTATACCGCTCATTGCAATCCAAAGATGCGATGAAAACTAGAATTCCTAAGGAATTTAAGAGTGAATCTGGACGCGTTAAAATGAACGCTCTCGGCGATCAACGGAGAAGAAATCGGTGACGACGAATGATGATATAACCCGTCTGCTTGACCTACCAAAAGGACGGATCTCGCTTTGCTCATTACTGAGGAGAACGAAGATGAGCCGATCGAAAAAGAGTTCTTCGAGAGAGGTGACAAACATCATCGTCGTTTTTGTCGCCAATGCTCAAGAGGAAATACCGATTGTTGTTTGACATATTGTCAAAACAATTATGGGTATTAGATTCACCCCAGATGCTCTTACATCCTTCAAAATGTACAAAGATGGTCGCAATAATTGATGAAGCCAAGAACATCAATTGCACGGGTTCTGAAGGCCATTCTGCTCCAAGAACATGAGAAATTTGGAGTCAATGAACCGAGGCGGTATATCTGAAAAAAAAAGATCGCAATCTCAACAAGGTTGCGGTTATTCCGAAAGATAAACCGCCTAATGTCTTTGAATGGGAACAGTTGACCGAAGTCCTATAAGGCCTTTCTCCGCACCACTTGACCATCTTTGGGCCACCAGACGATGATATCGCGCCAACCCCCCAAAGTCAAAGAAAGGAAAAAGCAAGGAAGCAACTTCGTCTACACGGATGCCCCCCAGAAGAAAAAAAAAAACCGGTGAAGGCCCAGGAAGAGGGCAAGAAGAAGGCAAGCCTCCATGACTCGATGCTTGAAGATGAGTCGATGAAGAAAGAGCTCCAGATCGATCTCTTGCAACACAAAAAATCAGTGAAAAAATCGACGGCAGGCTTCTCAAGCCGAGAGCTCGCCAGATCATTCTCGGGAAGAATCACAAAGTTCGATCTCCTTCTCCTCAAGCTCGAGCCGATTCACCACTCGCACTAATGGTCACGAGCATGTCTCTCCTATTCTTCCACCTCCGCTTAACACAAAATTCATCGAACTTCGCGAACGAACTTACGATGTGGAACCCGAAGCAACTGCTTCCACGTGAGAATCTCTCTGGTCGAACCGATCACCCAACTTCCGCTTAATCAATCACAACCGAACCTTCCACATCTCATCAAACCGAATCGATGCAGACAATTCCGAGTCCAGATCAACAAAGATCTTAATCGGGAAATTGATCGAATGGGAATCGAAAGAGAAATTGATGAGTTGTATCGAATCGGGTCGCCCATCCCGCCATAAGAGAGAAGTTATGGAGATCCTCACTGGAGAGATCTTCGATTAAAAAGCTTCTCGGACTTTATAATAATTATTGAACGGATGGGCGGTGCGGATGAGTTTGCGGACTTCGATTTCGACATGAGGAAATCTGCTAAAGTGGGATCACCACCGAGTGATAATCGCTAAATCCGTCAAAGCTCGATCCACGCGAAGCTAGGGTTGCGGAACAGATTTAATCGAGATAGCGACAAAGCTCTCGGCGAGATGCCATCATGAAGGATCGCGGGGAGTTGCCGATGATAGTGGAGCTGGTCTTTGCAGTTCATGACCAACCACCGGAGGCACAAACAATCGAATCGGATCAAGTGACACCCAACATTCCAACATCACACGTCACTACTGATCAACTTCAGGAGATCAAATCTTGTCTCAAAGATCTCCTGAAAGAAGAAGTTGAGGGACTGATAGCTGATCAAAGGCAGATTGCCATCAAAGAAATAACAGATCAAAGGGAATTGGCTATTTCCCAGATTGGGGCAATCAAAGATCAGTTCTCCCAAACTGTGTCCACTGCGTCAGCTGAACTGATAAAGACCGTTGATGCCAAACTGACTCAGGTGGATCAACAACAAGTTTCTTTTCTGATGCTCACTGACAAGCTAGAATTGACAGAAGAGAAACTTGACAAACTGATTAAAACACTCTCTCTCGCCATGGAATCTGTCAAGATCGAGCTGATATCGAAGATTCAAAATCTAACTGCTCAAACTCAAGGCATATCTGTTGCAGATCTCAACAGGGCGATCGCAGTCAACTTTGGTTCTCTGACCTCCCACCTCACTACTCTTTTTGATCAAACCAAAAAGGGGGAAGGACAGAATGAGAAACCAACTGACATAACAGTCTTGACAAATCACAAACTCCTGATTCAAAAAAGATGTCCAAAGAGCAGTAAATGTGAAGAAGCCCGAAAAAGCCAAGAAGAAAGAAGGGCGTAAAAAAAAAGAGGCGTAAAATCAAGAAGAAATTCGGATCGAGAGCGAAGAAAGGAAGAATTTGGAAAATCCGTGCGGAACCTAAGCTGCCAACAAGAGTTGATGAGATCATCCCAAAAACTGCTTCGACATGCTAAGAAATTTGAGGAATGGAATAAGATCAGGAGTGAATGGCTTCTGGATGCATTTGTTCTTAATCTTGTTCCACAAGAAATCTCCTCGATGAAGAATTCCTCAACTTGTTTAGAAAATAAATACCCGGATTTTCTGAAGTATCTGGAAAATGAGGCCAAGCTTATCAATGTAAAAATAACTCGCCAAGAGTATGATCTGTTGGAGTACTCGAAGAAGGCAGATGGCTCATTTGACAGACTGGCATTTCAAAGATTCTATTTTGACATCCTGCGCAGAACGCACATAACTTGATCCTCAGCAAGATGATGATGTCAAATGGAAACTTTATCAGATTTTCAACGTACCTCAAGATCAAAGAGAGATGCGAGAAGGATACAAGCCTAAAAGAGTGAAGAATCGTAAGACTACTCAGATCACCGTTTTTTCTTATTTACAAACTTTTCGATGTAACATGTAATCAACATTTATTAATGAGAAAAGTTTATTTTCTGATCCTAAGACAAAGTCTCATTGTCTTCTGATTATATGCTCTTAACTGTTCTATTTTTTATCAACTGTATTTGGTTTCTCAAAGTGTTTTGGTTTCATCAAAAAGGGGGAAATTGTTGGGAAATTTATAGTTTTGATGAAAGTTCCAAAAACACATGTAATAGACCAAATCGGACACATTGGTATTGATGTTTATATTACCCGCTATAGGAGACCATTGATAATGATTGTATAGAACAACCGATGAAATAGATAGGTCACATATTGAGGGGGGAAACTCAATATGTATAGGTCGATCCAAGACTCAAAGGAACAACCGATATCCGAGCGGGGCGTAATGCAAGACAAGAATAGAAGATCGATCGTTCGATCCGGTCGATATCTCAAATAAAGTCATAAAGATCAAACTCGAATACTCAAGATCGGACGGAAAGACCTACATCGATCGTGCGCTGGTTGAAGCTAAGTTAACCGCAAGACCAAGACTCTATCATGTGGATGATCGATTCGGATCGATCGAAGTCACCACCAGTGGCCGATGTTTCACCTAATCATACGTAGAGGATCTGAACAAGAAGAATGCAAAGCTTAGTTGGAAGAACAACACTGAAAAGTGAGTCTGCTATCCAATAAGAACAAGACACGTATGATCGGAGAGCGGCAATTACGGGTTTGATGCTACCTCTCAGAACGGCTACAAAATATAAATTCACGCTTTTGGCCATGCCGTTCCTGAAGCTCGTCACATCAAGCCTGCAAACCTACCTAATATAGCCTGAAATTCAAATTGCTCTCCAACGTCTCTTTGATTTCAAGGTCTATAAATATGGGATCACACTTGGTGAGTGAAAAAAAAAAAAAATGGAAATTGAACAATCAAGAAGCTCAAGCTAATATCGATTTCAGCGCAAGAACACGAACAAGAAGATTAATTTTTATTAAGTGTTCATCCCATAAGTTCTTAGCATAGAAATCTTTTCATCTAGTCATTTAGGGTCGCTTATACTGTGAAAAAAGATTTCATAGTTGGAACCAAAAACAATCTTACCCAAACCCCCAAGTTAGGTTAAGTTGTTTAGCAAGATTCGAGACTAGGGTTCTAGTTCTACGATCTACGGGATCGGTTGAGTGTGAACTCCTTAAACATCTAGTTGGTGTCTTGTGTTGGACTTACACATAAAACAAAGTCCAGGTTGGTTAAGTAGGTGCCCCTTGTGATAGGGAAGAGTGGGCGTAGGATTTGGTTTGTCCGAACCACTATAAATCTTGTGTGCCTTTACGCTTTGATTAACGATTACACAATCGCACACAACCTTTAAAAGCGCATACATATTCCAAGTTGAGATCGATTAGCACCAAGCTTCGATCCGATCAAACTTGACACTTGATCAACCGATTAAAAGATTAACTTTGGAATCGATTTATCAAACCGGTTTTTCACACGGGTAAAACTTAAGCTTCCCTTTTGCTCGATTAAAGCCCGATAGTTCTGCGAATCGATCTGCCTTGAGCGTCGATGAAGTTGAATTATCGACCCCAAACCCATTCACTCACACTCTGATCGGGTTAAGCGCCCTCACACGATTTGCAAAAAGTTTTGATCTATTCACCCCTCCCCTCTAGACTTCTACCCTCACAAAACCCGTTAAGGGACCTCACAAGTATTCTTGCTCTCTACCCGACATATACATCGTAGGATCCTCTCCTCTATCCGCGAGCTCAAGAACATCATTGATTTTTTCGGGGTTATGTACAAATCCCTTTCAAAATCGGCGTATTTGGACGAATGCTCTAAGTGTGATCTGATAATCAAAGAATGCATCTGATCCTCTTCATCTACCTTCAAGTTATAGATGAATTAATTACCTCTTTTCGCAAACTCACCGGTGCAGTGGGTTTTGCGATTAGTTAGAAGTGAGTTTAGCCCGATCGAATCATATCGCGAGCCTCCTCTTACGGCTTTGAGTTGGTTGTGCTTTCGAGTGAAACAACGAACTCGTACCACGGCTTGTTGGTTTCGGCTAATCTCTCGAACAAGGTTGGAGCCATTTTAGAGATTGATTTGAGAAGTGAAGCTTTAGGGTTTAGGAATTTCTGGGTAAGGGGATTTTTATTTGCAGAGGATTTGAGAATGAAGGGTTTAATAAAATTTTGGCTTGAAAGACTTTTTAGGATATATATAGCTTTGAGATCGTGGGGAATCGTGTTGGTTAGGTGAAAAACAACGGTTGAGATTAATCTCCGATTAATTGGGTATACGAACCGACGATCTCCGAAAAGTAAGCCTCCAAAACATCCTCATTGGTCATTAATGTAACAGAGCATTAAATGACTGTTGACCTTCTTTGGAATTTAAAACGATCCCGCCCAAAAAAAAAAATTCCTCAGGTGTTTTGTATTTATTGCGAATGATTTCTGAGCTTCACTTAAGCAATAAATGAGTTGCATGAGTCATTACTTCTTCAGACTAATTTTCCTCTATCAGTCTTCTTTAAAATTGACTTTGATAAACCGTCAAGATAATATCTTGAAAATCTTGAAATGGTTTACTTTTTACTCTTGCATCGCCCCTCAAGAAATTTGAGTTTCGAGACTCGATTCAATTTCCATTTTATCCTAAGCTTCTCAGTAGAATCTGAGAAAACTTCATGCTTCTGAAAACCTTCAATTTTTCAGATTTCACTCTATACACCTAGTTCTAACATCCCTAATTCAACTGAAAGTTCCTGGAATCTTGATTCAGCCAAAGGTTTAGTCAAGATATCAGCTCTCTGCTTATCAGTATGAATTTTCTCCATCCTTATGTCCTTCTTCCGACATGATCTCTCGATGAAGTGATGTCCGATATCCACATGCTTGCATCCGGTGTGTAATACCGGATTTTGTGAAATAGCAATGGCACTATTATTGTCACAAAATATTGGTACTTCATTGGCTACAACTTTATAATCCCTTAATTGTTGTCTGAGCCAAAGAATCGAGCATAGCGACTTCCTCGCAGACCATATATTTAACCGGTGAGTACTTGTTGCTCTTGAGGTCCTGCTTTCTTCGAAAACCAAGATATCGACTTACTTCCTAGAAATTGACAAGTTCCCGAGGTGGACTTCACATCGGTTCTGCAACCTCCATAATCGAGATCGAGTAACCACTTAACTCAAGGTTATCATCAGCTGGATACCATAATCCTCTATTCAATGTGCCTTTAAGATACTTCAGTATCTTTTTGGCAGCCTCCATGTGACTAGCCTTAGGATTAGCTTGGTATCTTGCACATATCCCAACAAAGAAAATGTTATATCCGCCTACTTGCCGTGAGATAGAGCAATGATCCAATGATTCCTCTATAATCGGTATGGCTCACCGATTTGCCTTGAAATCGGGATCCATCTTGTAGTTAGTATTCATGGGAATCCTAATCGTGTTGCAATCTCATACACCATATTTAGCAATCGGATCTCGGTGTATTTTGCACCGTTGATGAATATTCCTTCCTTTGATTGTTTCACTTGAAGACCTAGAAAGAAATTCATCTCTCCCATCATTGACATCTCAAATTTGCCTTTCATCGGTGTTGAAAACTTTTCACACAAATTGATGGTTTGAGATCCAAAAATGATGTCATCAACATCTATCTCCGAACTAGTAAGATATCTCCCCATCCGCTATCCCGAACGAGTTCTATCAATAGTCCTTTGACAAAAAACCATGGTCAGTAAGAAACTGAGAAAGAGTATCATACCTATTCTGGGTGCTTGCTTAAGACCATACAAAGCTTTTCTGAGCCTGTAAACTTGGTCATTTTGTTTGAAACCAGGAGGTTGTTCCACATAAACCTCTTCTTTAAGCACACCGCTTCGAAATGCACTTTTCACATCCATTTGATAGATTGTGAACTTCATGTGGGCAAAGATATGCAAGAAACAATCGATGGCTTCTAGTCTTGCAACAAAAAAGTGCAAAGGTTTCATCATAATCCAAGCCTTCTTCTTGGGAATAACCTTGTGCAACTAGCATTGCCTTGTTTCTTACAATGTTGTTATTTTCATCTCTTTTATTCTTAAAAACCCACTTGGTTCCAATGACATTGTGCCTTTCTGGTCTATCTACCAAATCCCCATACTTCATTTCTTGAGAATTGATTCACTTCATCTTGCATAAAGAAGAATCCAATGAGAATCTTGTAGAGCTTCACCAATCTCGATGAGGTTCTTTCTCTGATAGGAAGCAACAGAATAGTGCACTCTCACCATGGAACCTTCTTGTTTTAACACCTTCAGTTAGATCACCCACAATCTGACTTGTAGGATGACAATCTAACCATTTCCTTCTTGATGTTCCTGTTTCAATAGTGTCCTCAACATTTGAAATGTTAGGTTCAGTTAAATCAGTAAACTCAGGGAACAACAAAACAGGAGAAAGGGAATCATCTTCCTCAGGGGAAATTCTATTCAGAACATTGTCAGAGACATTTGTTCCCCTTTGGTTGATAGATTCAGAATTTTCCTCAGCTGTGACCACATCTTCATTGGCATTACATACCGAGTCCGAACCGGGTGTCTGCTTTGGATTGGTCACCTTTGAGCGTTGGTTTTCCTGAGTCTCACCATCCTGATTTCCATCCTGAACTTCTTTATCTGAGTCTGAGTCACTCCAATCATAGATAGTGACTGACTTCTTCTTTTCAGGTTCAGTGGATGATTTATCTTTCTGTTTCAGGCTTAATCTGGTGATCCTCTTGGTCATTTCATCTGCATCATGTTCTTGTTTCTTCTGAACACAAGTAGATTCATCAAAAACAACATGAGGTGTTTCCTCCACAATAAGAGTCCTGCAGTTGTAAACTCTGAAAGCTTTACTGACTTCAGAATATCCTAAGAATATTCCTTCATCAGCTTTACTATCAAATGTTTTCAACTGATCTTTACCATTATTGTGTATGAAACACTTGCAACCAAACACACGAAAGAAAGAAACAAGAGGCTTCCTTTCATTCCAAAGCTCATAGGGTGTTTTGCCTTGACTCTTGGTCAGCATGGATCTATTCTGAGAGTAGCATGCAAAGTTGTTGACGACTTCAAAATTCAAAATCTTTTAGGAATATCGACTTGACTATCATTGTCCTTCTTGAACTTCTTTTCGAGTTATGTTCCTTCTTTCGAAACACCATTTTGTTGAGGGGTCCTTGCGGTGATGTTTCATGTAAAATTCCATTCTCGCACAATAATAATCGGATATAATATGATTTATAAACTCGGTTCCTTTTGTCGATCCGATTTTGACCACACTCGATTTTTTCTCATTCTTGAGCCTTTTCAATGAATTCAAGCAGCTTTTTATTTGAGTCTCTTTCTTACTAAGTAAGAATATGACCCAAGTATATCTTGAGTAGTCATCAACTACTACCAATGTGTATTTCACGCCATTAGTGCTCACAGTGTTATAGGACCAAAGAGATCCATATGCAATAATCAAGTATTCTTTCAAAGAGAAACTTCAACTTTGCTTTTAAATGATGCTTTAACTTGTTTTCCTTTAAACGCATCACAAATGTGTTCCTTCTTGAACACTTCACAAGAGCTAATCTTGCAAGCTTGTTCGTGGTTTTGAAGTTTAGGTGATTCATTCTTTTTATGCCATAACCAACCGGGTATTTGTGGAACTTTTAGCAACTAAACATGTATCTTTAGGAGTTGAACTCCAATCGACAAAGATACACATTCCCTTTTTGTTGTACCAAATAAGAATACTTTCTATGATGTATCATCTTTCACAAAACATAAGTTCTTGGAGAACTCAACATTGAAACCCTTATCACAGAATTGGCTAATTGACAAAAGTTATGCTTCAATCCGGATACATATGAAACACCATGGATATGAATCGAGTCTATTTCCAAAGTTCCATATCCTTCATCTATCCTTGAGTTATCTCCAAAAGTGATATGTGGGCCTCTTTGTTCAACACACCATCCTTGAGCATCTTCTTGAATCTCGTCATATGTCTTGAGCATCCACCGTCAAGATACCATACATCGAGGAGCTTTTTCGTCTCTCCTCATCATCGGTGCCATGTGATCTTTCATCGACTTAGTGCCCTTGTTTTCCTCCCTAAAAAAGCAGATCAATTCTTAGGTACCCAATTTGTGTAGGGTCCCACGAGGATAAATTTGACCTTTTCGGAATCCAAATCTGCTGACAACTCTAATCACTTTAGAGTGGCTAATTTGTCTTCCATAAACATCAACATATTCATCCACTACTCTGGGTGCCTTAGCGTTTTACAGATATGTGTGCTAGCTTTAGCATGAACATAGGCTTTTGAATTCTTCTTTGGTTCAGCCTTACATTCGGATGCTTAGGCTTTTGTGTTGTTGGTCTAAATCTTTGTTGACTTGGGTTCGAATAACCTTTACCCTTAGGCAAGTGAGGTTCGGGTTATGCATCTTTGAAAAATCTGGGTCTTTTCGATTAATTGAGGACTTGGTCTCTTCGATTGAGAATGTCTCTGGCGAGTGTTTCTCATCCGAGGATTCCTCCGATGGTTCGATGTGGAGCCTTTCGGTTTGCATTCTTAAATTTGAGGCTTTGAAGTACTTGCTGAAACTTTCCAATCGATTGCTTTCGGGTTTTCTAGCCTTCACCTGAGGTTTGGGCTTTCTAACCTGATCATTCAGTTTTACTGAGACCATAGGTCCTTTTCCCTTGTCTACAACCTTGGGCATTACTCCAGCTTGAAGTGTAGGTGCCACTGGTTTAACAAAGATAGTCTTCTTGCTACTAGATGCAGCATTCAGATGACCTTGTGAGGTTCCCCCTGGAATGTATCCCAATCCAGATTTTATAGTGGCACATCTCTGATAACTCTGAATTTTATCTATTACATTAGATGCTTTATTCAATAGAGTTAACTTCTTATGTGCACTATCCTCACAGTTCTGTGGAGTTTTATGCTTCTCAGAGAGGTCATTGAACTTCGATTACGATTAGTTTTGAATCTCTTGATGGATTTCTCTAGCTTTTCGCTTAGGGACATTATCGAACTTCTCTTTCTCCGAGTTGTACTTTCGAACATCCAGTTCATCAAGAGCTCCCATTAATTGAGAAGTGATTTCAATATTGCTAGAGTCTTTCCATTTTAGATTTTCAAACTTTCGGTTCCTTATTCTCGCTCTTGAGTTCTATTTAGCGATCCTTGTAAAAAGCGAAGATAGTCCTTCATCAGATTCTCAAAAGAATCCATCAGGTCAAAATGATTGTTTTCAGTGGAACTAGAACACTCTTGTGCTAGTGTAGGAGCAACAACAGAGAAAGAAGAGCTTACCTCCTCAATGGCCATCAGACAGATGTCATCACTTTCACTGTCTGAGAATATCTTATCTGAAGAGCTAGATCCCTCCTCAGAGTGTTCTTCTTCTGCAACCATGGCCTTTTTGCTAGAGAACTTCTGATCTCTTTTAGCTTGCCTTTCTCTTCTCTCCTTAGCACTCAAATCTGGACAATCATACTGGAAGTGACCTTTCTTCTGGCAATTATAGCATCTGTTGGCATCATCACCCTGATCATTTTCTTCTTTGGACTTGGAGTCCTTTCTCTTGGATGAAGATCCTTCAGCTTTCAGGTTTTTCTTCTTCTCAGTTGATCTGTCCTCAGGTTTCTTCTGGTACCTGTGGTTCCTGTAATAGTTTTTGTATTTTCCAAATCTACTATTAAGTCTGTCAAACCTTCTTGCCATCAGTGCTAGCTTTTCCTCAAGCTCATCCTGATTTTTGGCATGGGGGTTCTCAGACTCTCTAGTTTTACAGGTTTTATCTTTGGCTTTTAAATCCACATTCTTACTCGATGAAGAATCATCTTTGCTGTCAGCCTTTGTGGATTTCTTATCAATTACAAATTCATAGGTCTTCACCCCAGAGAAGACTTGTTGATAAGGCATTGAACTAATGTTCTTGGTGTTTTCAATCACCACTGCATGAATATCCAATTTCTTAGAAAGACCTCTAAGAATTTTCAATGCAACTTCTCTCTATGGGTATTTCTTTCCAAGTGCATTTAGAACATTCATGATGCTAGTGAATCTGACTTCCAATTTGTCTATTGATTCACCATCATCCATTTCAAAACTATCAAACTTTCCAATTGCCACTGAAAGTTTATTTTCTTTTATATGATCTGTGCCTTGGCACATAACAGCTAGTGTATCCCAAATCTCTTTAGCAGTATTACAGTGAGAGATCATTCCCATCACACCATCATCAATTGTACTGTATAGTGTGTCTTTTGCAATGTAGTCTAGATTGACTAACTTTCTCTCCTCAGGAGTCAGTTGGTCATCAGACTTAGGAAATTCTGCTCTAGGATCAATTCTCTCATCTTCTGCTCTGCCGGATTCACCACAAGAACCGGAATGGTCCTTGAGAGACCACTCTCCACATACGCTCATGTTTGGAATACAGATGAGCCTGCATTCTCAGTCTCCATAGATCATAGTTCTCCACTGAGAACATGGGAAGTTTTTTAGAAGACATTTTTCTGATCTTTTGAAAAGTAAAAAAATTTCAGCAAATAAGATCAGTTCAGATAGACCACAAGTATTTTTGAAAATAAAACTTTGGTCAACACAGCAGGATCCTGATCCTGAAGGCAAATCAGTAAATCACACTGATTATAGAGGGATCATTGAATCATTGCTATATCTCACAGCAAGTAGGCCTGATTTAACATTTTCTATTGGGATATGTGCAAGATACCAAGCTAATCCTAAGGCTAGTCACATGGAGGCTGCCAAAAAAATTCTGAAATATCTTAAAGGCACTGTGAATTATGTAGTGGGATTAGTTAATATGTATGGGCTTGAATTATATTGTGGCTCAATATTAGATATTCAAGATCCATTAGAAGGTCCAATCTTAATTCTCCTAGAGGCCCCCTGAGTAGCCCAACATATAGTCCAATAACTGAAAAGGTGATTAAAATAAAATAAATATTGTTGCTTATATTTCCTCTAAATTTTTGAAAATTATGGATAAAAGAAGGAGAAAGATTTTCTTTGAATTTTGTTATGGAATGAAGATATGTATTCTTGGAATACAAGATTATCTCATTAAATTCAAGAAATCTCCCACTTGGTTATCTTTATAGTAAATTTCGAAATTTTGAAAATATAGTGGGCAAGAAAGATTTTCTTGATTTTCTTGAAATGATATTATGGAAGATATGTATTTCTTGAAATACAAGAATATCTCATAAATTCAAGAAGATCCAAATCTTGGATTCTTGTAACACTTAATTTTCGAAAATCATCCATATATTGAGGAGGTGGGATTTTTGTGGAATATTTTAATTATGGGAAAAAAAATATAAGGGATATATTCAATATTTCTTGGTGACCAAGAAAAGTCTTTTCCCACATTGAAAAATCACTAAAATTTCGACCATCCTCCCTCCTATAAATAGGGGATGATTAGTTCATTCCCAAATACAATTCCATGTGCTGGAAATATTAGCAAATCCACATAAGTGGTGCAACAAAGTTTATTTTTTCCTTTTGTTAATTGTTCGCGAGTATCCTTCCACCGAATTGTCGAGCAAGGGCTAAGGGAATACTTGGGAAGTCCTTTTGGTTAGTCCGTCCGACCGAAGTCACTGCCATCCCGAGAGGTACGTTCACGTAAACCCGTAGATTCCACATGCGTAGGTTTTACGTGGCTTTTTATATGCATGATATGTTGTTGTAATTATTATTTGAATTAATATAGGATTAATTCATGCTAGTAATAATTAATAAATTAAATTTGTATTTAAATATTCACCCCGAATAGATCTGTGCAAATCATTCCCCAACAGGAAGTGTGTTAAGGAATTTCTCTGAAGATCAGAGAGAGTGGATGTAGGAGCTTGAGTCTCTGAACCACTATAATTGTTGTGTTGTTTGCTTTCTGTTCTGCATTCTATCTGTTGCATGTTTTTCACTGAAAGCATACTTTACTGATATTCAGTTGGAACCAATCCACTGAGTGTGCTTTAACTGATTCACAGCCTTAACCACTGTTTTATTAAAGGAAGAGGACTTTCAGCAAGTTAAAACGAGTATAAACTTAGGACCAACCATTCCGCACTCTTGATTAGCTAGAACAGATAGTTACCAAACTGAACTAACTCTACTGAGTATTCAAAAAGATAATTATCTGATCCAAGCTTCTCAGGATCTCTGATAAAACTCAGGATCAGTTGGGCTAATCTGAAGCTTCTGAAAGCTGCTCAGGATCATTGTCTCAGTAGACTTTGACTCAGGGCGATTTATGCTTCTCAAGGCAAAATTCTCAGGATATCTCAGTGAAGAAATTTTTTAAAAATCACTGAACACGTGTATTCCCCCCATACACGTGTGAGACTCATTTGCACCGGGACCAACACGGGGTTTAACGATGATTTTAGCGACGGTAAAAACCGTCTCTATAGACAGTAGCAATGAAGTTAGCGATAAATTTTCAGATGTCGGGAAACCGAGGGTCGCTAACATTTAGCGACAGTTATTTCCAATCCGTCGCTAACTAGCAATGACTTATCACCGTCGCAACATAGCGACAGTTTTGTCGACGGTCATCTAGGCCCGGACCCGGGTCAGAAAACCCATTGATAAACCGTCGCTAAACCGTCGGGAATTTATCGACGGTAGTGACGTCATAAACCTGTCGTTACCAGTGATGATTAACTGTCGGTATTAACGACGGTTAAAGCCGTCGCTAATCATGAATTTACGAAAAAAATAGCTTATGGTGGTTCGAACCCGGGCACGGAGGGCGCCCAGGTGGGCACCAAACCACCCGAGCCACGGACCATCTCGAACCCAATCACCAAACATCTCATATATAAGCCACCACGCCTCCCAATTAAATGAGGTAATTTTTCGCTTCCAAGGAGGACCGAATACGGGACCTTTGGGCGCCTGAGCGGGGATCAATCCGCCCGAGCACTTACTTTCTTGCGTTTACTTAATGAAATTAATTCTATATGTCCTAAAAATTATTTTTTTCCATTTTTTTTTAATTCTTTATTTCAGTTATGTTATTTAATGATTCAATTACATTTTAATATAATAATTTATATTTTTTATTTATAATTTTAAATTATATTATATTATATTAAAATTCTACTACCTCCGTCCCAAACTCGATTGCCACATTATTGTGTGCTAGGGTTTTAAGAAAAAATGATAAAGTGTTGGGTAGAAATAGTTGTTTATTAGTATTTTATGTGATAAAGTGATGGGTAGTTCGGGTTAAAAAGAGTTGTTTATTAGTATTTTATGTGATAAAGTGATGAAGTGGATATTTCCATTTTAGGAAAGTGGTAATCAAGTATGGGGCGCCCGAAACGGAAATGTGGCAATCTAGTTTGGGACAGAGGGAGTAATTTTTTTACTTATTTTTAATAAAATTAATTCTATATTTTCTAAAAAATTGTTTTTTTTAAAAAAAAAAATCTTTATTTCAATTATCTTATTTAATGATTCAATTACATTTTAATATAATAACATATTTTTTTATTTATAAATTTAAATTAAATTAAATTATATTAAAATTGTATTATTTTTTTAATTCATTTTTTATACACTTCATTTTTTAAATTTTTTTATTTAATTTTTTTTTCAATTTAACTATCTAATAATATTTAAATTTTGGGTTCATATATTTTTTTTACTTTACAAATTACGAATAAATGATTATAGTTTTTTAAAATTGTATTTTTAATTGATAATTACCAAAAATAAATTATGTTAAACAATGTCAAATAATTTGTAATATGCAAATATAATTGTCAATATGAAATATTACAAATGAAAGACAATATAATTATTATTCGTCATCCTCATTGTTGCCCCCATCTATATTATCATCATCCTCCTCGTCTTCCTCCTCCTAAACATCTTCATTCTCATTCACATCCTCATCTTCATCATACTCGTTATCCTCCCCACCGCTATCAATCTCTATCAAATCTGGATTTGCAGTTGTTAAGTGTACAAAAATATTGAAATCTTCTGTATCACCTCAGTTTGAGCCTCAACTTGTTCCGTTTGGAACGGAGTGTCGTCAACCGCGTCCGTTGACGCCATTTTAGGAACATGCACCAGTGATCTCGCCTTTACTTTGCAAACAACCATCCATTCATCATTTGCTTTCAAACCTGGATACGTGCAGGTATACTTGGGATACCTGCAGAAATACAAACGGATCATACCCCAAATATTTTCTTCTATGAACATCGACCAGTTTGTATTCTGGATGAATCCTTGTTCTTGAAGCAGGTGGATCATATCAATCACACTTGAACAACAGAACAATCTTCTCAGGGAACCCCTTATATCCTACTTCAACGACTTCTTGCAGGTGTTCGAAGTAGTCGCAACTTTCTCCATTGAACATTGCACTGTTAATGCAAACACCACTGTTTGTAGTAGATTTGATCGATGCATACTCCTTCGTATGGAATTCCTAACCATTTACATAGTATCCTTGGTATGTGTTGACCCGACGTAGTGGTCCTCTACTGAGATCCCACATAAATGGGTTCTCAATGTGTTGATTATAACTATATGATGGTTTTAAACATATAATGAATTCATTAATAAACGGTAGGGGTGAAAACAGATCGGATACGGACGGATAGTGCTTATACCGTATCCTAAACCATATTTTTTTCTCAAATTTGGAGTTGGATACGGAAAAGCCAAATTCGGATATGAATTCAGAATATTCGGTAAACGGATACGGGACAGATATAGGACGAATCCGGGCCGGATTCGAATAACTATAATCCAATAATATATTTCAAACAAAAATCATCAAAATGTGGTTGAAACACATAAAAAAAAACTACCTATGCAATATTTCATAGAAGTTCTATTGCAAATTATAAAAATTATATCTACCGCTAATAATATGAAACTAAAAGTTATATCCTTTGTAACCATCACCACTCCAGCACAACATAAAGCCTAAGAAGACATATATAATATTATATTGAACTTTCAAGCAGTTTTTTCATAACCGAATCGACAATCAAAACGGATTGGGCGTCGATTGGCCAACCAGTTGAACCGACGGTCCAACCGTTTAAATGAATTATATATTTTTTTAATATTTCATATATGTTATATTAAAATTAATAAAATAAATTAAAACATTTACTCATAATCTAAGTAATAAGAATATAAGATATAGTAAGAATGGACGATATTGTAGTGTTAATTACACTTCACAAAAATAAATATATTTTTGTATTTTTTATATGTAATTTTGTATTTGAATTTTTTAAAATTGAAGATGAATGTTGGGTCATTCCAGGGCACTACATGTGCCAATATAAAATAACAATGGACTGCATACATAAAAGGGCTAAAATAAATTTTAGACCCAATTTAAAAACAAGTAATCATATCAGCCACAGGCCCATAGTGGATGCTTAGATTTTTTAATCTTTAATTTACAACCGTCAGATTCTTTTCCTAGGGATAGCTTCATCTCTGAAATGGTGAACATGAAACCTTCTTTTCATTTTCTAGAAAATGCATTCCTCCTTCCAACATCATTTCTCCCTCACCATTTCAATTTCAGCTGGTTCATCTTCTTCACCATTTTTCTCAAATTTCGATGCTAAAATTCTCAATTCCTTTCTTGATTTATTTTAACCTTTACATAAGTGAAATTAAATCACTTCCCATATACTAATATACATTGCCATGTTTCCATATTGAAGAAAGTAATTACTATTCCAGAAAAACATGGAAGAAAGCATACAGTTGTGAGGACGCCGTCGATATGTATGGGTACGCAGACGATTTCTTCTATTTTTTCTATTTCTGTTCTGGGTTTTAAAAATTAAATAAAATATATTAAAAAATCCGGATATCCGGATAATATCCGATAAAATATGGGAAAACTCGAATACGGTCGGATATTATGTATTCCGAATCCGATTCCGATTTCGATTCCAAAATCAACTATCCGTATCCGAATCCGTATCCGCCCGAATACTAGTTTTTTATACCGAATTCGATACCGACCGGATACGGCTCCGGATCGATCGGGAAATATCTGATCCGTTTTCACCCCTAATAAACGGTGGTTAAATAACACTCACATAGTTTTGGAACCACTCTGTAAAATCACGAGTAATGTATTCATCTACTTGTGCATTTGAGATGTTTGGATGTATACAGTGTAGCTCTTCAGTATAGATCCTAATTGAAAGCAATATATTATTAATCAAATATTATATAATAAATATGTTATTTATGTAAATGATACATATATGAAATACTTACTGAATGTACGATTGGACTTCATCACAATTGAATAACACATATTTATGTGCAGCTTCAATCTCTTGTCGGTTTAACCAGGGTAGTTCAATACTTTTTCCCAAACATCGACCTGGAAACTTAAACACGGACAAGTTACCCTCAATATCATCAGCAGCATTGCTTGTGCCTCTACCGTCGTAATTACGAGGCTCGTTTCTCAACCTTGTTCTAACATGATCCTCAAAATAGTAAGAACAAAATGTTGTAACCTCCTCACACAAGTAGGCATTAACAATTGATGCTTCAACTTTTGCCTTCAGTTTAGCATTGAATTTCAACTTATGGAGATACCTATAGATATATAATAAAAAAAGTTGATAAGAGCAAAACATAAATATATATATTTGTATAAATAGATGTGAAGTGAAGGTTTACCTCTCAAATTGATACATCCACATGTATTGCACTGGACCAGCAATTTTAGCTTCATATGCTAAGTGTACCGGTAAGTGCTCCATTGAATCAAAAAAGCTGGGAGGGAAAATGCGCTCCAACTTGCATAAAATAACTGGAATGTCTTTCTCCAAATGGACCATGTCGTCTCACATAATCAGTGTAGACGTTAAATCTTTGAAGAATAAATTCAATTCAGTTACAAGCCTCCATATATTGTTCGGGTAGAAATTCCCGGAATGCGAGGGGCAACAGTTGTTGCATAAACACGTGACTAGGGGTGGATGGTACGGCATATCGAAAATTTTCTCGCCATACCATTACCGTACCGAAATTTTCGATACCAAAAAATGTTATACCGTTGTCGTACCGAAAATTCGGTATACCAAAATTTTGGCATACCAAAATTTTTGGTATGTCAATATTACATACCGATACCGTACTGAAATTTCAATATATACCAGTATACCGAAATATTTTTAGTATACCGGAAGTATTATCGGTATACCAGAAATTTTTTGGTATACCGATATATTTTTCCGGTATACCGAAAATATTTCGGTATACCGAAATTTTATATATTTTCATACCGTTATCGTACCGTACCGAAAATTTGGGTACCCCAAAAATTTCGATAAAATCGATATTTTTCGGTACGGTAAGTGCGGTATACCGGTATTTTCGGTATTTCCTCCACCCCTACACGTGACAATCGTGGCTTTTCATCTCAGACACCTTCTCATTTGATGTGTTTACACAACAACTCAAATTGGAGACACAGTCATCTGGAAATCTCAGTTCTTCAATCCAATTACACAAAGCCACTTTTTGTCTCTTATCAAGTGTGTAATTGGCTTGGGGATATCTTCTTGTACTCTCATCCCTCTTCAGGTGATCACGTTTGCATATCTCGTTCAATTCATCACATGACTTTGAAGTGTCTTTTGTCTTGCCTTTTGTATTCATGATTGTGTGGAACAAGTTATCGAACACATTCTTTTCGATGTGCATCACATCCAAGTTGTGCCGAATCAAAAGTGAGCAACCACCCGGTACCATTTTATTATGCTCCTCAGCATGTTCTTTCGTTGTTTTCCTCAATCCCTTCTGATTAATTTGATTTAACAACCTTCTACATGCATGAATGCAAATAGATATATGTTAATTAATTATAAGTTAATTAATTTTTCATATGTAGATAAAAATATATTAATAATTAAAAATAACTAATATAAAAAAAATACCTGATCTCTTTTTCAACTGGTTTTTGTAACGATTTTGTTCTTGTAAAAGTCCTTTTTCCAACTGTGAGTGTTGACAACAATTCCCACACATCTGATGTTGAGTTTAACTATAGAGGTAGCCTCGTGACCGGGTACAATACTAACACATTAAAAAATAAATACATAATTAATATTTAAGATTAAATTAATTATATAATTAAACAAAAAATTATTTACTCTCCATTGAAGAGATTGATAGACAAACGGGATAAAGCTGGGACATTAGTACCAACTTGAGCACTCATCTAAATGAAATATGAAATTTATAAATTAATTAAATTATATATAATACAACTAATTATAAATAAATAAACGGATAAAAATTAAAGTATTTACCATTATATCAAAAAATACAAATGAAATTGACTCGTTCGCATACACAACTTGTTCCTTTCTGATGAAATCGATTGAATGTTATGTTGGCCGCGGGGGGTATTTATAATATTGAATTTAGCGACGGATTTCACAAATTCGTCACTAAATCAATCGATAACAAGGGGCCCAATTAATGACAGTGGCGCCCAACGGTTGGGATTCTTCGTTTTCAGCACCATTTAGCAACGGATATCACAAACCATCGCTATATTTGTCGCTAAAACCGGTGATTCGAATTAACCGTCACTGAACCATCGCTAAGTCGTCGCAATCAGCGACGGTTCACTAAACCATTGCTAAAAATGGTGGATTTGACCATTTGACCATCATCGTCGCTAAATCTGTCGCAATTTGCGATGGATAATTTTACCGTCTCTAATTTTTGTCGTTAAAACACGCTTTTTTTGTAGTGATAATTGGGACGGTGGGAATATTATTTTGATAGAAATTATATATTTTAATCAGATAAGTAAGGTCGTAAATTTGATTCTCTCTTATTTCTACGCCTGTTTGATTCACGGTTATATGTCAGGGCAAATCGGGAGAGCCAAAGATATATTTTTAGTACATGTATAAAATTGTGTTTAATCTCTATATTGAGGGACAAATATATTTCATGTGGAAGGTGAGATATAATCTGTCTCAAATACAATATTATAATGAGTATATTTGTACTTAAAATGACCAAGTTTATCCCATTTATAAGATATTTTTGACATTTCAATATATATTTCATCTAATCCCTCGTACCAAACATAAATATTAATTTTTGGGAAAATTACTCAAATATAGATACCATTTTTCAACATGTCTTGCTCTTAGGTGCTATCACTTTTTTGGTAGTATTCTAAAATACAAAATTTTCCCATTATACCCTTTATCTCATAGTCCACTAATTATAGATTTTTTTTTTAACCCCTTGTATCATCTCAATGCGTGTTCTTCCTCTCTCTCCAAATCGGTAACCATTTCTCCCCAAGCTCTGCACCGAAGCAAAAAAAAAAAAAACCCAATTTCTGGGCATCCAAAAGGGTCAAATTCACCTACTTAGGTTGCTCGGTCAAATTCCGGACACAAGAAACTTTTGTTCGAGAATTATGTCTAATACTTGAACATTATTCAAAATTCCCATATTATGGGCATCCAACAAATTGCCCATTCATGTTGATTCGATTACCTTCGAGATTAAACCTCAAACAATCAACTCCCCATTTTAGGTTTTCCTCTAAAACACAAATGATGGATCAACCAATCATTCTCAATGTCAAATTACTTATGATGAGGATTTTAAGAACTTGTTATTACTTTGTCAACATTTGTATGCAAAATTAGTGTTGGTTGATTTGATCATTAGCTTTTCGTGTGTGCAAACTGCTGGTAATAGAAATTATACAAATGTTAATGTTAAAAAAAAAAAAACCAAAACCAAAAAAACTTGGAGGGTGTAACTAGTGTGGATTTTACAAATTTGTAGAATTTTAATAGGGAAAAGGTGTACAATAGTAGGAGTAATGAACATGTTCAAAATGTTGATAGGGATCATGCTAATGTTCAGTCTTCAATTCTGATACGCTGCTAATTTTTATTATTAGTACTTAGGGATTTTAATTTAATTTATGGAATAGATTAGCCCATGGGTTTAGTTACTTAAGGCTTAAGTTAGGATTAGGGTTAGTAAGTTATAAATATTGCACAGTGTGTTTTCATTCTGTAGCTTTTGAATAATTAAAGTATTGGACTTCCACCTTTGAGGCGTGGGACGAGAGTAGCTCTCGTTGGTTCTTTGTTCCTTTTCTTTTCTCGTTTGCAAATTCCATAATTTATGTGATCCATCTCTTTCACTCCAACAATTTGGTCTGACCTGCCGGATTCTGCCATGACGAACACACGATCAACTAGCGACAAGGAGAGAATTGAGATGTTGGAGAAGGGTATGTAGGCGTTGAAACAGGATGTTGAATCTGTCAAGTCCTCTTTGACGCATGGTTTCGCTAATATGAAGAACTTTATGTGCTGTTTTCGGACATAATAAATTAAATTATACTATATGTGCTAAATTAGCATTGATCTATCATACCTCAAACAAAATTTACAATATATTTTTAGCAACTTCCATTCAAATATTCATTAGCAAACAATAAAGAAAATGAAAATTTATATTACAAATAAATCATGTCAAATTCCTATTAAAAATAAAACATCTTACCATTAATAGTTAATAACAAAAGAATTATTTTAGTAACTTCACACAAAAATATAAAAAGGACTTATTTGGTTAATTGCTATTAATTTATGGAAAAAACTTGTGTGAACCCAAATTTTTTGTGAACTCAATATTTTACATATTACTATTATGCATAAAATATATCACTGTTATGTACAAAAACTATCACCGTTTAAAAAATATTTAATATTTTTAAACAGTGAAAGTTTCTATGCATAACCTTAATAGTTTTTACACATAACAATGATAAGTGTTACTCATAATTTATACGTGTTGATTTAAAAAATGAAGAAAAATAATCAAAATACAATACACAAATAAAAGTGAAGCTTAATTTGTATACATACTTAAATAGAGTGGACAATTAGTTTGGGGTTTTGTAGTAATGAGGTTGGCAAGGGGTGGGGGTCGGGGGTTGGCTAAGTTAATATGTGCCTCTGTCCCTGACCCCTAAGCCTGCAACCCAGTCGCTGGCAAAAATGGAATTGCCGGTGTTTACTGGGGAAAACCTGTCGGCTTGGATAGCGTGGGCGGAACAGTTTTTCCATATCGATAACACTCCTCCCGACATGAAACTGGATTATACTCTAGTGGCGATGGAGGGTAACGCCCTACATTGTATGCAATGGCTATTGAATGATATCCCGAACATCAGTTGGCATAAGTTCACGGTGGAACTCCTACGACGTTACGAGAATGATCCTCGCGCCAATCCTTGTGAATCTCTGGCCTTGACGCGCCAAACGGGAATAATTGATAAGTATGTGGACTCTTTTATTACTCGTCTTGCTGTTGTTCCAACTCTCACGAAACCTGATGCTCTTGGAATATTCCTTCAAGGGTTCCGTGAGGATATTTGTGTCCGAATGCACTCTCGGGATGTGGAAGATATAAGCGCAGTGATACACACAGCCTACAAAATTGAACGGGAAATTAATGCAACGCCAGCCTTGCACGTGGGACGTTCGTTCTCTGGCCCACCAAACCAATCCTTTATGCCAAATCGTTCTTTCGAAAATTCGGGTTATTCTCGGTCTTTGGGGGGGTATTTAAACCCAAATTCGCGCCTTCTACATTTGGTTGGAGCCAGGATACGACTAAACAATCTGAAGTAGGATCCAATGGCCATAATCTTACTGAGTCGGCGGGGTATTCAGATAATCAGGGGTCTCATCAACACCGTCAAATGTCACAATAGGAATACCGGGACCTTCGAGCCAAAGGTCTTTGCTTTAGATGTTGGGAACAATACTCTCCACAACACCTTTGTGTTAAGAGTTCACTCCGTGTTATGATTGTTTTGGATGAAGATGATGAATTAGATCCTGGTGGATGAAGAGCAACTTTTTGGGTTCAATTTTCTGTCATCAGCCTTGAGGACAAGACTATTTTCGAGAGGAAGGGAATTGATACGCTACTGATTTTTATTATTAGTGTTTAGGGATTTTAATTTAAGTTATGGAATACATTGTCTCATGGGCTTAGTTACTTAGGGCTTAAGTTAAGATTAGAGTTAGTAAGTTATAAATATTGCACCGTGTGTTTTCATTCTACAGCTTTTGAATAATTAAAGTATTGGACTTCAGCCTTTGAGGCGTGGGACGAGAGTAGGTCTCGTTGGTTCTTTGTTCCTTTTCTTTTCTTGTTCGTAAATTCCATAATTTATGTGATCCATCTTTTTCACTCCAACAAATTCGAACTAACAAAAGAAATTACCAAAATGATAGTGAGTTCTTTCGGGGGGAGGATTGAGCTTAGGAATGAGCTAATTAAGTACTCTACTCAAATGGGTTTTAAATTCAAGTGTCATAAAAATAATAAGTGTTACATTCATGCATCCTGTATCGAGGATGCATATGGTGGTTGTGGTTGGTTTGTAAAGATAAGGAGGCACTAAGTGAACGAGTATTTCGTGATCGCCTATCTTGTTCATAAATTTGAGACGAAGTAGGGCAGCGGTGAGGCTTCACGTCTTGGAACAAACATTATATCATAGTTGGTGCTACATACACTTAAGAACAAACCTACAATAAGTGGAAGTTACATTTTAGACTTATTCAAAGATAACTATGGACTAGATATCCCATATTGGAAAGAGTGACAATTAGTTGAATGGGATAGAAAGCATATTTTTAGCTATGATGAATCTTATAACCCATTGAGATGGTATTGTAAGGCTATCAAATGCACACATTTAGGGAGTATTGTTGTGATAGAGCCTAATAAGGAAACAAATCACTTTGAACGCGTATTCATTGCTTTCAAGGGTTGTGTAGATGACTTCAAATGTTGTTGACCAATGTTATTCATTGATGGGACGTTTATGACGGCTCGTGCAAATGGTACCCTATTGCCAGTTACTGCTAAATATGGTGATAACCGTACAAATTTCATACCTTTTTATTGCAGTTTTTTGCTTTCTCATATATATTCTGTTTTATCTTATGTTTGAATTATTGGGGAAGTAAAAACAGATATTATTGGAAATTAAAGGTACACTATTCTAAACTAGTATGTGTGCTCTTAGGGCTGAACATTTCCGAACTACCTTCTGAACTTTTTATGTGCAGTTTTTTTTTATTATTTGAATAAACTAATAACTACTTCATAGTGGAATATTCTATAGGCACTGTTTCCAGTGGCATTTGCCATAGTTTTTGCTGAAGAATACCAAAAATTGGACCTGGTTTCTACAGAAGATTCGTAACTCTATCAAACATGAGAAAGAGATTTCTACATATCAGACAAGAACATTGGTTTAACGTCAGCATTCTCTTTGATTTTTGAACAACCGACATTTGCTTACTAATTTGAAGGAACAATTTTCAAGCGGTTGGACCAGTTCCCATAGTCCTTGTTGTTTCGACAAGGCACGCATCTTGATCTGTCATAAACTGAAACTGTTCTTCTCCGTGAATTTGTCGATTTTTATGTTTATCCCACCCGACATCTTTCTCGCCAAAGTGCGGAAACCCCAACAAGGCTCTGATACCAATTTGTTATAACTGGTGCGAGAAAGATATAAAAATGATAAATAAACCATCACCAAATTTTACTTGGTTCACTAACAATATGTTAGCTACGTCAACGAGCAAAAGAGAGGAGCTCGTATATTACAGATAAATGGAGAATATAAATATTCCCAAACTTATTCAGCCAAATTAATAATCCCCAACATTAAGAAGCCCTTCAGCTTTTCTCACAAACCGATGTGGGACAAATTAAGACTTCTTTAATAGAATTAGGAAGTCCTCTCACGTTTTCATACAATCCTATATGGAACAAAAACAAAACTCATTCCTTTTAACAAATCCCAACATATTGTTATGCATACACACTGTCATTGTTATGCATATTTATCATCACTATTTAAAAATATATTTTTTTAAACAGTGATATTGTCTATGCATAACAATGATTGTGTGTATGTATAATAGTAACACTCGAAAAAGAGAGTTCACAAGAGACCTACTCTAAACTTAATAGGGGTGATATACTCATAATACATATACCTATTCTACACATGTGAAATGAAGTTTTGATCGTGCTAAATAAAAGTAGGTAATCTGTGTACCAGATGCACCGTGCAGCTCAAGTATATTTTTAAAACACGCAACTTGTTTCACTAAAATATATACATTTTTTACATTGAAACAAATTGCATGCTTCAAATATGCACCTGGTGCATATAAGATATTGTCGTTGAATAACAAAGAACGAAATATTAGAGATGTTTAGGTAATAAAATTCGATAATTTATTTAAGTCCCAAACTCATAATTGGAGTTTTCTAAATCATTTAATTAAGAAGAATATAGAAAAAAGTTTCATTTCACGTCCAGTAAGTTTGACTCATTTAAAAATAAATTATTTTGTGCTTTATCATTTTTGGTCCTAAGGTGTACGATTTTCATCCTTTTTTTTATATAGATTTAGGTCTTTTTTGCTGAAAATTTTTAAAGTGGCCAAAAAGCCACACGTTTGGCTCACACGAGTGGAACTATTTGGGAATTCTGTCCAATTTTCGTCCTTTTTAATCCAATTTTAATTCTTTATGTTTATTTATATTAAAAAATATATAAATCCTGTAAAGTGTATTAACAAATCTATAAACTAAACATTATGTAAATTAAAAATACACCAAATAAAATATGAAAATAAATGTTCAACCAAATAAGATATTAAAATTATTAAAATACTGAAAATTATGATTAAATTAATAAATTCTAAATAATATTATAAACTTTTAATAAATCCTCAAAAAGTTATAAATTAAAAAATTAATCTTAATAAAGTATGAAAATTATTAAATATATTCTAAAGCATATACAATTTTAAAATTATTAAATGAATCCTAAAGATATATTAATAAATCTTAAAATTTCTAAAAAATAAATATTAAAATTAAAATACTAATAAAATAATAAATCATACTAAAAAATGTAAAATTTCTAGAACATTATATTAAGAAATTCTAAAATAATACACCCTAAATCTTAAAATTAACTAGATCTCTGGAAATTTTAAAATCTGAATAATACACCCCCAATTCCTAAAAATATGAAAATACGCCAATTTCTAAAATTTTGAAAGTCCCTCGAATATCAAAGTTCAAATCCCTCAATAACGCCAACAAAAATACTCCAAATCACTCAATAAAAGAGGATCCTCAGGAGTGGCTATGTACCAGCTTTTGAAAAAATAGTTGTTCTTCACCACCATCACTGAAGAGGGTAAGACGAAGTGTAATTTAAAGTTTAGATTATTTAAATTTCATATAATTCTCTAATATTAAAATTTTAAATTTTTTCAGTTTTAGAACTGTAATTATAAAATTATATTTATCATTTTTAGAAAATCTTATCTAACTAATAAATATTGGTTAATGTTCTAACTTTATTTATCAATTTTACACAAAAATTAGATTTATCAATGTCTATTTCATAATAGTGTTTAATTTTTAATACTTATTTAAGGGCACATCTTTCAATTTTATGGCCTATTTTGTAATTTTTGAGAAATAAACTTTTAAGGGCTATTATTTTTAAAAAATATAAAAAATTATATGTAATTTATATATATTTAATTATATATTATGTAATTATGACGTCATACCGACTCAACGTCTTAAATAGTAGTCAGATCCGGTTGAACCCAGTTCAATCGAAAGCACTAAAACTGATTGGGTCAACTTTCGCTTTCACTTTTAAAACGTAGGATTTGGGCCGTATTTTTTAAGATTTCTTAATATAATTTTCCAAAGATTTTACATTTTTTTGAATGATTTATTATTTTTTGGATTTTTTTATTATAGGATTTATTAATATATTTTTTATGATTTATTTAATAATTTTATGCTTTTCTATCCTTCAAAGTTTATTATTAAATTTTCATATTTTATTAGATTGATTTTTTAATTTATATAATTTTTTTAGGATTTATTAATAGTTTATAGTATTATTTTAGAATTTATTAATATATCATAATTTTCAGTATTTTAGAATTTTCATATCTTATTTGGTTAAGCTTTTATTTTTCAGATTTTTAGAATTTTAATTTTCATATTAATTTGGTGTATTTTTAATTGACATAATTTTCATTTATAGAATTGTAAATATAAATAAACATAAAGAACAAAATTGGATTTAAAAAAAAAAATTGGATAATTGGCCGGAATCCCCAAATATTTCCCCTCGTGCAAGCCAAATGTTTGGCTTTCCGGTCACTTTCGAATTTTCTGACGAAAAATAATCTCAATCCGTCAAAAAAAGATGTAAATTGTATATTCTAGAATCAAAAATAATAAAATAAAAATATAAAAAATTTGTTTTGAAATAAGTCAAACTCACCTGACGTAAAATGAAATTTTTTTCAAGACTATACATTCGGAAACTAACTAGGTCATAGGAAATAATCTACGATTTAGATTTCAATCACTTTCCCCATCCTCACCTCATAGGTTAACCAGGGACACGATTAATTAGCTAGCTAAAAGCCAGTACAATAGTCATGTCTCTCTGTTGCACTATGATCAAATAAACACACCTTAATTTATTACGTGCACCTCATATATTTGTTTGTGTTAGTAATACCTAGCTAATTTTATGTAGACGAAATCATTGTGTTGCTATGTATTACTAAATTTTAATCGAGTCACATCAAATATTGACCCTGTTTTTACTAAATTTGGAATTTTGGATCTTAGTTTTTTATTTTAAAAAATAAAAACCAATACTTGTATATTAAGTTATTAATATGAAGTTCGAAGAAATTAACAATATAGATAGTCTTATCACTAAAATACACGATTGAAAGAGCAAACATAATAAAAGAATGAGTGAGTCTCGTGTGCATCCAGATGCATCATGTACTTATAGTGCATTTTAGAATCATACAACTTGGTTTATTTAAACATGCAATTTGTTTACATTGAACCGTGCAATTATTTTTTCATATTAATAGTTGCACAGTTCAGTGTAAACAAATTGTATCTTTCAGTATAACAAATTGTATATTTTTAAAATGCACTATAAGTGCACGGTGCACCTGGATGCATACAAAATTTAACCATATACCATTTTTATCAGTATATTTATTTTTGTTCGTATTCTTAAAAAAAAATGTCACACCCTATTATTTTCTCGCAAAATAAACAAAATAACATATCTATCCCTATTTCAAAAACAGAAATCAGATATTTTGTTTTTACAAATTAACAAAAAAGAAAAGGTTTTGACTATACAATTTAAAATTAATGTTTTTTTATCCCCATCCTAAGGGTAGACATTTAAGTGGCTACTTCAATTTTCACAATTGTAGGATTTGTTTTGAGAAAAGGCTATGAATGATGAATTGTGGCAATTATAAGTCGAGAAAAGAAGTTAGGAATTATTTGGCTGCTTTACTTAACAAGGCAAGCCGAAGAAGATCTACATACACTACATCTTTTCTAGACCGGCCAGCCCATATATAATTATATAGCTAGTATTAATCATTGTTTTTAGAACCTTGTTGAACTGGTTGAACCGGGAACCGACAATGAAATCGGTTCGATTTTAAAAAAATAATTTTTACGGTTGAACCGAAAAATACCGGCCAGAACCGAAAAAATCGGTCAAAACTGGGAAACCGATTGAACCGGTTTTTTGTTATTTTTTATTTTTTAATTAATTTAAAATTTAATCTTTATTTTTATCATCCTTATTTTAAATTGTATTTTGTTGTCTATGATTCTATTGTGTTTATTTCAAAATGAAACTTATAAATATATAATTTTAAATTTTATAAGTGTATATTTATTTTATTTTTAAAGTAATATGGGGAATATTTTAAAAGTATTGATAAAGATCATTCATTAATACGGCTTGGAGAGCTATTAAAAATGACTTTGGAGAGCGGTTATAACAGCTCTCCAAGTAACAGTTGTCCAAGCTTGGACAGCTGATAAAAAACCGTTGTCCAAGATATTGCACTAAGACAGCGGTTTTTAACCGCATTGCACTAAGAAAGCGGTTTTTAACCGCATTCCTAGCTTCCACTTAGACAGCGGTTTGTAACCGCTGTCCAAGAATATTCACTTGGACAGTGGTTCAAAACCGCTGTCTAACCCTTTTTTTTTTTTACTTTTAATTTATATTTTTAAAATCCTGTTTATATAAAATCAAAACCAAAACCAAAACTAAAAACCAAATTTTATACCACACGATAATATATATACGTCCAATACCAAAACATCAAATAAATTAATAAACGCATTCACATCATGAAATAAATATCCGTCCAATACAACAAATTAAAACATTCATAAAGTATATCAATACAAATATATATATATATAAGTAATATGCTACCAAAAGTTATCACACTCTATCTATAATTATACAAGAATCGATTGTAAAGGTACCATGTCCAATCCATTTTCCATTTGTTCATTCTTTGTTTGGAGTAAGACTTGACCGGACGATCATAGACAAACTGCAAACAACGATCAATTAATCAATATAGTTAGATATATAGTATGAATTTTTATTCAATTAATAATAATTTAAATAAATCGATAAATTGACTTACGTTGATAGGAACCGCCGTTTGAGAAGCGCGTATTATATCTTCAATATAACAGCACACAAAATGTCCACAGTGATCACTATCTCGTTGTCTCGGTACCTGTTGATTAGCAATATAATCACGTATTACAATTATAATTATTTTATATTAATATGATAACTTAATAAATTAAATTTACCTTAACATTATTCCAGCTATCTTTATTGAATTTAGCTCTTGAGCCTTGATTAGGAAGGCGACTCCGATACATCGTCATCACACTATTATTATTAGAATTAAAACTAAAGTTAGATTAAATATGCATAATTTTAATAAGTAAAACAAATCATTATATTATAATATTAAAAATGAACTTACGCTTCCATGTACGAAGTGAGATCAGGTCGATTTGAAGCTAACTCATTCGCAGCTGGATCCATAAAATACACACTTAATGTGATCATATTTATGGCGACCAGGACCTAATGATTCCTATATTATATTAAGAATATTAAAATTAACTGTAAATTTAGCATATGTGCAAATATCATATATATTATGAATATAAATTTTAACGAAATGTTTATTGTACTCACCCCACATTTGTTGGCCAAAAAATGAGATGATCTATGTCAGTATAACTCAGCATATGAGAAACTAATCACTCCATGGTCTGTGCCCTATCAGCCATTAAGCAAGACACTTGGGGGGAGACGAAGGAATACATTCCAGATGCCCGAGGATCTCTGGACAGATATACCTCACCCAAATATCTTTAACCAACACATATACGCTAATTAATATTTAATTTGAAAATTAAACTATATAGAAAGTAAAAATACTGAGAATTAATTAGTAAACACATACCTGAGGTATAAGGCTATGCTCGTTACATTCAACCACTGGTTGTTCACGACTTCAATCACATGCTCCCGAGTGATGTATTCTTCAATAAAATTCCGATGAAAGTAAGCATTCATAAGAACTGTGATCAAATCGAAATCAGAGGACTCCACTATCACTTGCACCGTATTTTGTACGGTGTAGTCGTGATCTAAGTCTCCAGGCAAGGGATAACCAAGTCTGCGATCACCAATAGTGGAGTCTCTGTAGGTTGTCTCCCTCTGACTGGTTGCGACACCCTTTGATTTCTGTTTAGACTTTTGTGGTGTCAGCAGTTTCTACAATCAATTTGCAACATTATTTAGAACGACAAATAAGATAATGAACTTTAATAACATATATTAAATTTACCTTCATGGTGAGAGAGAGCAAGTTGGTCGGCCATTCGATGAAGTGCTCGACCGTTGTTCCGACTGTGACAGCTTCATCAATTGGTTTAGGCACCGGTGAATCCTCTTCTCCGATTATGGGTACATCGAGTGTGACCCTCACGAAACCAGGAGTGATGGGACTACCATGAATAACTCCATCGGAGTTATTGAGCAACGTTCCTATAGCCACCAACCGAGTAGGATCCTCCAAATAAAGGTAGCATGAGGTCGGTGACTGTTCGAATAAGATATTTAGTTAGAAAATTTTAATATATATACTAGTCTTTAATTAAAATAAATGTGAGACACATCTGATACCTGCGGGACGTCGTTTCGAAGTGCCTCAATAAAATTATCCCTAGCATTAGCCGAAAACATAGCATCAGCGACACTATTTTCACAGTTTGCTCCACTCGAGGACATTATGTGATGCTACCGTCTCTCGGACCTCATCTGTTCCAACTCTTTAGCCATCTGGGCAACCTGTTCCGAAAGTATACCCACCATATTCATGGCTTGAAGAGCAGGTAACATGGCCAATAATGACTTCGTCACGCCACGGCCAACACTCCGTAAGCGACCGGGATGCTCCTAACGACCGATAGCCCGTCCAAGTAGATCATCGGTACCGACAAAGCGGATGTCTTCGGGCGTCATGGTCTGGGATATACGCTCCTGAATTACAAAAGATTATTATTTAATCATTTGCTTAGAAATAATAGTTTGTAATTCAAAGACAAATTAATGGATAGCTTACCCTCTTCTTCGATGATACGCTGTGCGCTGGGATTTCTAATTTTTCCATCATATGGAATTATGTTGAGGATGAAAAATCCATACCCTATTTATAGATCTCATGGGGGGCGAAATTTTTGTGGCATATTAGGGTTAGGAAATTTCTTTGTATCTTCCCAAGATACAATCTTGAATATATCTCATATATTCTATTTCCCTAATATTCACAAAATAATTTTTCTTCCCCAACACTATAAAATTTTGAAAATTTTAATAAGTAAAGGAAGAAATAAGATCTTTGACTTTTCTTGAATTTATGGGAACCGATTTGGATGGCACTAAGGTTAGAATGTAAGTCGTTGTTTCTAAGGCGTAACCCCAAAATGATTTGGGTAGATCTGAATAACTCATCATGGATCTGATCATTTCTAAGAGCGTTCTGTTTCTTCGTTCTGCCACCCCGTTTTGTTGAGGGGTTCTGGGTGCAGTCAACTGGGAAACAATTCCCTCGTCCGACAGGTAGTTCAAAAACTCATTGCTGAGGTATTCGCCTCCACGATCAGATCATAGAAACTTGATACTCTTTTCCCTTTGCTTCTCAGCTTCGGCTTTGAACTCCTTGAATTTATCAAAGGTTTTCGATTTATGCTTCATAAGGAAATGTACCCAAACATTGAGTAATCATCGATGAAAATCACAAAATACTCATAGCCACCTCTAGCTTTGGTTGACATTAGGCCAACACGCGTCAGTGTGAACGATTTCCAACACTTTTATGGCTCTAGTCCCCTTGGATCCAAATGCCCTTTTGGTCATTTTACCCTCTAAACACGATTATCAAGTTAGAAATGGTTCTAGTTGTAGGTCCTCCAGCGAACCATCTTTCACCAACCTTTGAATCCTATTTAGATTAATGTGACCTAATCTGAGATGCCAAAGAAGTGTTTCATTCACGTTATCTGAACGTTTTCTCTTATTGTTTGAAACAGTCGATGTGTTATAAGATGCATTTTGTAAGTGGTGTGCACAGTTAATAGTATAGAGATTGTTCTGTAAAGTTCCATGACAGATAAACACATCGTTACAAAAAAGAGTCTTGTTTATTAAAACGAACAGAATATCCATCATCAAAAAGTTTAGAAACATAAATAAGGTTTTTCCGAAAAACAGAAACATAAAGAATATCTCTCAAACTAAAATTATATCTTCAAAAGACAGGTGCACGTCTCCCACTGCTTCAGCTGCCACTCTCGTAGCATCACCCAAAGGTGTAGGTCCCTAATCTAAGTTTAGTGAGGGCGTAAGTCTAGAGGGGGGGGTGAATAGACTTCCTAAAACTTTTGTGCGGTCGAGGTGTGAGGGCGATTAGCTTTGATCAGAGTCTTGAGTGAATCGATTTGGGTCGATAACCAACTTCTTGATCTCCCCAAGCGATCGGTTCGAAACTATCGATTTAACTGATGTGTCGCGGAAGCTTAAGTTTTACCCGTGTGAAAAACCGGTTTTGATAAATCGATTCCAAAGTTAGTCTTTTAATCACCGGTCAAGTGTCAAATATGATCGGATCGAAGCTTGGTGCTAAATGATCTTAACTTGGAATGTATATCTTGCTTTTAAAGGTTGTGTGCGATTGTGTAGCGCTTAATCAAAGCAAGAGAGGCACAAAGATTTATAGTGGTTCGGACAAACCAATCCCCACGCCCACTCTTCTCTATCACAAGGGGCACCTACTTAACCAATCGGACTTAGTTTTATGTGTTAGTCCAACACAAGATTATCGACTAGATGTTTAAAGAGTTCACACTCAACCGATCCCGAAATCGTAACTAGAAACCCTAGTGCGAAATCTTGCTAAACAACTTAACCTAACTTGGGGTTTGGGTAAGATTGTTTTGTTCCAACTATGAAATCTTTTCTTTAGTATAAAAGCGACTAACACAAACTAGATGAAAAGATTTCTATGCTAAGAACTTATGGGATGAACACTTAATAAAAATAATCTTCTTGATCGTGTTCTTCGTGCGAAATTAACTTTAGCTTCTTGATTGTTCAAATAAGTTTCCTCGTTTTTTGGTGTTTTCACTCTAAAGTGTGATCCCATATTTATAGACCTTGAAATCAAAGAGCCGTTGGAGAGCAATTTGAATTTCGGGCTATATTTGGTAGACTTCTTGAGGATTGATGTGGCGTCTTGAGAACGGCATGGCCGAAAAAGCGTGAACTTGTATTTTATAGCCGTTAGAGAAAATACATCGAATCCCTTACTTGTCGGCTCCGATCATCGTGTCTTGTTCTTATTGGATAAGCGGACTCACTTTTGAGTTGTTCTTCCAACTAAGTTTGACATTCTTCTTGTTCGGATCATAGGCGTATGATTAGGTGAAACATCGATTTCACTGGTGAGTGACTTTGATCGATCTGGCGATCAATCTACACGATAAGTCTTGGTGCCGATTGACTTAGCTTCAACTAGCAGACTCGACTGATGTAGGTCTTCTCGTGCGATCTTGAGTAATGCGAGTTTGAGTTTCATGACTTCGGTGAGATATCGACTAGATCGGATCGATCGATCTTATGTTCTTCTCTAGCATTTTGGCACATTGGATGTCAATTTGTTCTTTGAGTCTTGGATCGACCTATACATATTGAGTTCCCCCTCAATATGTGACCTATCTATTACATCAGTTGTTCTATACGGTAATTATCAACTGGTCTCCTATAGCGGGTAATATAAACATCAGTCAGCTAACAGGTCTGACTGGTCCTATTACATGTGTTTTTGGAACTTTCATCAAAACTATAAATTTCCCAACAATTTCCCCCTTTTTGATGAAACCAAAACACTTTGAGAAACCAAATACAGTTGATAAAAAATAGAACAATTAAGAGCATATAATCAGAAGACTATGAGACTTTGTCTTAGGATCAGAAAATAAACTTTTCTCATTAAAGATGATGATTACAAGTTACATTAGAAAAGTTTGAAAATAAGAGCAGCTGATCCTGAGTAGTCTTCTGATTCTTCACTCTTTGGGCTTGTATCCTTCTGGCATCTCTCTTTGATCTTGAGGTACGTTGAAAATCTGATAAAGTTTCCATTTGACATCATCGGTCTGGCGAGGATCGATTATTTCGCGTTACTCGCGGGATGTCAAAATAGAATCTTTGAAATGCCATCATCCAACCGAGCCATCTGCCTTCTTCGAGTACTCCAGCAGATCATACTCTTGGCGAGTTATTTTTACATTGATCAGCTTGGCCTCATTTTCCAGATACTTCAGAAAATCCGGGTATTTGTTTTCTAACCAGTTGAGGAATTCTTCATCAGGAGATTCTTCTTGTGGGACAAGATTAAGAACAAAGGCATCCGAAGCCATTCACTCTGATCTTATTCCATTCCTCAAATTTCTTAGCATCTTGGCCAGTTTTTTGGGATGATCTCATCAACTCTTCTTTGGCGGCTTAGGTTACGTGCGGATTTTCCAAATTCCTTCCTTTCTTTACTCTCGTCCCGAATTTCTTGTTCAGATTTTTACGCCTCGACATTTTTTTTCGCCCTTCTTTCTTCTTGACATTTTGGGCTTCTTCACTTTATCATTCTTTGGACATCTTTTTCATGAGTTTGAGTTTGTGATGTCCTCGCACTGTTTGTTGTGTCAGTTGGTTTCTCACTCTGTCCTTCCCCCTTTTTGGTTTGATCAAAAAGAGTAGTGAGGTGGGAGGTCAGAGAACCAAAGTTGACTGCGATCGCCTTGTTGAGATCTGCATAGAGATGCCTTCAGTTTGAGCAGTTAGATTTTGAATCTTTGATATCATTTCGATCTTGACATTCCATGGCGAAGGAGAGTGTTTTAATCGGTTTGTCAAGTCTCTCTTCCATCAATTCTAGCTTGTCAATTGAGCATCGAAAAAAAACTTGTTGTTTGTCCACCGAGTCGATTTGGTATCAACGGTCTTTTATCTCAATTCGGTACGCAAAGGACACAGTTTGGGAGAACTTATCTTTGATTGCCCCAATCTGGGAAATAGTCATTTCCCTTTCATCTTTTATTTCCTTGATGGAAATCTGCCTTTGATCAGCTATCAGTCCCTCAACTTCTTCTTTCAGGAGATCTTTGAGACAAGATTTGATCTCCTGAAGTTGATCAGTAGTGACGTGTGATGTTGGAATGTTGAGTGTCACTTGATCTGGTTCAGTTGTTTGTGCCTCCAGTGGTTGGTCATGAACTGCAGCACCAATTCCACTATCATCGGCTCTCCCGCATCCTTCATGATGGCATCTGCTTGGAGCTTTGTCGGCCGATCTCGATTCGACTGTTACAGCAACCCTAGCTTCTGTGGATCGAGCTTTAACAGATTTAGCGATTATCATTTCGGTGGTGATCCCACTTTTGCAGATTTCCTCATGTCGAAATCGAAATCGAAATGCAAACTCATCTGCGCACCGCCCATCTGCTCAATAATTATTATGAAGTCCGAAAGCTTTTTAATCGAAGATCTCTCCATGTGAGGATCTCCAAAACTTCCTCTCTTATGGCGGGTTAGGCGACCCGATTAAGGTACAACTCATCAATCTCTCTTTTCGATTAGCATTCGATCAATTTCCCGATTATGATCTTTGTTGATCTGGACTCGAATTGTCGGTCGGTTTCATTTGATGAGATGTGGAAGGTTTCGGTTGTGCTTGAGTGGCCGGAAGTTGGCTGATCGGTTCGACTGCGAGAGGTTACTTTTATGGAAGCAGTGATTACGGTTCCTGACGGAATTAACTTTTCAGTTAATGACGATGTAGTTTTCGAGTTAAATTGGCGGTGGAAGAATAGGAGAGTTGTGCTCGGCTGACCATTAGTCAGTGGCGATTCAGGTATGGTGGAGGAGAAGGAGATCGTTAAACATGTAGCCTTCCTCCTCGAATGACTGGCGATCTTCGGCGAAAGAGCTGTCGATGCTTCACTTTTGATTTTTGTGGTGCTGTGGGGCTGTTACGGTGCTCTTTTCTTCATCGACTCATCTTCAAGCATCAGTCATGGAGGCTTGCTTCGCCTTCTTCGGCCTCTTGTTGCAGGCCTTCACGGTTTTCTTTTCTTCTTCTTGGGGGCATCTGGTGAGCCTTACGGGGTCCTTCACCCGGCTTGGTGGTCGCGCATCTGGTGCCAAAAAGTTGCCTTCTTGCCTTTTCCCTTCTTTGACTTTGGGGGGGTTGGCGGCATATCATCGTCTGGTGGCCCAAAAATGACTGAAGTGGCTGTGAGAAAAGCCTTATAGGACTTCAGTCCATTCTGTTCCCCATTTGGTCAGTGGGCATTTTATCTGAAGGATAATCGCAACCTTGTTGAGATTGCCGATCTTCTTCTTCGATATATACGCCTCCACTCATCAACTCCAAATTTCTCATGTTCTTGGAGTAGAATGGCCTTCGAAACCCATGCCGGTTGATGTTCTTGGCTCCATCAATTATTGCGACCATCTTTGTCTGGGTTTGATGGATGTAATAGCATCTCGGGCTGAATCAATACCCATAATTGTTTTGGACAATATGTCAAACAACAATCGGTATTTCCTCTTGAGCATTGGCCTGACAAAACCTGAAGTATGATATTTGTCAGCCTCTCTGAAGAAAAACTCTTTTACGATCGACTCATCGCCGTTTCTCCCAGAATGAGCAAAGCGAGATCCGTCCTTTTGGTAGGCTGAACAGACGAGTTATATCTTCATTCGTCAGTCTGATTTCTTCGCCGGTGACTGTCGAAAGTAGTTCGTCTCCTGGAGCATCCGTATCCACTCTTAAATTCCTTAGGAATTCTAGTGCTTCATCTTTGCATCATTTGGATTGCGTTGAAGCGTATAAAAAATTCTCAAGGCTCGCTTTTGAAGAATTTGCTCGACCTCCATGGATTCCGGATCCCGAAGTGATATTGAACTATGCATTTAACTTATCATCCACAATCTTTGTTGCCGGGTTTAGTATAGTTGCACATTATTTTTCCCATACCGTGAGTGATCATCTACAGATAAGATATATTTGGTTAAAATTGTGCATTAATACAAAGAATATCACATAAGATACATCAAATAAACATAAATTACCAGATTCTGCTTTTCGAAAAGATGATTTTGAAACTTAGGAAAACACTTTGAATATGAGAGAAGTAATCTGGAGTTTTCAGAGAATAAATCGCAAGTTTGTGAAATGGAAAACTCTGGTATGTTTTTGATGAACTTTATAAAGACGAGGAGGGAAGAAAAGAAGACACGATTTTGAAGATCAACCGTTTGAAAAAAGATTGAACGCTCCAGATTAAGCCGTTTTTGATCGTAGGTCGAAAAAGTACGTCACGAAAACCTTTTGGATTTAAAAGCACATTTAGTAGCGGTTAATACATGTTCCCACGTCCGCATTAAATGATTTGCGAGAGAATACGTCCACAAGGATAATGGGTACAATAAAGCAAATAATATCGATAAGATCCGATAAATAAGCAAAGAACAAGAGAAAAAAAAAAGCGTGATTGGTTGGTCGATATTGTAATCAGTCAATACCACTTGTCCATGTTGATTTCACTTGTTGATCTTAGTATTCTGCCTAAGCCTTAAAATTTCCCAACTGATCCTTTTAGCTGATCTTCTTCATTTGCATCTGATTTGTTGAAGTTTCAAGCTCAGCTGATCTTTCCTTGAATATGTCTGATTTCCCTTCTGATCCTCCTTGATCAGTTGAAGTTCCCCCTTCAACTGATATTTCTGTTTTTTTCATAGACTGATGTATCTGATTTGTTGGAGTTTCAAGCTCAGCTGATCTTCCTTATCTGATCAGCTTCGTATGTAATCAGATTTTAATTGACCTAATCTGATTCTTCTCAGATCAACCCAATTCTTGGGATAAGTGTTACCGCCAAAACTTAGTCTAGGATAGTAGCTTCTATTCCCTAAGTTGGCGCGATTTGACATGCGTAATTATCGTCTGAATCTTTCGATATGTCAATCCGCCGTAAATTTATCCAATTATCAGTCGCGTGATTCCTACACGCTGTCCTTTTGGTGCAGATTTCTCTAAAAGGTTTTGAGAACTCGAATTTGCATTTGCACCCTTGCTTGGCCTCTATAAATTGGACCAATTGTTTTACACAACATAACCCATTCACCATACTTATCTTCTTTGTAGAATAATGTATCCTGGTGAACCCTTATTTCCGGTTAAACTTCCGGCAAACACCTTTACCCCTTTTTCAATGATTTCAGCTTCTCAAATCAACCCTCTATGTCCCTTATTGCTGTTTTCGTCATCGTCAAAGATTTCACATACGATTGTTGCAAAGCTTCTCTACCACCATGGCGGCGGGCCTGCTGTTGCAACTGAGAAGACACTTCTCCTAACCGTATGCACCTTGTGTGTCTATCGTTATGACGTAACTACCATCAACAGACTTAGTCTGAAAATGAACGTGAGTTTGATATACGGTCTTGATCAGACAACAGCTGATCTTCCTATATCAACTCACCATTTAACAGCTGGAGAGCCCACTGACTCTTTCTTAGGGCTCCTGGCTTAAAAATCCTATCAAGGCCGCTCTCGCTCCATTTTTCTTGATCTTCAGCTTCTGCGAGCGCCTTGGAATTTTTTTTTTTAAAGCCTCTCTCACCCTTGTTAAGTGGGGGAAAATGAGAGCATCAGATTTAAAATCTCTCTCTCTCCTCCCTCCACTTGAGGTTTAGGATTATAGGTTTAGGGTTTTTGGTTATCACTTATGTATTGACCTCCTGGTCCTTTGTACTTGTATCTTGTAATGTAACCCCGACCTTGGGTCTTTATCAATGAAAAGTTCTATTATTCCATTGTTGTGTAAAATTCCTGTATCCTTATGCGATTTTAAGCTTTAATATTGTGAATACCACTTGTGAATCTTGCTTGTTGAATATCAGCTTAATCGACTTACAAGGATGTATAATAATCCAACTGATTTAATCAGATATTCCTTTTAAAAGTGAGTGTTTCCTTTAATCTGATAAACCTTAAACTGATCGCCTTTAACTTTGATAATCTTGTAAATCGATCGATTTCTCACATCGGTTCCTTGATCGATCTTACGATCGATTGAGATACCAAACTCAATCGATTCCTTTCAACCCAAGTTAGTCTCTTAACCAGCTGGTTCTGGAGATCATTCCATCAAACATTTTAGGTGCATTTTCTCCAAGATCCAGAAGCCCTAGCTCATTGCATAATTCTCTGAATCTGATCTCAGCTAGTGGCTTGGTTAGAATATCAGCTTTCATGTATATCAGTATGAATCTTTTCCATTCTGATATTCTTCTTTTCAACATGATCTCTTATAAAATGGTGGCTGACATCCACATGCTTGCATCTTGTATGTAGAACGGGATTCTGAGTGATTGCAATAGCACTATTACTGTCACAGAAAATAGGTACATTGTTAGCTTCAATGTTATAATCTCTCACCTTGACTAAGCGGGAGCGATTGGGAACAACAACTTCCTCGACCATATATATATTCTTCGGTTGTAGATGTTGCAACCGATGTTCCGCTTTTTTGAAAACCACGAGATCGGTTTTTTTACTTCCTAAGAACCGACAAGTTCCCGAGGTGGATTTTCCACGATCTTGCAACCTCCATAATCGTAATCGTAATACCCACTAAGCTCTAGATTATCATCGATGGGTAAAATAAACCAAGATTTACCGTCCCCTTCAGAGATACTTAAGAATCCGCTTAGTCGCTTCTAGGTGGCTTATCATTGGATTTGCTCGAAATCGCACATACACCCTGCGCGAAGGTTATATCCGGTCTCACGCGGCGGTCGGTATAGTAGAGATCCAATGAGAGCCCTATATTCCTTCCGATTTGTTTTACGACCATCCTCATCTGATCCATCTTGAATCCAAATCATCATAGGAATTTTGGCTTCCTTAAAATTTTGAACTCCAAACTTAGCCAATAAATTCCTAGTGTACTTTGCTTGGCGATGAATATCCCATTCGTACTTTGCTTTACTTGAAGACCCGTAAAGTAATTCATCGACCCATCATGGACATCTCGAACTTCCCTTGCATCGGTTTTTTTGAATCTTTCACATAGACTTTTGTTAGGGGATCCGAAGATGATGTCGCCCACGTAGATCCGAACCATCGAATATCTTCTCCATCTTCTATTCTCGAATAAGGTTCTCCCTTTATCGCCTTTAGTGAACCCACTTCGATCAAGAATCGAGAGAGTGTATCATACCAAGCTCGAGGAGCTTGTTTTCGAACCATAAAAGAGCTTTTCTTAAATCGGTACACTTGGTTGCCCTTTTCAAAGCCCGGAGGTTGTTAGACATAAACTTCCTCTGCTAGTACCCCGTTTAAGAAAGCACTTTTACGCCCATCCGATACCACGATGAACCCTCTTTCAGGAAGCATATGCCGAAAAACCGAATAATGGCTTCTAAGCGGCGGCGACCGCAAAGGTCTCATCATAATCAATTCCTTCCGATTGTGAATACCCCTTAGCAACAAGTCTTGCCTTATTTACGTGATGACGTTTTTCTCATCTCTCTTGTTCTTGAATACCCACCGTGCCAATAACGTCTTGATGACTTGGTCCATCTACCGGTTCAAACTTGATTTCTCTCGAACTGTTCGGCTCTTCTTCATGCATGGCTAGAATCCGACTTAAGTCTTGTAGAAACTTCCTTTATTGTTGTTGGTTCCTTCATAGACGGATAACAAAGAATACATGGCACCTTCACCAACTCGATGTCTAGTTTTAACTTTATCGATTGGTCTCGATTATCGATCGGTTGGATGACCGGTTATCCAGTCCTTCTGCTTACGATTTATCGATTTGGAGAACATCGTCCGTTTACGATAAAATTTCATTACTAGCGATTGGGAGTGGTCTTGAGTTATGATCCACTTGATAAGAACAAGTCTCGGTGATGTTGGACTCATCATGTCTCGATGTCTGCTCATGGGAACTTCAGATGTTCCCCTCAACCGGATGGTTCGATTGATCTTATCTCGGTATGTGACGCTTCTTCATCGACGATTTTTCGTACCTTAGAATCTGAATGATCCGGTGAATCACCTAGATCTGGAATGTATATTGTTCTGATTTTGATTCTTTTTCCTTGATCGTCGGTGATCCATTTTCCTAACATCGTTTCTTGTTGATCGGTACATCTTGTTCTTGCTGATTTCTCTTGTTCGGAAGATGCTTCATCAAAGACTACATGGGGTGTTTCTTCCACAAGTAGGGTTAAATCATTGTAAACCCCCGAAAGCCTTGCTAGATGAGGAATATCCTAAGAATATACCCTCATCGACTTGGCCTCAAAAAGTCTTCAACTGACTCTTCCCATTGTTGTATATGAAACACTTACACCCAAAAACATGGAAGTAAGAGACACGAGGTTTTCTGTCCTTCCACAGTTCATAGGGCGTTTTGTAGTGAGCCTTAGTCAGAAGACATCTGTTCTGAGTATGGCATGTAGTGTTGATTATACGCTTGAAAACGGCTTGGTATTGCATGTTCAATAACATCGTCGGCGAAAAACTTCTTTGAGAGTTTTGTTTCTCCGCTCACTTTCTCCATTTTGTTGTGACGTCCTTGCGGTGATGTTTCATCTCAGATACCAAACTTAGAGCAAAAATCGGTAATAAAAGAGTTCAAAAAATTATGTACCTTTATCTCGATCTCGATTTTTACTACTGTTGACACCCTTCTCATTTTGTATTCGTTTTAGCATTTTCGGGTATCTTCGTTGTCGTCTCATTCTTCTTATGTAAGAATATAACCCGTAAACTTGGAATAGTCATCCACGATTACGAGTATATTTGCGTCCGTTGAGATCGACCGGTGTAATCGGGTCCAAATAGATCCATATGGAGCAATTTGCAAGATCATTGGATGCCGGTCCGGAATTCCCTTGAATGAAGCTTTGACTGTTTTTTTCCTTCCGACATGCAAAGACATGTCCGATCTTTTGAAAATACTTCATTCTAAGTCCTTCCACTAGAGACATCCTTGCTTATCTTGTTAAGAGTTTTAAAGTTCGGATGGCTCATCATTTTGTGCCAAAGCCAATTCGCTACTTTTAGAACTCTTGACAATCGGGCATGCATTTCTTTGGCAACCTGCTCCAATCACCGTAGATCGTCCCTTTCTTGAACCGATTAGCAAAATCATTGAGTGGCTCGATTCTTGATAGTGCATTGATCGATCGAGAACTCAACATTGAATCCGTTGTCGCAGAAATTGTGAAACCGATAATAGGTTGTGCTCGGACCTTCGACATACTGAGACTCCGATTACTTGTACATCATCATTCTCTAAGGTTCCAACCCTTTGGTATAACCAAAGTTATCATCACCGAAGAGTACACGCTGGCCTTTCGTTTTCTATGTATGAGCCGAGGAGGTGCTTGCTTCTGTCATGTGCCTTGAGCATCCACTATCGATGTACCGGATAGTTGCTTGCACACCTCCTTTGTTGGCCGCACCCCACCAACCTCGCAATCGATCGGGGCTTTAGGTACCCTTTTGGATTGGGTCCCGAGGGGTTAGGTTTAGTTTTGGGAATCCATACAAACAGAGCACTTCTATTGTGATCGCTTAGATCGTAAGGCCCCGATTTGTCTCCCATACCATCAACATAATCGTCGCCTCTTTTATATGCTTTTCGCTTTGTATGATTATTAGTGTGAACCTTGGATGACTTAGAAGACTTGGGATCTATCTTTTACAGAGGTCTTCTTTTTTATCCATTGTGGTTCAAAAGCGTGACCTAGATTTCGATTATAGGGGTAGGTACGATTTGCTACCATCAAAAGATTCATATCTTTTTGGCATAGGTGGTTTTTGCGGTTTACGAAGCATGCTTATTATGCAATGACCTTGATTAGGTCTCGAAATGGACTTCCCTTTTACGGTTGTCTTTTTCGATACGATCTGTGATCGAGTTGAGGTCTCTTCGAAAGAATTCTTCTTCGTGATTCCTCGGTGATGTTTTTTACCAGTGGGGTCCATTTCGTTTTCCCCTTACGTTTAGGCACCGCCTTTACCCGCTCAACCCGGTCTTTTTTCCTTATTAGATACATGTTTGGCTTTTGGTGTATCTTTTTGAAAACTCGTCCCGATTACACCTTTTTTTTGAATCACCGGGGCTTTTGAGGATGTGGAAGGGTTCTCATAGCCAAGTCCTTCTTATTAATCGTTGTTCGAAAATAGGTGTTCATGTCTTGAAACAGTTTTTAGATGATTTTGTGAAAACCTCTATTTTCTTCTACGCAGATTATCCTCGATGATTTCAGACTTTCATGCTTTTGGATGCAATTTCATCGAATTTTGCTTGAAGAATTTTGAAGTCATCGACTTTTGTGCTTTGTTAATTGCGGTGATCTTCAATCTTCTTCTCTGATCGAAAGCCTTAACTTTCGAATGTTACATTCCTCGGTTGCCCTTACGAGCGGTTTGATGAGATTGAAGTTCGAGACTTTCTTGAGATCATTCTCTTTTCTTGGTGATTATTTCTAATTCTCGGCTTGTCATTTTCAACTTCACTATAGCATAAGTGTCTCTTGCATTGGAGAGATCCTCAAGCAATTGCTCTGAGTAGAGCTGCAGTCAATCTCCCGGCGGTGTCTAATGATAGCGGTGTAGAAGCGAACGAAGCGAGTTTGGAGGTTACCTCAGTTGGTCCTCCCCGCCATCGAGCAGATCTCATCATCTTCCAAGAGAATATCGATCTTCATTTTCATAGAAGTCAACAAAGATCAACTTCTTGTCAGGTAGGAAGTCTTCTCTGAGAGGAGTATCCCGAGTCCTCGGAGGGCGATAGAATCGTCAATTCTCGACGTATCGGCAACCATGGCTCTTCATCCTCCCTATCGTTGCTCTCTTACCATTCCTCTTTTCTTCCCTTTCTCTTGGCGTCGGTCGAGGCGGTCTGCGCTATAGTGACTGGCTTCTCACGGTTAAAGCACGCTCCTTGATCCACGAACCTTTCCTTCCGGGTGAATCACTCGCGTCAGTATGACCTGTCGGTGACTTCCTTTTCGATAGTAATCCGAGCTTCTTCCATTCGATTGGTTATCTCTTCCTTCCTCGGTCGACTATCTCTTTTCCTTTCATCTCTGTGATCCCTCCGATCATCGATCTGGTTCTTTCTCGGAGATCCGCTGGCTGATCTCCTATCTCTTCCTTGGCTATGTTGATAGTCCTTATAAAATCTTCGATACTTACCAAGTTGGACGTTTTACTTCTCAAGCTTCCCGGTAAGCAGAAATGATCTATTCTCGCCGACTTACTATATTCCCAACAGTTCGTTGGCCTTCGTTTCTTCTGCTTTGGTTGCCTTAAAAAGCAATCGATTTTGAAGTTGAGGCTTCAAAGAGCACCTCATCTTCATCGACTTGTCCTCTTTCAATCAAATCGAACTCGTGAGCTTTAAGGCTCAAGAACAAGTTACTTGGCTTCATTTTTGAAATGTCTTGGCAATCCTTGATTCTGCGTGACCTTCATGTCCCATTTCTTGGTGAGAGACCTTAGGATTTTGTAGTTGATATCTTTATCGACATCTCTACCAAGTTCTCGAAGCTTGTTTATAGACATTGTAATCCTTCCATCGAGTTCGTTGATGGTTTTAGTTGGGTAGCATCTTGATTTTTTCGAACTTTACCAGTTAAACTTGTAGACGGTATCTTTTATCTGCTCATTTCCTCGCATATCTCGGCAAATTTAGTATCCCACATTGTTTTCGCAGATTTGAGATACTTAATCTTTTCCTTGGTGACCTTATCCATGGTCTTCATGATAATATGCCTCATGATAAGTATCTAGAGTATGCACTTTCTTTCTTCTTCATCCATCAAGGTTTGGGCTTTTTTCGCACAAGACTCCCCGGTGAAAAGTCCGGATCTCCTCCAACCTGCGGGGTTATCGTAATAAATGATGATGGGTCCTCTTTTCGATGACCTCCATCATTCTCGCCGCTTATCGAACCTAGATGGTTGGACATATATATGGCCCAATCTGCATACTCATCGATTGAGAACTTCGGCAGATCATGATACATACCGAGGTGTTATCCATCTTTGAAAGTGATTTTGGAAAATGAATGAGTTTTTAAAAAAGGTTTTTCAAGATCGATTCGATTTGACCACAAGGATTCTTCCTCAAGAATTGATGATACACGAGTCGATTGGTGCAGAGAACCAACCGCCTCGATACCACTTGTAGGTCCTTAATCGGGTTTAGTGAGGGCGTAAGTCTAGAGGGAGGGGTGAATAGACTTGAAAATTTTTTGCGCAGATCGGGTGTGAGGACAGTTAACTTTGATCAGAGTCTGAAAGTGAATCGATTTGGGTGATAACCAACTTATCGATCTCTGAAGCGGTCGATTCGGTAACTATCAGTTTAACTGATGTGTGCGGAAGCTTAAGTTTTACCCGTGTGAAAAACCAGTTTTGATAAATCAGATTTCCAAGTTAGTCTTTTAATCGATTGGTCAAGTGTCAGTATGATCGGATCGAAAGCTTGGTGCTAGTGATCTTAACTTGGAATGTGTATCTTGCTTTAAAGGTTGTGTGCGATTGTGTAAGCGATTAATCAAAGCGAGAGAGGCACACAAGATTTATAGTGGTTCGGACAAACCAGATCCTACGTCCACTCTTCCCTATCACAAGGGGCACCTACTTAACCAATGGACTTAGTTTTATGTGTTAGTCCAACACAAAGACAATCGACTAGATGTTTAAAGAGTTCACACTCAACCGATCCCGTAAATCGAACTAGAAACCCTAGTCGAAATCTTGCTAAACAACTTAACCTAACTTGGGGTTTGGGTAAGATTGTTTTGTTCCAACTATGAAATCTTTTCTTATGCAGATAAAGCGACTAAACAACTAGATGAAAAGATTTCTATGCTAAGAACTTATGGGATGAACACTTAATAAAAATAATCTTCTTGATCGTGTTCTTCGTGCGGAAATTAACTTTAGCTTCTTGATTGTTCAGCGTTTCCTCGTTTTTCGGTGTTTTCACTCTAAAGTGTGATCCCATATTTATAGACCTTGAAATCAAAGAGCCGTTGGAGAGCAATTTGAATTTCAGGCTATATTTGGTAGACTTGCAGGATTGATGTGACGTGCTTCAGGAACGGCATGGCCGAAAGCGTGAACTTGTATTTTATAGCCGTTAGAGAGAAGGCAGCATCGAATCCCTTACTTGTCGGCTCCGATCATACGTGTCTTGTTCTTATTGGATAGCAGACTCACTTTTCAGAGTTGTTCTTCCAACTAAGTTTGACATTCTTCTTGTTCAGATCATAGACGTATGATTAGGTGAAACATCAGATTTCACCTGGTGAGCTGACCTGATCAGTCTGAACTGATCAATCTACCTGATAGAGTCTTCAGGTGCCGATTGACTTAGCTTCAACTAGCAGACTCGACTGATGTAGGTCTTCTGGTCTGATCTTCGAGTATTCTGAGTTTGAGTTTCATGACTTCAGCTGAGATATCTGACTAGATCAGATCGATCTGATCTTATGTTCTTCTCTAGCATTTTGGCCTGTCGGATATCAGCTGTTCTTTGAGTCTTCAGATCTGACCTATACATATTGAGTTCCCCCTCAATATGTGACCTATCTATTACATCAGTTGTTCTATACGGTAATTATCAACTGGTCTCCTATAGCGGGTAATATAAACATCAGTCGGCTAACAGGTCTGACTGGTCCTATTACATGTGTTTTTGGAACTTTCATCAAAACTATAAATTTCCCAACAATTTCCCCCTTTCCTTCCAGGTGAATCACTCCGTCTGTATGACCTATCAGGTGACTTCCCTTTCTGATAGTAGTCTGAGCTTCTTCTGTCTGATTGGTTATCTCTTCCTTCCTCAGTCTGACTATCTCTTTTCCTTTCATCTCTGTGATCCCTCCGATCATCAGATCTGGTTCTTTCTGGAGATCTGTTGGCTGATCTCCTATCTCTTCCTTGGCTATGTTGATAGTCCTTATAAAATCTTCGATACTTACCAAGTTGGACGTTTTACTTCTCAAGCTTCCTGGTAAGCAGAGCGATCTATTCTGCCTGACTTACTATATTCCCAACAGGTTCGTTGGCCTTCGTTCTGCTGCTGGTTGCCTTAAAAGCAACTGATTTTGAAGTTGAGGCTTCAAAGAGCACCTCATCTTCATCGAACATCCTCTTTCAATCAAATCGAACTCGTGAGCTTTAAGGCTCAAGAACAAGTTACTTGGCTTCATTTTTGAAATGTCTTGGCAATCCTTGATTACCGTGACCTTCATGTCCCATTTCTTGGTGAGAGACCTTAGGATTTTGTAGTTGATATCTTTATCAGACATCTCTCTACCAAGTTCTCGAAGCTTGTTTATAGACATTGTAATCCTTCCATCGAGTTCGTTGATGGTTTCGTTGGGCAGCATCTTCAGTTTTTCGAACTTTACCAGTTCGGCTTGTAGACGGCTGTCTTTTATCTGTTCATTTCCCTCTCATATCTCAGTTAGAGTATCCCACATTGTTTTCGCAGATTTGAGATACTTAATCTTTTCCTTGGTGACCTTATCCATGGTCTTCATGATAATATGCCTCGCGATAGTATCTAGAGTATGCAACTTTCTTTCTTCTCGCATCCATCAAAATTTGGGCTTTTTTCGCACAAGACTCCCCGGTGAAAAGTCTGGATCTCCTCCAACTGCAGGGTTGTCGTAATAAATGATGATGGGTCCTCTTTCGATGACTTCCATCATTCTGCCGCTTATCGAACCTAGATGGTTGGACATATATATGGCCCAATCTGCATACTCATCGATTGAGAACTTCGGCAGATCATGATACATACCTGAGGTGTTATCCATGCTGAGTGATTTTGGAAAATGAATGAGTTTTAAAAAAGGTTTTTCAAGATCAGTTCAGTTGACCACAAGGATTCTTCCTCAAGAATTGATGATACACGTAGTCGATGGTGCAGAGAACCAACCGCTCGATACCACTTGTAGGTCCCGAACGGGTTTAGTGAGGGCGAAGTCTAGAGGGGGGGTGAATAGACTTACGAAATTTTTTTCTCAGATCAGTGTGAGGACAAGTAGCTGATCAGTCGAGTGAATCGGTTTGGTGATAACCAACTTATCGATCTCTGAAAGCGGATCGATTCGGTAACTATCGGTTTAACTGATGTGTCAAAGCGGAAGCTTAAGTTTTACCCGTGAAAAACCAGGTTTTGATAAATCGATTTCCAAGTTAGTCTTTTAATCGGTTGATCAAGTGTCATATGATCGGATCGAAGCTTGGTGCTAAATGATCTTAACTTGGAATGTGTATGCGCTTTTAAAGGTTGTGTGCGGTTGTGTATAGCGATTAATCAAAGCAAAGAGAGGCACACAAGATTTATAGTGGTTCGGACAAACCAGTCCTACGTTCCACTCTTCCCTATCACAAGGGGCACCTACTTAACCAACTGGACTTAGTTTTATGTGTTAGTCCAACACAGTACACCGACTAGATGTTTAAAGAGTTCACACTCAACCGATCCCAGAAATCAGAACTAGAAACCCTAGTCTGAAATCTTGCTAAACAACTTAACCTAACTTGGGGTTTGGGTAAGATTGTTTTGTTCCAACTATGAAATCTTTTTTCAGATATAAGTTTTATGTAAATTTAGATGAAAAAGATTTCTATGCTAAGAACTTATGGGATGAACACTTAATAAAAATAATCTTCTTGATCGTGTTCTTCGTGCGGAAATTAGCTTTAGCTTCTTGATTGTTCAGCGTTTCCTCGTTTTTCCGTGTTTTCACTATAAAGTGTGATCCCATATTTATAGACCTTGAAATCAAAGAGCCGTTGGAGAGCAATTTGGATTTTAGGCTATATTTGGTAGACTTGCAGGATTGATGTGACGTGCTTGAAAAACTAGATGGCGAAAAGCGTGAACTTGTATTTTATAAATTAGTAGAGAGAAGGCAGCATCGAATCCCTTACTTGTCGGCTCCGATCATACGTGTCTTGTTCTTATTGGATAGCAGACTCACTTTTCAGAGTTGTTCTTCCAACTAAGTTTGACATTCTTCTTGTTCAGATCATAGACGTATGATTAGGTGAAACATCAGATTTCACCTGGTGAGCTGACCTGATCAGTCTGAACTGATCAATCTACCTGATAGAGTCTTCAGGTGCCGGTTGACTTAGCTTCAACTAGCAGACTCGACTGATGTAGGTCTTCTGGTCTGATCTTCGAGTATTCTGAGTTTGAGCTTCTTGACTTCAGCTGAGATATCTGACTAGATCAGATCGATCTGATCTTCTGTTCTTCTCTAGCATTTTGGCCTGTCGGATATCAGTTGTTCTTTGAGTCTTCAAATCTGACCTATACATATTGAGTTCCCCCTCAATATGTGACCTATCTATTACATCAGTTGTTCTATACAGTAATTATCAACTGGTCTCCTATAGCGGGTAATATAAACATCAGTCAGCTAACAGGTCTGACTGGTCCTATTACATGTGTTTTTGGAACTTTCATCAAAACTATAAATTTCCCAACACAGTGATATGAGGATCTCACTCCCACTTAGTTTTTGGGTCAGCTTGAACCCCTGTAACGTGAAACAATCATGATCAGTGGATCCCGTATTAACTACCCACGAATAGAGAGCATACACCGCTAATCAAGTTTCAACAACTAGTGCATGAGAATTACCTTTCTTTCTAGCCCTCTTGGGCTTGGAACAGGCAGACCTCCGATGTCTTCTTAGACCGCAATTAAGCATTTTCATTTGTCGGTCTTCTTCTTGACACCTTTTAATGCCATTTTCTATGGGAACAAGTTTCACATGGCTATCTAACTCGCTTTACGATTCTGGTGAGTGAAGAATTCATTAAGATTTATCTTAATGGCTGTAATGGTTTCCAAGTTCTGGTGTAGATGTTTCAACACATCTGATGTTGAAGTCAAGATGATACACTTAGCCATTTTATTGGAGCTCAACCACTGCTTATGATATTCCTTGTCTTCCTCACATTCGTAGTCTCAGTGAGTCTAGGTTTGTCAAGGACGGACTTATGCGATTACATGGTCAAGACAATAAATAATTTCCAATCTACATAGTTTCCTATACAATTCTATTGACTTAAGTATATTTACAGTGGATTAAAAGGTTGCGACATGCTGAACTAAAATAAATAACGATTGTATAAGCACAAAATTATCACATAATTCGATCACATGAATCATATTAAAATCTCTAAAATATGAACATGCATCAGCCAACATCTTAAAACAATTTAAATAAGCCACGTGGTTGGGTCATTATTTAAACACTTTTAAGCAGGTTACAAACAAGAACAGTTACAAACCATTAATTCAAAATTAATAGTTGGCTCCCACTTGACCAATATAAAATTAACAGGGACTTCGGCGAAGTATGTGCATATCAATTTTATACCTAAGTAATAACTATGATTAAATACAAAATTATTATTTCGTTTTGAACGAGCCTCTTGGGAGGGTCATCGTCGCCACTAATAATAACCCACAATCATCCTTTGGAATTCATTCATGTGAAACCTATCTTTTGGTCGTCCCATAGGGGAATTTCTCCAAAAAGAATTCACAAAGAAATAAATCATGGAGGTCAAAATTAATTCAATTTTATTATCCGAAATAAAATTATCAATTAATTATTTAAGCATACTTAGTAATTTTCAACTTTAGATTTTTCATTGAACAATTCTCATGTAATCATATTTAAACAAATTAAATTATGTTAGGAAATACGGGGTGCCCGGATCTATTCGAGGTGTATTTAAATACCAGTGATGTAAAAGTCCCGACTAGTCCCCGCCTAGGTAGCGTCTAGGCACTAGGCGGTCGTCGGCCGACCCAATTTTGCCTAGGCACCGCCTAGGCGACCGAGTCGGGAGCTAGACAACTAAGTCGGGAGCTAGGTGTCCAACACTAAGGTATTATTTGATAATGAGAGACTTTGTTCTTAGAATAAATTGATGAAAAGACAAAAATTGATAATTTTCACTACACTAAAATTCCAACACACAAATTTGTTTAGTTTTTTTATGTTAGATTAATTTTCTTGTACTCTATAATGGATAACATATATAAGAAAATGTGTTTCAATTGTTATCTAGATTTAGGCAGTTGTATAATGAATTTGTTAATTAATTTTGAAGTGTAATTTTGTTATAATATATCGATAAGTAGTAAATTAAACTCATTTAGATGAAAAAAAAACAACAAAAAAATCAAACCGACTAGTCCCCGCCTAGACGGCCTAGGCGCTAGGAGGTCCATATCCGCCCGACTACCGATTTTTGACTTCTGCACCCTTGTTAAATACATATTTAAATTATTCAATTAATTACTAACATGAATCAATTCTAAAATAATTCAACATAATCATTAAATAAGCAACAACAACATGCGTATACGTAATTCACGTAAATCCTAAGCATGCGTAATCTAGGAGTTACGAGATTACATACCTCTTGTAGAGACAACCGTTGAGACGATGGATCAACCCAAAGTGCCTTCTCAAATATGTCCTACGTCCACGAACGTAATCCGGTGGAAGGATTCTCACGAACGATTTTAATAAAGGAGAAAACCAAAAATATATGCCACCACCTCTGTGGATTTCTAATTTTTCCAACACATGTAATTACATTGGGGATGAAAAATTCATCCCCTATTTATAACATAAGGGGTGGTCGAAAATTTAGTGTAGAATAGGATGAGAAAATCTTTTTATTGATCTCCAAGAAATTATGAATATATCTCTTTTTTTTCCATAATTAAATATTCCACAAAATCCCATCTCCTTATTTTATATGTAATTTTTGAAAATTACCTATCTCAAGAATACTTATTCCACAAAATCTTTCCAAGAAAATCAAGAAAATCATTTCTCCCTCCTTCTTAATATTTTCGAAAATATTGGGGAAAAATAGGGTCATAATATTTTCTTCTCCTTTTCATTAATTGGACTTTAATTGGGCTATTTGAGGGGCCTTTAGGAGAATTAAGATTTGATCTCCAATGGGCTATGAAACTTTAATATTAAGCCAAAATATTATTCAAGCCCATTAATATTAAATTACTCCACTATAAAATTAATATTGAACTATCCATCTTAATCCATATTACGATGCTTCGATAATATGGCTCCCGGTTATTATTTCTCGTATTTAAGATTATCTAGTCCACTAATTAATTAAGCCACTGAAAAGCTTTATATTAATTAATATCTTTATCCTTGGAGTAAAGGCAGCTCAACATTATTATCCATACCGGAAATAAATTTCCACTTGCAAGATTTGGTATGATAAAGCTTCTGAGTCCACCAAGGGGACAAATCAGGCAAGACGTACTTGCACACGATTTTCCGTATTAAATCTTAACAATCATCATGTAACTAATAATATTGTCCAAGATATAAGGTATTAAATCACGTTGATTCTCTTCTCATCATAAGTCAAAGTAATAGTTATTAATTTTACACGATCCAATTTAAGGAACGGAGATTAAGAAATAACGAATCACTGAGGTCTAATTCTTCTATATTCAGTGCTGAAGAATTTATCCTCCAGGTCCTATTCAGCGCATCATAATGCACTAATGTAATTTCTTGGTCAAGACAGGCCAGTCTGAGTCTTACACTTCAATCTTTCACGATAGTTTGTTCATTTCCATCTAGGTTGTGAATTTGTACTTAGTTACGAGGACTGTTCATTTGATCTTCCGTGATCTGGTATCACCAAATTAACTACAATGTAACACGTACTATTTATTGAACAGGTATGCAGTAAATATATATAACATGCAATCATATTTAATGCAACAGTGATAAATAATTTATTTCAGTAAATAAATAAGAAATTCAGTTTGGTTATACAAAGTAAAAAGTATACTTTCCAGTATAACCCCAACAATCTCCCACTTATACTCAAAGTCTGCGTTTAAGTATACTACAGCACGTCTCGTGTTCTTCGTGACATCTAATGTCACTCACACGAACCTAATAATATTTCTCCCACTTATACTCAAAGCAGATTGACAATGTTCTTGATACCCATTCCTTTCACATGTCTCTCGAATGTATTCTGAGGCAGACCCTTTGTGAATGGATCTGCTAGGTTATCTTTTGATTCAATCTTTGTCACCTCTATGTCTCCTCTCTTAACGATTTCTCTTATAAGATGGTATTTTCTTTCTATGTGTTTGCTGGCTTTGTGGGCTCTCGGTTCCCTTGAATTTGCAACTGCTCCGGCATTATCACAATAAACCGTAATTTTGTTGGGCAAATCCGGAACAACCTCCAAGTCCACTAAGAAGTTCTTGAGTCAAATCGCTTCCTTCGCTGCTTCACAAGCATCTACATATTCGGCTTCCATGGTAAAATCGGCGATGCATTTCTGCTTAATGCTTCTCCATGTCATGGCTCCTCCTCCCATGCAAAACACACTACCCGAGGTTGACTTCCTGGAGTCTATGTCTGATTGGAAATCTGAGTCCGTATAACCGATGGGGATTAGACTGTGTGACTGATAAACCAACATTTTGTCCTGTGTCCTCTTCAGATACTTCAGAATGTTTTTAACTGCAGTCCAATACTCCTTCCCGGGGTTACTTTGATATCTTGCTACCATGACTACGGCAAAGCATATATCTAGTCTCGTGCACAGCATTGCATACATGAGCCTTCCCACAGCCGAAGCATAAGGAATGTCCTTCATGTCATCTATCTCTTTCTGCGTCTTTGGACACATTTCTTTGGATAGATGGATTCCCTTTCTGAAAGGTACAAAACCTTTCTTGGAATCTTGCATACTAAATCGCTTCAAGACAGTGTCTATGTATGAAGCTTGTGAGAGGTCGATCATCCTTTTCCTGCGATCTCGAGTGATCTTGATCCCTAAGATGTGACCAGCTTCTCCCAAGTCCTTCATGTCAAATTGTTTTGATAGTCATGCCCATACGTCTGACATCATCTTTACATCCTTCCTGATGAGCAGAATGTTGTCTACGTATAGTACTAAGAATACCAAGGTAGTTTCATCATGCTTTTTATAAACACAACTTTTGAAATTGTTATGATCAAAACCGTAAGATTTTATAACCTGATCAAAACATTGATTCCAAGCACGGGATGCTTGCTTCAGTCCATAAATGGAATTCCTCAGCTTGTAAACCAGATGCTCTTGGCCTTTTTCAATGAAGCCTTCGGGTTGTTGCATATAGATTTCTTCGTCAAAACTTCCGTTAAGGAAAGCTGTCCTGACATCCATTTGCCAGATCTCAAAATCTAGGTGTGCATCAATCGACAAGAGAATATGGATGGACTTGAGCATGGCTACGGGCGAAAAGGTTTCCTCATAATCGATCCCTTCTTTCTGAGTGTACCATTTCGCCACGAGTCTCGCTTTGAAGGTTTCCACCTTCCCGTCTGGTCCTTTTTTCCTCTTGTATACCCACTTGTATCCAATGGGTTTCATCCCATTAAGTGGTTTGACTAGCTCCCACACTTTATTGTGATCCATTGAACCCATTTCGGCTTCCATTACAGTTTGCCAAGAATCTGCATCCTTGTCTTGGATCGCCTCGTTGTACAACCATGGGTCTGATTCTTCTCCGGAGATCAAGTCCGAAGACTCTCCTATCCCCAAGAATCGCTCGGGTTGTCTAACAACCCTCCCACTGCGACGAGGTTCTGGTTGTGTAGGTGTGACGCTTGGTATATCGACTTGTACAATCAGCAAATGAGTTGGCCCTCTAAGTTCTTCTAAGGTAATCTCACTTCTAGGCTTTCTATCGTTCATATAGTCTTCTTCCAAAAATCTAAAGTGCGTACTTATTACGACCTTTTGATCTTTGGGACCATAGAACATGCATCCTTTAGTTCCCTTGGGGTATCCTATAAATAGCCTTAATTCCGAACGTGCATCCAACTTACCAGCTTCCTTGTCCAACACGTATGCCGGATACCCCCAGATTCTCATGTGTCCAAAGTTGGGCTTGCGCCCTGTCCATAATTCTCTAGGGGTTTTGGGAACCGATTTAGATGGCACTAGGTTTAGAATGTAAGCCATTGTTTTCAAGGCGTAACCCAAGAAAGATTTTGGCAAATCCGCGTAACTCATCATTGATCTGACCATAAAATGTGTTATATTTCTTCGTTCTGCAACCCCACTTTGTTGAGGGGTACCGGGTGCAGTCAACTGGGATACAATCCCTTCGTGTAATAGGTAGTTCAAAAATTCATCGCTAGAGGTATTCGCCTCCACGATCAGATCGTATAAACTTGATACTCTTTTCCTTATGATTCTCCGCTTGAGCCTTAAATTCTTTGAATTTATCAAAGATCTCAGATATATGCTTCATTAGGAAAACGTACCCATAGCGTGAGTAATCATCGATAAAAGTAACGAAATACTCGTAGCCACCTCTAGCTTTGATTCGCATTGGACCACACACGTCATTGTGAACTATTTCCAACACTTCTTTAGCTGTAAGCCCCTTGGCTCCAAATGCCCTCTTGGTCATTTTACCCTCCAAACATGATTCTCAGGTTGGAAATGGTTCAATCCTGAGGGACTCCAATGAACCATCTTGGACCAACCTTTGGATCCTATTCGGATTAATATGACCTAATCTCAAATTCCAAAGAAGTGTCTCGTTCATATTAGTCAAATGTTTTCTTTTAGTGTTTCAAACTGTCAATGTGTTACAGGATGCATTTTGTGAGGGGTGTGTACAGTTAATAGTATAGAGATTGTTCCGTAAAGTTCCATGACAGATATACACATCGTTACGAAAAACAGTAACATGTTTATTAAAACGAACAGAATATCCATCAGCAAATAGTTTAGAAATAGAAATAAGGATTTTCCGAAAAACAAGAACATAAAGAACATCTCTTAAAATTAAACTTCTGTCTTCAAAAGACAGGTGCACGTCTCCCACTGCTTCAGCTGCCACTCTCGTAGCATCGCCTAGCGTGATGAGGATCTCACTCCCACTAAGATGTCGAGTCCGTTTGAACTCCTGTAAAGTGAAACAAACATGATCAATGGATCCCGTATTCACTACCCACGAATGGGTAGCATACGCCGCTAAACAAGTTTCGACAACTAGTGCGTGAAAATTACCTTTCTTTCCATTCCGCTTGGGTTTGGAACAAGCCGACCTTCAATGTCCTTTTTCACCGCAGTTGAAACATTTCCCCTTAGCTGACTTCTTCACGCCACCCTCTCCCTTCACCTTTCCTTTGCCCTTGGCAACACTTGAGTTAGCTTGACTTTTTGCCTTCTTTTTTTTACCTCCTTTTGGCCTAGAAGAAGAAGATGGACCATTTGTCGCCAAGGCTTGGCTGCTCTCTCCCAATATTCCTTCTGCCGAGACTAATGCTTGTAGCAGATCAGGCAGTTTGAACTTCTGATTGTTCATTTGATAGTTGAGCCTGAACTGCTCGAAGCTTTTTGGCAGGGAATGGAGTATGAAATTAAAATGGGGTCGTTTTATCATATTCTGTGCCAAGGACCTCAAGTTTGTTAAGGTGAGCCATCATCTGGAAAACGTGCTCCCTTATGGGTGTTCCCTTCACCATCTTCATGGAGATCATGTCTCTCATGGTGATCTGGCGAGCCACACAGTTCTGATGTTGGAACATCGCTTTAAGATTTACCATGATGTCTGCAGCAGTTTCAACGTTTTGGTGTTTGTGTTGCAACACATCTGACATGGAAGCCAAGATGGTACACTTTGCCATTTCGTTGGAACGCTCCCAGTCAGCATAGTCTTTCTTATCATTTTTGTTGGACTCATCAGTTGGCTTTTCTGGTTTGGGTGTAGTAAGAACCCAGTTATGATATTGTGATGTGAGGACAATAGTAAGTTTTCGATACCAATCAACAAGATTTTCTCCAGTAAGCAAATTATCTTTCAGTATATTGAACAGTGGATTAAAAGGTTGCGACATGATGAAACTGAAATAAACATACATCTTGTGTCAATATCCAGATTAACACAAAGAGAATCACATAATTCGATCACATGAATCATATTAAAATCTCAAAAAAAATATGAACATGCATCAGCCAACATCTTAAAACAGTTTAAATGTGTCACGTAGGTGGGTCATCATTTAAATCATATTTAAGCAAGTTACAAACAAGAACAGTTACAAACCTTTAATTAAAAAAAATTAATTAATAGTTGGCTCCCACTTGACCAATATAAAATTGACAAGGACTTCAGAGAAGTATATGCATATCTATTTTATACCTAAGTAATAACCATGATTAAATACAAAATTATTATTTCGTTTTGAACGAGCCTCTTGGGAGGGTCATCGTCGCCACTAGTAATAATTCAAAATCATCCTTTTGAGAATTTATTCATGTGAAAGCTTTCTTTAGGCCGCCCCTTGGGGGAATTTCTCCAAAAGAATTCACAAATAAATAAATCATGGATGTCAAAATTAATTTGATTCAAAAATCAAATTAATTATATAAAACATACTTAGTAATTTTTTGAGTTTGAGATTTTTCACAAGCAATATCTCATTCAAACACATTAAACGAATTTAAACAGAAGCATAAGAAAAAAAAATGTATCAAAACAAAATAGAAATTAAACATATTGGACACAAATTATCCAATTGTCATGGTTTAATTTTCCTTGTCTTGATTTTGAAGAAACTCCGTCTTGATTTCTCCCACTCGTTCATCTCGAGGAAAAATTATGTCTCGAATCGCCACGCCAAGTAGCTCGCAGCCGGGATGCACGTCCGCATCCAGCCGGCCCCTTGGCCGAGCGACCACGCCCGTGCACCTAGGCACAAAGTGAGTCGACCTCATGGTTCTCGGCGACCTTGGCGGTGTCGGGCGGGGCAGCGCCCGTGTATGTGCTGTAGCGTACTGCCTCGACCTTCCGCCCGTCCCTCTTGTCGCGTCGTCCCTCTGCGTCCGCCATGTCGCGCCCGGGTGATCGGCGCGTCGCGTCCACCCACCAATCCCGCCAGCGCGCCAGCCGGCCGACCATCTTTGACATCCAGCGTCCTTGTGGCGTGCCTCCGTGGCGTGTTTTTAGCATGATCTAGCGTCGCCCAGGTGTGCAGTTCTGAATCCGTTTTAACTTCTCGTCTCCATTCTTCATCTTCGATCAAGTTACAATTTATTTTACATAAATAAACAAACCTAAATCTAGACTAATCTATTACATTGAACAAATCAAATAGCCTAATCTACTCGTGGATTTTCTCACAAGAAAAATAAATTCGAACGAGTCGAATTAAAACCAATCATACGAATGAAATTAATAAAACACATTAAATACCATGACAATTAGATACCTGCAAAACAGATCTAACAATTCTACTATCTAATTTTTAATAAAATTTAATGACCAACAAATTTAAATAACAATTTAAATACAGAGCTCGAAACCGAGGCTCTGATACCAGTTGTTGGGAAATACGGGGTGCACGGATCTATTTGAGGTGCATTTAAATACATATTTAAATTATCCAATTAATTACTAACATGAATCAATCATAAATTAATTCAACATATTAATTAAATAAGCAACAACAACATGCGTACACGTAATTCACGTAAATCCTAAGCATGCGGAATCTAGGAGTTACGAGATTACATACCTCTTGTAGAGACAACCGTTGAGACGATGGATCAACCCAAAGTGTCTTCTCAAATATGTCCCACGTCCACGAACGTAATCCGGTGGAAGGATTCTCACGAACGATTTTAATAAAGGAGAAAACCAAAAATATATGCCACCACCTTTGTGGATTTCTAATTTTTCCAACACATGGAATTTTATTGGGGATGAAAAATTCATCCCCTATTTATAACATAAGGTGTGGTCGAAAATTTAGTGTAGAATAGGATGGGAAAATCTTTTTCTTGATCTCCAAGAAATCTTGAATATATCTCATATATTCTTTTTCCCATAATTAAATATTCCACAAAATCCCACCTCCTTATTTTATATGTAATTTTCAAAAATTACCTATTAATGAGGAAGGAAAAAGATCTTTGACTTATCTTGAATTTATTGGATAAATTTGTATCTCAAGAATACTTATTCCACAAAAATCTTTCCAAGAAAATCGAGAATTTTTTTCTCACTCCTTAATATTTTTGAAAATATTGGGAAAAAATAGGGTCATAATATTTTCTTCTCCTTTTCATTAATTGGACTTTAATTGGGCTATTTGAGGGGCCTTTAGGAGAAATAAGATTGGACCTCCAATGGGCTATGAAACTTTAATATTAAGCCAAAATATTATTCAAGCCCATTAATATTAAGAATTAGACCTCAGTGGTCAAGACAGGTCAATCTGAGCCTTACACTTTAACCTTTCACGATGGATTGTTCATTTCCATCTAGGTTGTGAATTTGTACTTAGTTACGAGGAACTGTTAATTTGATCTTCAGTGATCTGGTATCACCAAATTAACTACAATGTAACACGTACTATTTATTGAATAGGTATGCAGTAAATATATATAACATTCAATCATATTTAATGCAACAGTGATAAATAATTTATTTTAGTAAATAAATAAGAAATTCAGTTTGGTTATACAAAGTAAAAAATACAATTTCCAGTATAACCCCAACAAATAAAGCATAAGAAAATAAACAATCAAACATCAAAATAAAATTAAACACATATTGGGCACGTATATCCAATTGTCACGGTTTAATCTATTCTTCGTCTTGATCTTGAGAAATCGTCTGTCTTCCAATTTCTCCCACTCGAACACCTTGGGAAAAATTCGTCGCATCAAGTCATGTCTCGTGCATCGACCAGCTCGCGGGTCGGGATGCACGCTTGCATCCGACCCGACCGTGTCGATCGGCGCCCGGAGCGCACGCCTTAGCGCCCAGCGCATGTCACCAGGCAGAACTCGGCAGGTCTCAACAGGCACTGTGCATACCCACGCGCGTGCCATCGCCTGCTGCCGCCCTCATCGCTCGCCCGCTCCCGCGCGCTCCAGTGTGCACCTGCCTTGGCAGCTTTACCCGTGCCCACACGTCTCCGAGTGCGCATCCGCGCGCACATCCGCGTGTGCCTGGGGCCTTCAGCCCCAGTGCGCGCTCGACCTGCTTCCTCCCGCGCCCGCGTGTGCCTGGCGATGTCCACGTCGCGCACGTGTTTCCCTTGGCACGTTTCGTGCGATGCACATCGCCTACGCCACGGTTCCGGATCCCATCTTCAATCCCTCACCCCCGTCTTCGATCCGGTTATAATTTATTTAACAAAAAAAAATAAATAAACCTATGATCTAGACTAGCATATTACATTGAACAAATCAAATAGTCTAATCTACTCGTAGATTTTCTCACGAGAAAAATGAATCCGAATGAGTCAAATTAAAAACAAACAGTCATACGCATGAATTTAAATAAACATATTAAACAACCATGACAATTGGATACCTACAAAAAAGATCTAGCAATTCTACTATCCAATTTCAAATTTAATGGTTAACAATTTACATTACAATCTAAATCACAGAGCTCGAAATCGAGGCTCTGAGACCAGTTGTTGGGGAATTGGGTGCCCGGATCAATTCGAGGTGCAATTTAAATACAAATTTAAATTATTTAATTATTACTAGCATAAATTAATCCTATATTAATTCAAATAAAAAATAAATATACAACAACATATCATGGGTACAAAAGGCCACGTAAATCCTACACATGTGAAATTCTAGGAGTTACGTATGGCGTACCTTTTTAGCAGATTCAACGGAGGAAAAACGATCACACAAACCCAACAACCTTGTTTAGTATTCCCACATCCTTGTCCAACAATCAGGTGGTAGGATGCTCGTGAACAATTAATAAAAGGGAAAAAGAAAAATATGTTGCACCACCTTTGCGGATTTCTAATTTTTCCAACACATAGAATTATGTTGGGAGTGAAAAATTCATCCCCTATTTATAGATCTCATGGGGGGCGAAAATTTTGTGGCATATTAGGATTAGAAAATTTCTTTGTATCTTCCCAAGATACAATTTTGAATATATCTCATATATTCTATATTCATAATATTCACAAAATATCTTTTCTTCCCCAACACTATAAAATTTCGAAAATTTCAATAAGTAAAGGAAGAAATAAGATCTTTGATTTTTCTTGAATTTATGGGATAAACTTGTACTCCAAGAATACTTTATTCCATAAAATCTTTCCAAGAAAATCAAGAAAATCTTTTCTCTCTCCTCCTTATTATTTTTGAAAATAATGGATAAATTAGGCAACAATATTTCTTTTATTTTAATCACATTTTCCAGTTATTGGACTTTATCTTTGGGCTACTAAAGGGGCTTTAAGGATAATTAAGATTGGATCTTCCAATGGACCTTGAATTATCAATATTGAGCCACAACATTATTCAAGCCCATAAATATTAATTAATCCCACTACATAATTAATATTGCACTATCCATCTTAACCCATATTACGGTAATATGGCTCCCGGTTATTATTTCCCCATGTTTAAGATTATCAAGTCCATTAATTAATTCAAGCCACTGAAAAGCTTTATATTAATTAATATATTTTTCCTTGGAGTAAGAACAACTCTACATTAATATCCATACCGAAAACTAATTCCACTTGCAAGATTTTGTATGATAAAACTTCTAAGCCCACCAAGGGGACAAATCACGCAAGACTCTCCAAGCACACGATTCTCTGTATTAATTTACCAATAGTCATGTAATTAATATTATTACCCAAGATATAGGGTATCAAAGTCGCAATGATTCTCTTCCCAGCATAAGTCAAAACAATATTTATTAATCACACACAATCCTTATTAAGTGACAGAGATTAAGAAATAACGAACCACTGAGGTCTAATTCTTCTATATTCAGTACTGAAGAATTTATCCTCATGTAGGTCCTATTCAACGCATCATAATGCATAAGTGTAATCTCTTGGTCAAGACAAGTCAATCTGAGCCTTAGACTTCAACCTTTCACGATGCATTGTTCATTTCCATCTAGGTTGTGAATTTGTACTTGTGTACAAGGAATTGTTAATGTGATCTTATGTGATCTGGTATCACCACATTAACTACAATGTAATACATACTATTTATGGAACAGTTATGCAGTAAATATATATAACATTCAATCATATTTAAAGCAACAGTGATATATAATTTAATTTCAGTAAATAAGACAGAAATTCAGTTTGGTTATACAAAGTAAAAACATATTTTCCAGTATAACCCCAACAGAGAGGTCACCCTTATTTCGAGACCTAAAATTCAGGGATAGTCTTCTCCGACAAAAAACAATGATCAAATGGATTAATGATGGGATGCTAACTTGAAAATCTTTCATCGCTTTATCAACAAGAGGCACAAGTGCAATGAGCTATCCGGCATTATGATTGACGGGGTGTGGAGAGAAGAGGTGGATGAAGTGCGAAACGGGGTGGCTTCTTTCTTCAAAAAAATCTTTCTCGAGCTCTAGCCGCCCTCCTGTGGTCTTGGCGGATGATTTCTGCCCTAAGAAAGTTTCAACGGACGATAACATTTTTCTTACCGCCGCTTTTTCAGAATCTGAAATCAAGGCAGCGATTGATTCTTGTGATAGCTCGAAAAGCCCCGGGCCGGATGGATTTAACTTTGGTTTTCTGAAAGAATTTTGGGATGTCTATAAGGAAGATCTAATGAGGATGATGGAGGAATTTCATTTGCATGGAAAGCTCATTAGAGGTCTCAACCCGTCCTTCATCGTTCTCATTCCCAAGAAGACCGAAACACAAAGCTTAGAGAATTTCAAGCCTATATCACTCATTTGAGGGATCTACAAAATCATTTCCAAGGTTCTTTCTATCAGATTGAGTAAGGTTCTTAATTCGATCATTTCGGAACAGTAGAGTGTGTTTATTGGTGGGCGACAAATCTTGGATAGTGTGGTCATTCTTAATGAGGCAATCGAAGACATCAAAGCTAGGAAGGATAGTTGTTTTGTCTATAAAATCGATTTTGTAAAGGCGTATGATTCCATAGAGTGGAGTTTCTTGAAAGCTTTAATGGAGAGATTCAATTTCAATAGCAAGTAGATTGGATGGATCATGGAGTGCATTACATCTGCTCACGCGTCGGTGCTTATCAACGGAAATCCTACAGATGAATTCCACTTGGAGAAAGGATTGAGACAAGGGGACCCTCTCTCCCCCTTCTTATTCTTAGTTGCTGCCGAAGGCTTGAGTTTGATGATGAGAAAGGTTGTGGACAACAACATCTTTAAACAAGTGGAGATTGGTAAAGACAAAATTCAAATCTCTCACCTTCAGTTAGCTTCCCTACACTTTATCACTTGTGTACTGATAGAAAAGTGAGGGTTAGTGAGTTAGGGGAGTGGAGGGATGGGGAATGGGTGTGGGTGTGGAAGTGGAGAAGGGCATTTTTCGATAGGCAAATGGTTACTCTTGATAAATTAATTGTTGTGATTAGTAGGTACCAACTACGACAACGAGTCAAAGATGAATGGAGATGGGGCGCGAATCTTAAGGAAGATTATTCGACCAAGAAAGCCTACGAAGTACTTATCCAAGAAGCTGGCCTCGAAGGAGAAGAGAAAGAAGAGTTCAAGATTATATGGATCAACATTGTCCCTCAGAGGAGATCAAAATACACTCGTGGAAAGTCCTATGGCATTGCATCCCAACAACTTCTATCTTGCAAAGTCGCGCCCTTCCCTCTCATGCAAATCCCAACTGCGTCTTTTGCAACAACACTCCGAAAACGATAATCCATGTCCTTTTCGAGTGCAATTCTTCTTATCGTTTTTGGATGAGCTGTATTGAGTGGTTGGGGTGCAAAACTGCTTTACCTTCTAACCCGGCGATGAATTTGCTCCTCTTTAGTAGATAGATCAAAGAGAAGGAAGGGAAGAGATTAGCAATTTGTGTGTGGACGTGTGCGGTTTGACTTTTGTGGAAAAAAAGGAATGCTGTTATTTTTTGCCATGATACTGTCAAAAATGAGGATATGTTAGAGAAACTTAAAGCTCGTATTTGAGTTGGTTCGTAGCTAAATGGTACAATAAGTCTTCTTGTGCCTATTCGGATTGGGTGATTAAACCATGTATTTTCCAGAGATAAGCGTTGGAGAGTTTTATTTTGTCTAGGTGATGTTGTTTGTATTCTTTTAGTTGTTAATCTCTGAACTTTTGTAATTGTTTTAGTGGGGTATTACTTGTACCCCCTGTGAAATAAAATCAGTTTTTCTGATTTAAAAAAAAAAAAACTTATGCTTTATAGTGTTTATTCAATAGTAAATAATCCGTGAAGGCAAATACTTGTGTGCACCATTTGCACCAATTCTAAATTGGTGCAATTGAATCTTTGTTTTGTTTTTTTTTTTCAATTTTTTTTTACCCTGCCGGACCCAACCCAACCCCGGCTTGAACCCGGCTTGAGTGGTCCATGGTTCACCCAACCTAAATGGTTCATGGTTTAGGGTTTAGGGTTCATGGTTTAGAGTTTAGGTTTAAGGTATATGGTTCATGGTTCATCTAAATTAAAATTGAGTCCAATTGCACCAATTGCACAAGATGCAATTGATGCACACAAGCATCACTCATCCTTGGAATGTTAAAATTATTAATTTAGGATATAGTATTAAATAAATTTGATAGAAAATTAGTAAAATTTTTATAAATTGATAGTTCAAAATTTTTTTTGACCTCTTTTAATAACTTTTTTTTTGTCTTTTTATTACATATTTACCCTTATTAAAAAAAGTCACGCATGAAAAATTGCACAAAGGTCGCACATGAGTTGGGCATAAGTCGCGTTATCCATGATCGATTTAGCGAAATGGATATACATTAATTTAATAAAAGAACATATGTCATAAAAGAGAAAAAAAATATCAAGAAAGAACGAAAAAGAATTAATCCTATCAATTAAATGCAAAAAAATAAAAAAAAGTTTATTCCTAAATTCGAAGATTATCAAATACACATCAGTCTCAAATTCACACATATACATGTATTTTACGGCATTGATGAGGGTCACCAGGTTGGATGTAGATCTTTGATTGAATTTTAAAATATGTTTAGGTAATTACATGTTAATATGAGAATGGAAAAATTGTGAAACAATAAAATCATGGATGCTAAATTCACATTTTAACGGTTTGAGGGGACTGGAATGACTTGCATCTGTCGCGCATTGACCGTGACATGGAGGAGGTCTGTCGCGCGTTGAACACGAAAGGGAGGGGGCCTGTCGCGCGTTCAACGCGACAAAGAGGAAGTCTGTCGCGCGTTGACCGCGATACATCACCATTCTGTCGCGCAAACGGCGCGACAGAATTAGTATTTTTTTTTATTAGTTAGAATTAATTTATAATTTATCAATTAGAATGAATTATTTAACTAATTAAATGTATTAATTGATTAACTTAAAAGTATTAATTATTTATTTATAAAGTATTAGTTCTTTCATTGAAAAGTATTATAGTTGTTGGGTCATAAAGTAGTTCTTTCATTGAAAAGTATTATAGTTGTTGGGTCATAAAGTATCAGTTCATTAATTGAAAAGTATTAGTTATTTGGTTATCAACAATATTAGTTCATCAATTGAAAAGTATTAGTTCATCAATTGAAAAGTATTAGTTAATTCATTGAAAAAATTTAGTTATTTGTATACAAAGTATTAGTTCATAAATTTAAAAGTATTAGTTATTTTGTTATTAACTATATTATAGTTCAGTTAATATGTATCAATTATCAATAGATGAGAGGTGGTAGGACTATCATACATATCTTAAAAAAATTATCATTTCAAATACTAATAAACAATTCGCTCGCTATAAAATAAGATTAACAGTTAAATGGGCAAACAAATAAGGACGGGGGAGTATTATTTATTTTTATTTAAATTTTACATCTTATTTTATTTGATTAATTAATGTAATTATATACATATTAACAAGTATATTACTTTTTATTTAATGTATAATATGAATATATAAAGGTCTATTATTATTTTATTTTTATTTTTATTTTTTTTTTGCAACAGGCTCCTCAAATTATAGGGTCGGCTCTGCTCGAATCCATGACCTCACTGCATAAATGTTTTTTGTTATTTGTAAAAACTTGTTGTTATAAATATACAATTACATGAAAAAACTTGAATTAAAAACATGAATTAAATACTAAAAAAAATTATAAAAATGAGGTTGATCGTTATTTCTAGACCTATAATTAGACGCACGTCGCGGTGCATCCAAGTTGTGTAATGTACGGTAAAGCTCTATCCTGCTTTCAAATTCTAAATCTAAACCATCTACAGAAGGATCATGATTATTTTTCCAGTATGCAGATAAAAATGGTACTGGATGGTCGTCGGTTGCCATATGCAGTTGAAATTACAGTTAAAATATTATAGTTATAATTTAATAAAAATCATAAATTTAAAAAAATTATAAAATAACATCAATATAGTTTTTCCTTACCAATATCCAATGCGAATTGTTGTGCACGTTCCCCAAGATCAGTGTTGAGTTTGGACGTCGTGGATAAGCATCTATTGTTGTGGGAAGGCGAAAATGTCCATCGTGTTCACTGAATGACATTACGATAACATTATACGTGGTTGCAACTAGGTACCCATGTTCAGTTAATGAAAACCATTTGTCGATTTTGGCAGGACCTTTGAAGTGACGAAGTGAATTTGCCAAATCTTGCATGGTTGTGTAACCACGTAAAATGTTATTGTATAAATCGTTTCTTGATTGCAGATCATATAAAAGTTCATTTCGTACCCTAAACCATTCTTCCTGGGTTCCGTAGATTGCGAGTGCAACAGCTCGAAATCCGCAGTTCCCATCTCCAATTACGTCATTGTAGGAATTAATATAACCTTTGATATATGGAGGAAAATCGGCCTCCACCTGAGAGTTATATAATGGTGTTGGATAGTTCATATTTGTTTGAAAATGAGGCCTATTTAAACTAGAGGTACTGTTGCGAGGTGGGAAATCGGAAGGTTGTGGCCTCTGGTGCTTTGAAGTTGGAGTTTTGGGGGAATGGGACGGAGGATTTTGGGAAAATCTGTTCCAAGTCTCTTCAGAAAAACTCATCGTACATCCTTCAGATGTGCTATGTCTACGATCAGCTTGTAGGGGAATATCCCATTGCGCATTAGTTGCCTCCACTCTCCCCTTACCCCTTTTTTTAGTAGACTTCTTCATTCCCACTTTTTCTTTCATTCTCTCATACCAAGAAGGTTCACGATCGCTTTTTCCAGTCTTTTCGTTTTTTTCAACCTTTGGAGGTGGAACAATGTCTTCCGTGTCATCATCGAATAATTTTCTCCTAGTCTTACCACCACCGCCATCATCTATTTCGGTGGTAGGTATACTAGAAAAATCTATATCAAATGTTTTCCAAAACGAGTCTATACAGTTTAAAGGTATAGGGTAGTTGAAGTTAAAGTACTCTGTAAGATTGCAATGACACGGAAGACCTTGTGTTCTCTTGAGAAAATGACCGCATTTTTTTGCGCCTAGCTTTCTTTTCGATTCTGCGACAATGAGTTCTAACGCCTTAGACGTGATATTGCGCACTAGTTGGCTGAAGATTACGTTCTCTAACATATCAGTCCTTGTTTTTGTGGCCGCTAAACCTGGATTGCTTTTTGATCTCGCATATTTGCAACTCCATGACCTGGTGAAGCTTTCGGAAGATAATGTCAAAGAGTTGAAGGCCGTCATCCAGTTTTTTTTCACCCTAGGTGTTCTTGTTCAACCCTACATTAATAATAAAATAAAAAATATTTAAATGATTGTATTCAGTATGTATCGGCCCAACTAATATATATATATTTTTACCTGACTCAATACATCGTTCGAATAGTATTAGTTATGATAAGAGTGTAATAGTGATTGTTCATCGGTATAAATAAATATAATAGCTAACACGAAAAGTAAAAAGATTGTAGGATTACCTGTTTGTGGTGTAATTCCCGTAGTGCATGCGATGATCGATATACATCCCTATAATTTTCTTGCAGTGCGGAATAAGCCACATTTGTTCGCAATATGTAATTAGGCCCTCATAGCTGATGTACGTTTCCTTTAAAGAATCCCACCTAATGTTCCACTGTTTAGCATTGCCCGCCTGGATTGCGTAATTCCACTGATATTTAAAACCTTCAGCATACTCTTTTTGAAATCCTAGTTGTAAAATAGCCCGGGCTAAAATACATTCCTCGATGTGGTATCTGCATAATTGTGCTTGAGATGTTGGAAAAATTAAATCCACAGCATTCATCATCGCGAAAGCTCTGTCCGTAATAATGACATTTGGTGGATCCTTCTCGTACAGTCCCCGAATAAATCGTAGGATGTATTCGAAGTGTTCCTGCGTTTCACGATCATAAATGCGTATGTGATGGTGAACGTCTTGTGAGTTCTTGTTGCCCCAACTGCCTCAAGCAAAGGCATATCATACTTGTTCGTGTTGTATGTCGTGTCAATGATTAAGACTTGAGGATAAGTGTTGACCATTACAACCGAACAAGGGTGGCTGAAAACAATGTTCATGAGTTCTTTGCTATCATCTGCGGTCCTAAATTGGTACCTAATTAAAAAAAAAACTAATCAATTTTTTTATTTTTAAAACTAAGGAAATGTTTAAAAAAGAGCAACAATATAATTACACATTTTTTAATTGTGCTAGTATAAAAATATAAATGCATGCTTATAATTTTGAAAATGATATAATTTATAAAACAAGTATAAATAAGTGTGCTAGTATTTATACCTATAATTACGTTGTTTCAGTAGGTGTATGAAGTTTTGCGTTGCGGTAAGCTCCTCCCGGTCGTCTGTCCTTATCTTGTTAATAACATTGTACATTCTCTTTGCGTCGTAGAATTGTTGGGATCGTATTTCTTTATATATGTCAATATGTTTGAAGCAGTGGCATTCATTGATACTAGGTGTTGTACATGTTTGTATTGTTCTGGAGTTAATTTACCCAGTTTCGAACAATCTGCATATTTTGGAAATCGATGATTGTGTGTCCCGTTTAAAACATCGATTTCCCAAATATCACGCTCGCGATCAGAAACCCTTACAACTAAACAAAAAGGATAGGAATTTCTTTGAGTTTTGGTATTTCTCTCATTTTTTGTTTTTTTAGGTGTATATTTGTCACCTTCACTACATAAATACCTTATGTGTTTTGAAAAAGAATCACGAATCCACAATGTGATGTTTCTGAAACTAGCAACACTGTTAACAAAAAAAGCAACTCCTTCTTTTCCAATAAAAAACTCTTCAGGAGTAATAAATTCGGAAGTGAGATCTTCGGAAAAATAATCAGCATCATGATAAGAATTCATTTTATATAAATTGATCAATGATAATAATACTTGTAAGATTTTTGGCTAATAGAGAAGTGTTTGAATTGAAGTAGAAGTGGGAGATATATATATATATATATATATATATATATATATATATATATATATATAAATGGCTACTGAGGTAAGTAGAAGTGAATAGATTTTTGGCTAATCAGAATTGAAGTAGAAGTGGGAGATTTTTGGCTAATAGGTAAGGCTACTACTAAATGGCGGAGGTGGGAGATACATATATATACTGAGGTAAGTGACTACTGAGGTGCATGAATATACTTAGGTGGGAGATACATATATATACTGAAGTAGAAGTGGGAGATTTTTGGCTAATAGGTAAGGCTACTGAGGTAAGTGACTACTGAGGTGCATGAATATATATACTGCGAAATTTACGGACACAAAATAATGTCGGATTGGACTGAAGCACGCGTCATACACAAACGCGACATGTGGCGACTGTGTCGCATGGGCGGCGAGCCAGCAAGGGTCTATGTCGCATGGATGGCGCGACAACCGCCACCTGTGTCGCATGGCAGACGCGATGGCAGGCTTCTTGTCGCATGTCAGCGCGACACGCGTTTTATATTTTTATCACAATATTCAGACGCATTATTGATTTTTGCTGTATTATTCTACCACTGCATTCTCTATTTAAATGATGGAGTATCGGACTTTATGATTCACAACTTTAAAAAATTTATCCACAATTACAGATATTTGCTGGTTCAAACATGAGTCAATAATATTCATTTTTTATGATGAAATGTGAACTAAAGAGGTAACTGAGTCTCTGGTGGATTTTCTCGTAAAAGAGAAGAGAGATGGTCGTTCGTTTTGGAACAGTCAGGGTCGTTCCTTCCGTGAGTCCAACGAAACGATCGACTCAGGCCCGATATTTTTCATAAATTTTAGGGCCCAAAATTAATTTTTATTATATTTGTATATTATATATTATTGTGTTCGAAAAAATTAAGTTTGCACTAATGGCCCAGTGGTGAGGACTCTTTTAACTAACATTTTCATTTTTTAACTTAATAGTTATAATTTATAATTGAAATGAACAAAAGATGGTTAAAATATAATTAAAAAAAGGTCATTGAATCCACAACTTTTTTTATAATAATTAGTTTAACTAAAATTAATGAAGATTGTTAAATTTATTATAGCCCAATATATGTTAATTAATAATAATATAAAAATTAAGAAATAAATCTCAATTCTACATATTCACCATATATATAATTTAAAAATTAATTTACTGAAGACTTAATAATTTACTGGAGTACAATTCTAATTAATACTTTAAGCCACCAAACTTGTAACGAGTCATGGGTTTATTTTGAACTTGTTCATTTATTTTAATTTAAGTATAAAAGTATTTTTTAGGTTTGTACATTCTATAATTTATTTGAATTTTAACTCATAAAAAAAATCTTACATAATACATATTACATTTAAATTGATATAAATTTAAATGATTTTGGGGCCTAATTTTTTGGTTGACTCAGGCTTCATGATAACAATACTAATAAAATTTAATTATTATTTAACAATACTAATATTTTCGATTAAAATAAATTATGTGATAATTTTTCTATTTAATTTATATCATTAGAGGGTATTAATAATGGTCTAATATATTATAAAACTCAAATTTTCGGTCTAAAGTATTTCCCACCCGTCCAAATTTAATTTTCGGTCAACAGATTCAAATTAAAAGCCGACGGTGCTTCAGGTTGTGTCGCGACACGCCATGACGAACCACACTCTGTCGCATGGCAAAGTAGCGACATTCAGAGTTGCTGTCGCCTGACACACGCGACAGACAACCTCCTGTCGCCTGAAATGCGCGACACTTGTTTTTTTTTTAATTTCGGCCATTACACTATATATATTACCTTCACTTCTTTCATTTTCACATACCTCCGAACTAAGAATATACACACTCAAGATTACCTCCGTCCACCTCCAACCGCCGCCAACCGTCGCCGACCGCCACCTCCCGGAGTTGAATATTTTTTTTATTGTATATTTTCTTGTCTTGTTTAACTTTCCGACACATAATAACTCAATCTATGTTTCATTAACAGCCGCCTCCGTCCGCCGCCGCTATCTTGCTGCCACCTCCGACTGCGTCCGCCATCTTCAAGGTATGTTTTTGATATTGTTTAATTGTAGAATTGTTTAATTATATATATACATACATGCACTTTAATTATTTTCAACTATATATATACATACATCATACATGCAGTTTAATTATAATTTTGGAATTGTTTAATCGTGTTTTCTTTATATACTTTGTTGGAAATTGTATTTATAAAATAAGTGTGTTTATAAAAAGCCACAATTAAAAAAATAATTGTGTTTATAAAAAGCCGAAATTTTAAGTGTGTTAATAAAAATTAGTTGAATTGTTTTAAAGTATTAGTTGAATTGTTGTTAGGTATTAGTTGAGTTGTTGTAAGGTATTAGTTGAATTGTTGTAAGGTATTAGTTGAATTCCTATAAGGTATTAGTTGAATTGTTATATGGTGTTTTAGCATAGATATTACCTTAATACTCGTATTTTAGTAGTATGAAGACGCATTAGTTGAATTGTTATATGGTGTTTTAGCATAAAAAGAAATAATTGTGTTTATAAAAAGCCAAAATTTTAAGTGTGTTTATAAAAATTAGTTGAATTGTTTTAAAGTATTAGTTGAATTGTTGTTAGGTATTAGTTGAATTGTTGTAAGGTATTAGTTGAATTGTTGTAAGGTATTAGTTGAATTGCTGTAAGGTATTAGTTGAATTGCTATAAGGTATTAGTTGAATTGATATAAGGTATTAGTTGAATTCCTATAAGGTATTAGTTGAATTGCTATATGGTGTTTTAGCATAGAAATTACATTAATACTCGTATTTTAGTAGTATGAAGACGCATTAGTTGAATTGCTATATGGAGTTTTAGCATAAAATAATAATTGTGTTTATAAAAAGCCGAAATTTTAAGTGCGTTTAAAAAAATTAGTTGAATTGTTTTAAAGTATTAGTTGAATTGCTGTTAGCGTTAGGTATTAGTTGAACTGTTGTAAGGTATTAGTTGAGTTGCTGTAAAGTATTAGTTGAATTGATGTAAGGTATTAGTTGACTTGCTGTAAGGTATTAGTTGAATTGCTATAAGGTATTAGTTGAATTCCGATAAGGTATTAGTTGAATTGCTATCTGGTGTTTTAGCATAGAAATTACCTTAATACTCGTATTTTAGTAGTATGAATATAATTAGTACACGGCACTTCTCTCGAAGTACCACAAAGAATGTACACAACATAAAAATAAGGGAAGCAAGAACTCGTGTACATCAATTACTCAAAATATTATGTATTAATTACAAGTGTTACACAGTTACACTAATAATTTAATACGGTAGTATTAATTATTTTTTCACAAAAAAAATAATAAATTGTCTTATTAAAAAGTGATAATGGAACCAACTCAAATAAGGAAAAAGTGAAATTTCCACGCAAATATGCATGACTAATTATTTCCGTCAAGTATACTAACACGTAATCAAAACACTAATCCACCATTTAATGCATCAAAGCTTATTAGTTGAATTGTTGTAAAGTGTCACTTGATTTGCTGTAAGCTATTAGTTGAATAACAATGAATTTTTTTTCTTAGTATGCAACGCCTCGTATGCCCCGATTGCACTGCCCTATGTAGAGCATGCAACCGATGTGTTCTTGCTCAACAACGTGCACAACGAAATGAAAGTGCACAACCATTTGAATTTCCACAAATGAATGTCGATCAGGACAAATTTTATTGGAGTAGATTCTTAGGTCTCGGTCTCGATCTAAACACCCCTACAATCTGCCGGAAGCGTATACATCTCATCACTCGATTCACTCTCATGACTCCACTCACCATGTTCCCTCTACGTCTCATCACTCCGCTCACCATGAGGTTGAGGATGAATACGAAAGTGATCCGCAGGCAACACAAGTGTCATCCTCATCCTCGCAACGTAATGATTGGTTGACGACGACGTCCATGCTTGGAGGACCTAATGATCCAAGTGTCTTGTGTGCTTTCAAAACACACAGAGCCAAAAAAAATATGGGACGATTATTTAAAACGATTACGATATGTAAATTAACGAGTTTATTTTTATGTACAAAATATGTAGACGTTTCATAAGGTCCTTGGTTCCCAGACTCGAACGAGATCTATTGAGAGATGGTCATCAAATCCATTCAATCAAGGCCATCTTTTTCAAAATTCTGGATTGGAGGGGCTCGGGCAATACATGTTTCAATCTAACAACATACCCCTCATTATAACATTTGTCGAGCGGTGGCACCCTGAGACAAACACGTTTCATATGCCTTTCGGGGAGATGACGATCACACTCCACGATGTTAATGCTATCCTTGGTAAACTGAAAATGAACTTCATTTTTAATAAATCAAATTTTGTACATTCTCATTAATTAATTTCATTTCTAATAAAAATAACTTTTTTCCAATGTAGGATTGAACATAAATGGTCTTCCCGTCCTTGGGAACAGTCGATATACTGACGATGCATTGGTTGTTAGATGCGGATCTAGGGGAGATAACCAACAAAGCACACCCCTTGGGAACATACACAACGAGTCTATCAGTGAGAACCTCAGCAATACATATATTGCTCGAGGTTACTTGTGGTACTTGATGGGGACTACACTCTTTGTTGATAAAACACGTGATTATGTCCCCAAAGACTATCTACAGGTGTTAGGTGATCTCGATTTTGTACCTCACTATGCATGGGGAGCCGCAGCATTGACTTATTTATATCGCCAGCTTGGAATAACATCCAGAAGTGAAGTGGCACAGATTTCGGGCTGCTTAACAATACTTGAGGTCAAAATTCAATTTCAATAATATTTCAAATGATATTTAATATATTGTTATCAATATATTGTTACATATAATAACTCAAAACTCATTTAAATTTTTCAGTGCTGGATATACGAGTACTTCACTGAGTTGCGCAAACGTAGTGAAGCTACGTATTATGACCCTAAGACACCAAGAGCATTGCGATGGAACAACTCCCAAAATTTCAGTTCCAGGACACGGGATCTTGTACATTATCGCAAACTATTGGATAATTATTCATCGAGTCATGTATGTTTCTCATTCTCAATACATCTTACTAGTAATAACGTCATTTATAATTTAAGTACCTTAACAAAATGTCTTATAAAAATATTTCACTTACATTATAGGTCAATTGGACTCCATTCGACAGTCCATCGTCTATCCCGCCGGTATCGTTATTTCATAGATGCATTAATTTTCTTGACTTCGCCGAAGGGTATATGCCGAAGAGGGTTGCAAGGCAATGTGGGAGAGTTCAGTCCGTACCCCCACCACCGCTCGACTTCAATCATAATCTTTCCAAATTGGGTGTCAAGGCAAAGAGTTATAAAAAAGTGTATGGGCGTACGATGGCATATTGAAACGAAATGGCAAATCATAATTACCATCTCGGGTCGTTTGGTACCGAAGCTGTAGTGCCGGATAGTACCACGTCGGATTATCTCATATGGTATGCAAACATAACACATCCGAGAGTGCACAACCATGCACACGGTGAAAACAATGTTTATGTCAATGCCATGACGGGGTCAGCGAAACAAATGTTGGGACACGTGAGGCAACGCACACATACATTGATCAATCAAGTTAGTGTGGATCCACATTGTGGAGATTATATCATGTCTGGACTTAACGTGATTGCCCATCATGCAGGTACCGCAACGGTCCCCAATCCTGCCTATTGGGGACAGCAACAAGGATATGCCCCTGAACAATTCGCCCAAGAAATATCTCTTGGTGGGTGGTGGGACGGAGCCGCATTTCAACAATATTACAAAAACCAACCCAACAACCCTTTTGACGATAATAATAATCAGTAGTACTTTTTTTTTATGTTAGATGAATTTTTTATTTGTATTTAATTGCTCCATATGATAAATTAGTATTCCAATTTTTTATCTCTTGTTAAATGTTTTAACTTATTTTTATAAAAATCAATAATAATATAGAACTTACTTAGTTAAATCTAAAAAAAACTAATATATTTGTATATCTTATTAAAAGATGAGTGGAAAAAAAATAACATCCGGAAATGTCAACACTGTTGATAACAAGGAAAGACCTCCCCCATTGTTGTGGTTGGACAAAGATGGGAGGTAATCTATTTTTTATAAATAATATCATGTTTGAAGTTTTTATATAACTAATAGCATTCTTAATATGTACAAACTACTTGAACACAACAGTTTCATCGCACGGTTTAGATTATGTGTGAATAACGTGGTACGGAGCATATGCTGCAAGTACCTTGACCCAAAATGGACAAACTGGTCTATGGTACCTTCCGAGTGCCGGGAACAAATGTGGACTATATTCGAAGTAAGTTTAACCATGTTTGCATTTTACACGTTTTAATATTTTGTAAAACTATTTATCATAATAACAACCTTTATAATTTTAATTACAGGGAAAATTCAAGATTAATGGAGATCCAGCTGATTTCAGAATCACATTCTTCAAGACTTGTGCAACATTCATGCGTCAAGGATGGAGAAACCCCTGATTATATTTTGACGGTGCTGGAGGTTCAGTGATACAAAAGAGAGAACGATTGGATGGGGGAAAAGATATTTAAATCTCATGTATTTTTTTTTATTAATTGAGGTTGTATCAAATTGGTGATTAATTTTTGTGAAATATTAATTAAATCGTCTACTATTATAAGTTAAACTATTTACTCTTAATTTATCATAAATATTTTTTTATTTAAATGAATTACTTTTTAATAAAAATAAATGTATTAATTATGAAAATTATAATTACAAAATTTTGTTTGCTTTTAATTACTTTCAATGAAACAATAAATATTTTAAAACAGCTGAAAAGTGCAACTTGTTATGCTGAAAAGTGTTACTTGTTTATACTGAATCGTGCAACTATTTTTTCATATTAATAGTTGCATGCTTTAATATAACAAATTGTATGTTTATAAAATACACTATGAATAAACGGTGCACCTATGTTATTTTTAAATGAAATAACTAATATATTCAAAACTAAACAACTAATATTATTTGTATCAAGATTTTACATGTATTCAGATTTCGATATTATCCCAAGATTTTACAAATCTACGGAAACCTTTTAAAAAAATTCTCGAATACACTTATAAATTGAAATAATAAATTAATAGTTTCTAAAAAAAAAAATTATGTCGCATAGTTAACGCGACAGCTGCCTATTATGTCGCGTTGACCATGCGACATAAAACATTTGTGTCGCGTTAACCGTGCGACGGACTCCTTTTCTGTCGCGTTGATCATTCGACATAAATCAACTGTATCGCGTTCGCCGTGCGATGAACACCACTCCCATCAGTTTGTTAAAATGTGAATTTAGCCCTGTTGGCTCTCTCCCACAAGTGTCTGTCACTTGGGTACATCCTTCGATTTACAACCCGCCCGACTGAGGGGCCAACGGCACGGGTGGAGGAAATTTCTCGTCTCTTCCTAAAAAAAAAAAAACAAAAAAAAAAGTGAATTTAGCGCTCCTCCAATAAGATGAGTAAAGAGATGGATATAGACATAAAGCAGCGGGTTTTCCGGTACAAAAGGACGAGGTTGCAAAAGCTTTATAACTGACACGTGGCAGCACCACCAGCCGTAGATTCTCATGCAGAAAAAAAAAAAAAACATCTTTAGATCACTCCTAGTTGATGATGATCAAGACAGAATAGTATAGTAGAGAGTCAATGACTGCGTGTTGTGTGTGTGTGTGAGAGAGAGAGTCTTATCCCGTGTGTGACCAGTGGCCGTGATAGAGTTGCAATAACAGTAAAATAAATTAAAAATTAAAAATTAAAAAAGGGAAGAAATTTATGTTAGAGAGAGAGTGGGAATTGAGAAGAAAAGGAAAGAGAAGCTAGCAGTTGCTTTTTGGGAGGCCATGGCGGCGTGGCAGACCTGTAATTCTGCTTCTTTAATGCCAACAGCAGCAGCAACAGAGCCACAGAATTGAAGGAGCCGATTAATCGCAGCAATTGTCCCCAAAAAAAAAACCCCACTTTCTCTCTCTTGTTACCAAAAAAAAAACATACTCCTTCCCTCATTTTAAACCCAAAAAATTCAGCATTCAAATTCAGAGTTGATCGATCCATGCAAGTAATAACACCCACATTTCAACCATTCACAATTATTCCATGGATTGTCATCCACAATTAACACACACAAAATGGCTGGCTTTTTCTCACTAGGCGGAAGAGCCACCGGCGGCGGCGCCGATCAAGAAAGCAGTTCCCACAACAACCCGCCGGAGAGCTGGTTCTTGTACCGAAACGAGGAAATTGCGTACAAGGGTTTCGAACTATGGCAACCGAATGTCCAAACACACCACCAGCAGCAGCAGCAGCAACAGGCGGAGAATTTCCTGCAGCGGGTGGCTCCCCCCCCACCCCCACCCCCACCCGCTGCAGGATCTCTACCCGTCGTCCTCCGTGATGGGCCGCGGTGGAGGGGGAGGGTTTAGTATCTCGGGGGATCAGTCGGCGGCGGGGTTTGTGATGATGCGGAGCAGCGGGGGAGGCGGGATAAGCTGCCAGGACTGCGGGAATCAGGCGAAGAAGGACTGCCCGCATATGAGGTGCAGAACTTGCTGTAAAAGCCGAGGGTTTCAGTGCCAGACTCATGTTAAGAGCACTTGGGTGCCCGCGGCAAAGCGGAGGGAGAGACAGCAGCAGTTAACTTCGAATCAAAATCAACAGAGAGAGATCAGTACTACTACTGGGAAAAGGCACACACAGAATCCTCCATCCTCTTCTCATCCTAATCCTCTTGTGTGCACTCGTATTCCTACTATCGCTTCAGGTAATATATTATGAATTTTAGATTTGGAAATCTAGTCTTGAAATTTGTGTGGGAAAATTGAGTGATAGAACGGGGGTCAGGCATCATGTCAGAAAGCATTCCATCATCTTTCTTCCAAACATCACACGGAGAAAAATTAAAGATAGAAAGACGCCCGAAACGATTGCGTGTAGATAAAAAAAAAAAAACCCATCGTCTTTTTCTTTATCTTTTTTATTTGTAGATACTGTGTTTCGGTACTCGTGACAAAACATTGACAAATAATTCCCAATACCCAAGTCTCGGTTTCCAAGTACTAGACTCCATTTAGCAATGTTCATGTTATAAAGTGTTAGAAGGAGAGAAAGTATTATGTACTCACTGCGTACTAAATACTAATGACATAAGTGTGTATTTAAATAGGGTTGGAATTAGGGGATTTCCCAAGAGAAGTGAGTTCGGAGGTGGTATTCCGGTGCGTAAGAGTAAGCGCAGTAGACGAAGCCGAAGCCCAATACGCGTACCAAACAGCGGTGAACATCAAAGGACACGTCTTCAAAGGAATTCTCTACGATCAAGGCCTCGAGAGCCACTACATTCCCGGGGAAACCTCCTCCGGCGGCGGAAGCGTCTCCGCCCCACCCCCCAATTTGATCACCGGAGTTTCCGCCACCGCCACATCCGCTGCCGCCCCGTTTCTTGACCCTTCTTTGTATGCACCTCAAATTAACAACAACAGCAACAGCTTCATTTCCGGTACGCAATTCTTCCCACCTCCAAGATCTTGAAAATTAAAATTAATTAATTGACACAAAATTTAGTCACGTAGTGCTATTAAATTAGTAGTACTAATTATTTTCCACTTTCTTGACTTTCTTTTGTTGTAAAATCCGGGTTAGAGAAATAGGAGGGGAGGACAAAAGGAAAGCAGGAAATGTGGGGATTATGTTGGATTTTAATTAGTTTCATATCTCGATGCAGTTTAATTATTTTTGTTCTATTTGAATATTATTATTAATACTATTTTTAAAAAAAATACACTTTTTATTCTTCGCTGTAATCATGAGCTAATTTTTTTTCCAATATCTGATTTGTTGTTCTCAACATATATGCCTCTTTTTTCTCCAAGTTATGCGTAAGCTTTTGCTTGTTTGAATTAATGAGAGATTGCTTCTTTGTTTGGAGAAAGGTGATAGAATAAAACGTCTTTTCCTTGTTTCATTATGGTCATCCAGCCATGCAACAACTTGGTTGAGGGGTTTTAGGGTTGATGAATGGGAAATGAATGATAGATGGTGTTTGGTTTTGAGGTTTGGAAGGAAGAAATAGAAAGTGAATTAAATATGTGTGTTCGGTGTGAGGGAATGGAATAAAAAATAGTGATTTGATTCCCCACTTTATGGGAATCCCCATTCCTCAAAATTTTGAGGGGAATGACTTTGTGAGGAATGGAATGAAAGTCATTTCTCACATGAATGATACACATACCTATTTCCATTCCTCTCAATAAACCAAGCATGCCCTAAGGGCGGAGTAAATATCGGTATGCCGCATTTACCGTACCGAAAAATATTGATTTTATTGAAATTTTCGGTACGGCATAGTACCGTATCGAAAATTTCGGTACAATAACGGTATGCAAATATAGAAAATTTCGGTATACCGAAATATTTCGGTTTGATATACCGGAAAAATATACCAGTATATCGAAAAATTTCTGGTATACCGAAAATATTTCGGTATATCGGTATATACTAAAATTTTGGTATGATAACGGTATGTAATATTGACATACCGAAAATTTTGATATGTCGAAATTTCGGATACCGAATTTTCGGTACGACAACGGGACATTTTTCGGTATCGAAAATTTCGATACGGTAACGGTGTGGCGATAAAATTTTCGATATGCCGTACCGTCCACCCCTACTTATTACTACTATAAAAATAATATATTATTCTTATTCACAATTAATTAATGTGGAAGCACACTCATCTATTTTTTTTTATAAAAATTAGCATAAACTTGAGTTCATGGTTAATTTTATTTTATATTATTGTTATACACAAAAATTATCACTGTTTAAAAAAATATATATTTTAAATAGTGATAATTTTTATGTATTTTTATAATATCAATAAAAAACTATATTTTAAATAGTGATAGCTTTTATAGATAATAGTAATGGACTAGTATAGCACTCTTTATATTGGTTTTTGCAAACTTGTTATAATTTCCATTTGTTATTAGAATAAGTGTTTGGTTGGTTCTTTGCATTTTAGTCATGTTTGGTGTATAGTTTCAGGTGCATTAATTAGAAAGAAGAGTTTTTAAAAAAGCAAAACATCAATATTCTAATTAATTGCGTACTAGATATTAAATACGCAGAGAATTAAGTGGTAAGTTTCTGTCAAATATGTAGAAGCATTTTGCAGTTCATAATATCTTTGTTCAGATACTGTCTGATTACCTAGCACATGTTGCTCAATTACATTGATCTCTTATCCAGTTATTCCATTTCCATATACAAGTATTCCTTAAGCTTTGTACGTACTAAAAAAAGCCATAAATATTCTTTCCATTAATTCTAGAAAAATTCTTTTTGTGGTCTTGTGTAAAGTTGGGTTGTGAGACGGATTTAAATTGAAAATAAAAACGTGTGTGATCTTGACTTTATCGTGAACTTGATTTTTTTAATATCACTTTTACATAAAAAAAATTATCAATGTTATGCATAAAAATTATTAATGTTATATGCAAAAATTATCACTGTTTAAAAAATATTTTATATTATTAAATAATAAAAGTTTTTGTGCATATATAATCGTGATAATTTTTGCACATAACAGAAATAATTTTTGCACGAAACAGTGATAGAGTTCATGTATAGACTTAATTCAAGTGTTAGTCTACATGAAAGTGTTTAATTACTTGGTCCAATTTACATTTTTTAATGACACTTATTTATGAAATTCGTGACACACATTAATCAAAAAGTTTTATACACCGACTTTGTATATAGTTGTATAATTGATTGTACAAGTAGTTTTAAAATATTGTACATGTAGGTGTGATCAGTAATTTATTGGAAGACTTACTGATAAGACCATTTCAGGATTGCAATTTACTAATTAATAGGTACAAAATTGTTGTGTATATGTAGGTATTTTTGTACTTTCACGTACAATTTTGATTATATATGCAATCACATTTGTATCTACTAGTAATTTGTATAAAAAAATTATACCTATTAATAATTTTTCCTAATTTATTCGGTACAAATAAATGCACCCTTTATAAATTTTGATTTATATATTTAATATGAAACGGTATCACATATATTCTTTTTCATCTGCTTCCAGTTTATTCTAGTGATGTGCATAACAGATTTAAGGAGTTGCATGATTGGAAGGGTTTAGAAGTGAGGCATGGGAATAAAAATTATAGTTGTGTTTTTGGATTTAAACAACTATGATTTTGATTTCCAAAAACTAAAAAATCAGCCATTCTTGCCCATTATAGATATATGAGTACCCTTTCCAATCTTATTCTCATATAATCTTACCAACTATCCCTAATCTTCATTAATTGCTTTCATCCTTCTGGTCAAGTCTTTGAGGATTTTCTGATTTTAGGTTTGTTGGACTATGTGGTTTAATATATATATATATATATATAAAATTAATGAGTAGGTCTTGTGTGTGTGAGACGGAAAATAATATTTTGAAAGGGATGAAGTTTAATGTATGGTAGTTTGTGAATCGTCTCACCGAAACAATCTCACAACCAATTTTTCCTTTATTTTATATATAATCGAACATGCATATCAGTTTGTGGTGATCATGAATCTTGAAGCATAATAAAGTTTGGTTGCAGTATGCATGGATATAGCTTAATTAGGGAATGATGCAATGTTTGATTTGTTATGACTGAGACTGAGAGGTTTAGCTTTCTACAAATTAAATGCATATTTATATATTATCTCCATCCCAGATTCATTGTTACATTTATTTTTTGTACGCATTTTTGCAAGTAAGTTTTGTATAAGTAATTGAAATAATAAAGTGATTTTATTATTAAAAATTATTTTATTATTTTAATTATTAATACAAAACTCGCTTAAAAAAACAAGTGTAAATAGTAAAGGTGACATTGAATTCTGGACTGAGGGAATACTTGTACATGAAAGATTTCCATGGGAAATGGTAAAAAAATAAGGGCCTGTATATGTAGTTAAGAGGATGTGCTGGGTCCCACAAAGTAAGGATACATGCAATTAGGTGAAGAAGAAAATGAAGATATTAGGTCTAAATTATAATCGTATTAGACTATTAATTTTGTTTTAAATGAAGAAGTGCTGATCCATAATTTGATTGGGGGCTCTGAATTAGTTTGCATGTGCTCTTAAGAAATTAATAATCAAGAATAGGAAAATCATACTATGCTAGATTGGGTTTTGTTTCATCAAATGTCAAACGTTTAGGGTATCTTCATTTTGCGACTACCACGGACAGATTTTGACTATACAATCTCAAATATCTTTTTCTTCAATACTCAAATAAAGTATTTTGAAATCCTACAACATACACCCCTAATACTATTCCTGCACCCTACACCCTACACTCCCCTCATTTTTACACAATTTCTAAAACATCACATTCATTCAATCATTACAACAATAATATAATAATACAAATCAATCAATTTTTTCTCCTCCTACACAATTTTATCCTATAAAATCTCCAATAAACATATACTCAACTTTTTGAATAGGATTTTAAAATCCAAGAATTTTGAAGTCCAGGATTTTTCATGCTCACTATAAGCCCGAAACGAACGTACTCTTAATATCTTTATATGCATGATTGAAAAATGTGCTGGATATTGTAGTATGTTAAAGCATCAAATCAATAAGGCCTACTGGCATTTAGTTTAAAATTTCAAAATGGTTATTATTGTGAGAGTAGAACAAATAATTGTTGGCTTCAATTGATCAAATAGTAACTAAATACAATAATGAGCCATGTATGGAAAACCCACATATGCCGAAAATACTATATTACATAAGACTACACTTCGTTTCCCCAAATAATTGTAGAATTGATTTTATACCAACATATGCTGAAAATACTATATCACATAAGACTACACTTCATTTCCCCCAATAATTGTAGAATTGATTTTAAGTAAAACGTGAGCTTTATTACAGTTATTTTACAATTATATATTTTTAATAAACCAACTATTAATACTGTTACATTAATTCCTTTTAATTTAAAAATTATTACTCTATCCGCCCTATTTTAGATTGTCCATTCACTGTTTTGCTCGTGTTTTAACGAGCGAGTTGCTTATTAATATTTGAAATGATAAATAGATTTTTAAATTGCGATATAATAATAATTTTTAAATTGCGATATAATAATCCTACCCTCATATATCATACACGTTCTTAAAAGTCTTTTTATCATTCCACATATTAATAAATAGAGTTGGTATGTTGTGAAACTTGTTTACCGTGAAATTGATTTTTTTTATAGACATACTCTTTAGTAATATAAGTCACACTCTTCAGTTATCACTACGACACTCTTTGATATAATATAAGTCACACCCTTCACTTTTATGAGTAATACTGTTTATAGTAAAACGCCACACCCTTTACAGTAAAAAGTCACACTCTTTAGTAATAAAAGTCACACTCCTTAACCAGTTTCACTGTAAAACTTGTTCACACTATACTTTGCCTAATAAATAACACACTCGCTAAAACACAAACAAAATAGTTAATGGGCAATTTAAAACAAGACGGATTGAGTATTATATAATTAAGAGTCACTCTTGCATGAGACCTTCTCACGGTAAGTTCGAGTGTAATTTGGGAATTGGTGTTTTAACATTTTGGATGAGGTGGACGTTAATTATGTTAAATTATACTACGTCACATGCATGAGACCATCTCATATTAATTTTTTTTTATCATTATATAAATATAAGTAAATTGAAAATGCAAATTAATTGCACGGTAAAATCGATTTACGCCTTTTCCTAAGGTCATCTCAAAACTCTAATTGTGCACCTCTATGTTTGATGAACTCAAATTGATTCAAGCTCAGTTTTTGGAACTCTAGCTCAACTCGATGAGAGACCCCGTAAATGTGAGCTCGATCTTGCACAACTCAGTCACTTATGTTCGTTTCACGACTATTTCGACGGATTTTGAATTTTACAATCTCGAACTTCTATTTATTTTGAGATTTAAATTAAAATTTTTGAAATCCTACTCTACTTCATCACCTACTACCACTCTACCTTTTATTCTCTTAATACACTCACATCATCTACTTTTTTTATTCTCCAAATAAACTCAAAATAATATAATAATATTACATCAATTATATTTTCTACCATCACACAGTATAAAATCTCATAACAAACATAAATCTTAATTATTCATCAAGATTTTGAAATCCTAGGACTTCAAGCTGGTTTTGTTTTGAGACTCATACAGATGGATTTAGGACTTTGCAATTCCCGTCTCATACGAGTTTGAGATTTAGAGTCTGGTTTTCAAATTTCACATTCAATCTATATTTACAAATACATATAAAACCTATTATTACTCTTCCTAACACATCACATTTTATATACTTTATTACTCTTCTCAATATAATATAATAATATAACATTAATCACTATTAAACATTAATTTGATATAAATTAAATATCACCCTACCCAAATATAAAAAAAACATATATATTTATTATTCTTCAAGGATTTTAAATCCATGGATTCTAAAACCTTGACTTGCCCCAAAACAAATACAACCTCAAAATCCAAAATTTTTCACGCCCACTATAAGCTCAAAACGAACATACCCTTACATATCTCAATAATTATTTACAAATATAAATAATTTACAAACTAATTAAAGCTCGAATAATTAAACTATTAAAGCTTGAGTAAGCTTATGAGTTTCTTTAAGTAAAGTATTATTGAGCTAAATTCAAATTAATCAATTAAGCACGGTTGTTCGTTAGCCAACTCTAATCATTTACACAATATATTTACCCATTTATTTTGGTTGCAAACAAAAAGAATCCTACATGTGCTCCAAATAATCACACGAACGTTCAGTGGTTAGAGAAGTACACATAATTTCTCCAGCTATACTCATTTCATATGAGAATTTATAAATTTGGAGGTGATAGACGTTGAGAATACAATTATTAAAACTATTGTACAATTATATATAATTTGGATGAATATCTACATTTTCTTTTTCTCCCTTGAATTATAGTAAAACGTTTTATAACTTTAAGTTATTATTTATATATTGTTAATCATATCACTTGATACTATAGTAACATCATATATTTCTCTTTTTTAGTATTCCGCACCATAATTCAATACTATCACAAGAGCTAGGCTTAAAAGTGGTGCCACTCATAATTTAATTCAGGATGAATTTTCTTTTAGAGGTATAGTACTATGTATATATGAACTTTCATTAATACACATTTGGGTTTGGACAACTGTGAAAAATGACTTTGGAGAGCTGTTATAACCACTCTCCAAGTAACAACTGTCCAAGCTTGGACAGCTGATAAAAAACCGATGTCCAAGAAATCGCACTTGGACAGCGGTTTTTAACCGCTCTCCAACACTTTTTTTTTTTAAAAAAAATCAATTTTTTAGGCACAGACCCACCAAGCATCTCATATATAAGCCACAAAGTCTCTCAATTAATTGAGACAATTATTCACTTCCATGGGGGACCGAACACGAGACCTTGAACGCCTGAGCGGGGATCAATTTCGCTCGGGCACTAGCTTTCTTGTGTTTACTTAATGAAATTAATTCTATATGTCCTAGAATTTGGTTTTTTTACAATTTTTTTTTAAAATTCTTTATTTCAATTATCTTATTTATTAATTCAATCACACTTTTTTATATAATAATAATTTTTTTATATAAATTTAAATTAAATTATATTAAAATTATATTTTTTACTTGTTTTTTTTAAAAGTACACTACGTACCTTTCTTTTAAATTTGTAATACTTTTCCTTCTAAACAAGTAATATACTTTTTTTATCTTAATAAGTAATATTTTTCTTTAAACAAGTAATATTTTTTCTTCTAAACAAGTAATATATATATTTCTTGAAACAAGTTATACCTTTCTATTTAAACAAACTAGTAATACTTTTCTATTTAAACAAGTAATTCTTTTCTTTAAACAAGTAATATTTTTTCATCTAAACAACTAATACTTTTCTTTAAACAAGTTATACCTTTCTATCTAAACAAGTAATACTTTTATATTTAAACAAGTAATATTATGAACAAATTTTACATAAGAGTTTGTGTTAATCTCATTATATACGACGAATATTAAAAAGAAATAACACGAGAATTTAAAGAATAAAATATTTGAACTGTACCTAAAAAGAATTTACAAATTAAAACAAAAAAATAAAACAAAAAATAAAAGCTTTACAAAAAAAAAAAATTAATTCACTTGGAGAGCGGTTATGAACCGCTGTCCAAGTTTTACCTAGACGGGCTCAAAATCGCTCTCCAATTATCCTTGCACAAATTTATGAACCATTGTCTAAGCTTTGATCTTGGACAACGGTTTTTAACCGCTGTATTTTTTTTTTTAATAGAACCGCTCTCTAAGGAAACCACTTGGAGAGCTGTTCGAAAAAATGACTGTCCAAGTGGAGCTCTCCAAGCTCAAATGTGTAGTAGTGTTTAGTGTGAGCAAATTGGCATATGAAAAAAGAATGCACTAAATACGGGAATAAATGACAATAATGATCACTAATTCTTGGTTGTTCATATAATTCTTGGCTATAAATCAAGTCAGTGGTCAATACACTATTTTTTCGATTGGTTTAAACTCATGATGTCAAAATTCATTTTTTTTACTATAACTCTTTCCATTATTAATTGGGTCGGAAGAGTTTGAATTGAACACAATTATTGTGCAGCTGGAATAAATTAATTTGATCTTTATTTACTAGATCTCTAGTTCTCCATCCGAACTTACAGTACATAAATTACAAACACTCAATTTTTATTTTATTTTTTTGTTTTAATGATTCAGATTTAATTATTTGATTCAAGAGAAAACAAATATTTCTATGAATGGTCTAATTAATAATTAAGTCAAGTTTTGAGTAGCTTGATTTGGATTTAGTTTCTCTACTGTTAAACTGATCTTGACCTGCTAATTATTTTTACAGTTTAACTATTCATTGTTAATGTATGATCCTTTCGAATAATTAAAAGAAATCTTGAATAATATAAGACATATTGTATTAAAACAAGAACTTAAACAAATAATTAACATTGTAATGGGAGTGGAATTAAGAGAGTACTGAAAATGTGTACATAGTAATTTGAGAACACAAGATATTATTTGGTCACATTACATAATATATGGACGTACACTATCATACTGGTGGTGTCTACAAACTTTTTAATTAAAACTAATTTTAGGGTTCATCAATTTTAAATTGATTTAGGAGTGTAAAGTGTTCAGAACGGAGCAGAAAATAATGGCTCAAGATTGAAATCTAAGATAACTGGGAAATGTTGACTTTTCGAAAGGTGTCAAATGGATATATACTCGGGACCAAATAAGTAAAGACAAAACGAGTAAAAGTGGATATTTTAAATCTGATGAAATAATAACTTAATAAAATGCTAATCGATTTTTATACTTTTCACTTTAATTGTCGTTTCCCTGACGCAATAAGAATATGTTTGCAAATATAAGTAACAATTGTCTTCAAAGAATCATTTATTTTTTTAAATTACCAGTGTCCATTACAAAGAATAAATAGAATCACTTTTTACTTTAAAAAATTATGTGTAATAACTTTTAAAATAAATATTTAGCAGTCACTTTTTAGAATATGCAAACAAACAGTGACAATAAGCTTGTAAAAACAAGTGATTCTCTCTCTCCTTTTTTAATATATTTTCTTTTGGTTAAGTTTTGCATGCAGTAGTGCACTGTGCATTGTGCACTTATAGTGTATTTTAAAATTTTATAATTAGTTAAATTGAAATTTATGACTTATTACACTGAAATGTACAACTATATTTTAAAAACAAATATTACACATTTCAGTGTAACAAGTCATAAGTTTCAGTACAACAAATTATAAGGTTTTAAAATACACTATAGAGTGAATGGTACACCTGGTGCGCATATAAGACACACTCATTTTCTTTTAAAAAATCAACATATATATTTATTACTTTTGAATTTTTTTTGTTCCAAACTTTTAGAGGTTGCAGGAAGTATTTGCAAATAATCATCTCTTAGAAACTTTGTGGAAAATGAACCTTTTAGATGTGATTAATTTAATTGGGTTAACTTTTAGGCACATAGTTTAAAAATAAGTTATGGAGTAATAAGTTAGAGGGTAGTTTTATAATTTTTTATGTACTAAATAATTAAAGTAGATTGATTGAGTGTATGGATGGATCACAAAGTAATGACATTTTGTGTAAATATGTGAATATTGTGATGATGAAGTTTCATAAGGAATTTTTTTTTTTGGGTGTGCAAAGTGTTGTGTGATGTCCTAATAAAAAAAGTGTGCAAAATCTTCTGGGGCGTAGGGAGTATAAAATATAAAAAAATGGATATTTAAGCATTTCGATTAATAAAAGAAAACCTGAATCTTTAAATTATGTGAAAATAATACTCCTTTTTTTATTTACATGTCGTTTTCACCTTTTGAGTTATTTGTAAAATAGATGTCGTTCTGGTATTTTATCTCACTCTATCTCATATTTACCTTTAATATTGTAATGTCAAATTTCAAATTTCCTACAAATATGTTGTGTGTTTAATTTTTTAACCAATAATATTTATTGTAAATAATATTAAATAAGGTTAATTTTTTTAAAAAAATGTCCTTAATTTATCTTAAAAATCCCAAAATGATATTTATTAAAAAAAATGAGAGAGTAGATAAAACCAAAATCAAATTGACTTCAACTTCAAAACCCATTTCCCTTTATAAATTGATTAGGTCTTGTATGCATCTATATGCACTGTGCACTCATATATATTTTAAAATTGTGCGACTTGATATATTGAAAAGTGTAATTTATTTACACTTAATCGTGTAATTATTAATATGAAAAAATAATTGCACGATCTAGTATAAATAAATTACACTTTTTAATATAATAAATTACACAATTTAAAAATACACTATGAAATGTATAGTGCACTTAGTATACATGATACCTACTCTTTTAAATGATATATGTCTGACACAACCTATATATACATACGAACTATTAGTAATGTAGTGTTTGTTTGGGACTCATGCAGGACTTTACGCTCCACATCTCGTATGAGTTTGTAATTTAGAGTTTACTTTTCAAATCACACATTCAAGCCACATTTATAAATACCTATAAAATTTATTAATATTCCTTCTAATATATCACACTTTATTACTCTTCTCAATATAATATAATAATATAATATCAATTATTATTAAATTTTAATTTGACATAAAATTAAATCACACCCTATTCGAATCTCAAAACAAATATAAACATTTACTATTTATAAAAAATTATAAATTACTGATTTTCTAAAATCATGACTTACTCCGCACATTTAAATCCCTGAAACAAACACAGTCTAAAGGAAAGGTTCAAAAAGTATCTAGCTATCAATGATTATGAAGTAGACTTCTATAATCTAATTAATTAGTCCTCCCAATATTGTTCTAAAACAAATTAAAAATAAATTTTGAATAAGATTTCTTTGAACCAGTTTATACATACACTCTATTATCATTATGTATAAAAAATATTATTATTTAAAAAATATTTATGTTTTAAAAAATAGTGATAATTTTTTTACATAATATTGATAAATTTTTGTACAGTAATAACTTTTATAAATAATAGTTAGAGTCTGGCGTTGTCACAAGTTGTTATCAACAATGTCTCTTAGGTTATAATTATATGATCAGATCTTAGAGTGTTCACTTAAAAGTTCCGCTAGTTCCTCACCTGCTTTCAACAACTTTAATTTGGCGCACGATTTATTTTCAAAAGCTATCTGCTTTTTTTAATTATAAACAGTTCTTGCACAATCATTAATTTTAATTGCTCTTGAAAAGTAAAAGCAGTTGAACATGACATGGCTTTGGAAGACTTGCAAGATCGATGCTCAACTCCAAGCAAAAAGAGCTTAAAGAGCTTAAATAATTCAATTTCGCCTTATAATTTTACACTTTTCTGTAAAATGTTTCAAAATAATTACTCCCTCCGTCTCAACATTACTTGAACACTTGTCTTATTTGGACGTCCCAACATTATTTAAATACTCCTAAAATGGAAACAAATATAATATTAATACACTCACAACACCCTTATTTTATTTCACTCAAACCCACTTTAACCCACTTTCCTTGGTTTGCGGTCCAATTTTAGTGTTCAAGTCATTGCGGGACGGAGGGAGTATTTAGGATTTTCAATTTCGTGTAAAATGTTTCAAAATAATTATAATACAACAAAATAGAGAATTGTCTACAAAGTTTACACATGTATTTATAGTGTTTACAACCCTAGTAGGGCCTCGTTAGAAACTCACTAACCTCAAATCCAGAATTACAGCGGAATAAATATTGAACCCGATTGAATTCTACGTATGACTGGATTCTCTTAGTCTGAAACACAACCACACGAATTGATTCCAGATTGCTTCAATTATTCACAATTTAAGAGCTAGCCTTGAATTTTGTAAATGCGTGACGTGAGAACAGAAGTGAGAAAACCTCGTATTCTTTTTCTGTGTTATTTTCTGGTGCGTAGAAAATGATGTTTTCCAGAATGAAAATCTCTTCTAAATATACCATGTGATTTTCAAACTTGAAAATATATTTCAAAACTTCCTCCATCTCTATCCACTTCATGGGTGATTATCAATATTAAATAATAATTAATATTAAATTTATTATTATTATTATTATTATTATTATTATTATTATTATTATTATTATTATTATTATTATTATTATTATTATTATTATTATTATTATTATTAGTACTACTACTACTACTACTTTCATCTCCCCACTCACACATAAAGTTTGAGCCTTACACTCATTTACTTCACCTCTTTACACCATCGCATAATACCTTTTCATACAGGCAAATAAATCGTGTGACCCCCGAGAATATGAGTTTTTCACGCTATACACTTATTAAGGATATATAGCAACTCAACCAGTTTTATATGAATAATTTAAAACTCGTTATACCCCAGAACTCTTTCAATTAACACAAGTTAACATATCTCTTTCAATCCTTGAAATTATTAGAGTATATTCAACTTTTATCAAATTTATGTATTCATAATCAAGTTCTCAACTCGATTGACCGGTCAATGACACAATAGAACGTGTTAATAAAGATGTCCTTCCTTTCACACAAAATATCCACAGACTCCCACTATTTTCCTAGACATGTGCCGCATTGCTGCATTAATCATAGCTATTGGTAGCACGCTAAAGTAGCAACACTAAAGTGAAGACTTAGAAATCTAGTAGAAAGTCCTAAGGGTACTTTTAAGAGGTTTATCAAAACCTCAAGGCTTCATACAATGAGAAAATAGGGATAACTTTCTCATTTCCTTATAGTCAACTTAGCACATGTGGTATGAAACACATGTCACGATGTTTTAACTTCCCGGGATGGAAGTGTATGTCATTTTATTTATTTGACATCGTGTAAATCACAGTTCAGGTGTATCATCGACACTTAACTTGAATTTTCTCCTTCTATTGTCTAGGAATTCATTGATTTAGCTTTGTAACAAGTCAAGTAGATTCGTGGTAAAACCTATTGCGATTATCTACAATATAATCTCGTCTCTGCACATACCTCGATGTCAGAGGCGATTGCTCGTATGAGAGAGCCAATCAACTTGTCGACATACTATTATATGAACATTTCATATAGTTCACAATACATAAATGTCTTGTAACATTAACAACTACTTTGTAGTCCATCTAAATCCATACAAACCCAAGATCTTAAGATGTCTTATATATCTTCTGTAATTAGGTTTGACAACAAATCTACTTACATCAAGTATGCAGAAGTTTATTCAAGAATCACTATTTCTTCTTTGTAACGTCTTTACAAAGTCAAACTTTTCATGATACTTGGAATCTTTAGAGTAAGATTTAACTGCTTTGATTAATACGATGAATCATAACAGTTCCCACTGGAGTGTTTGATTTCACAATCAATCTTTACAGCTCCCACTGGAGTGTTTGATTTCACAGTGAATTGATATAACTCCCACTGGAATGCCATATACGTCAATTAATCGTTACAACTCTCAATTGAGTGCATACTAATTCCAAATATTTCATGAAAATTCATAACCAAATTTTCATTTGACTGCAGTTGTACATGCCACAAGTTCAGTTTTGATAGTGGTCAGTGCTATATAGACTTATTTCATGTTATACTACGAGATTGCTTTCTTATTAAGCAAGAATGTATAACTAGAATTTGACTTAATGCATCTAAATCATAATTCCCGTTAGTGTCTGTATGCTCTCTAAGTTTAGATTATCTCCTTGAGATAATAATCTGCAGTATCCTTCAGATATCTCAAAAATCCCACATATTATCTTTTAGTGTCTCTTTTCGGATTAACTGATATCTGCTAACCAAACCAACAACTTAACAAATATCTGGATGTGCTCACAACTTAGCATACATCATACATCCAATTGAATTTACTTATCATACATTTGACATTTTATCTTTCAGTCTTTGGGCATTCATCATAATTCAGTGACTAGTCTTTTTATAACATGAGAATCAACATGTTTTTATACATTCATTTGAATCGTTTTAGAAGTCATACTACATGAGTCTGCTAAGACTATCCAAATAACTTCTTTGAACGATCTTTATGAAGCTTTCACCAAGAGATTCTCATTGTGTCTTTTCAGCTAACAATGTATCAACATATAATCATAGAATTACAGAACTGTCTTTAGACCGTTAAACATAAACACTGTGGTCTTTGTCTAACAAAGTTAATACGAGACAATCATAGTATGAAATCTCAAGTACCACTGTTTTGAGGATTTGATTAATTTTGTAATTCGACTTTTTCAATTTACAAACATTATCCTCTTCTTTAAATTCTCCATTGAGAAAAACAGTAACTTCCATTTTTGTGTTAGTATTAGTGTGCTAGAGACAATCAAATGTAAGGACATAATATTCATGTCCTATTCGATGATATTCAGTTGATTTAATATTATAGTTCATTTAATATTAATGTATGTCAATACACTTGTTTGAATATTATGTTTGATTGTTTGCATTTATTCATGTAAGTGTTCCCATGAACTAGTGATGTTATTGAGGATGTGAGACCTCAGATGACATAAGCATGGTTCTCAAATAACCCCGATCAAGGATCATCAAGAATGAGATATTGATGATGCATTTGAGATTGGTGTGCAATCTGCATCATACTCTTAGAGAGTGTAGTAGTTCTCACTTACTACGAGATACTAAGTATCTCATGATGGATGCACAGATACCTTAGAGGATATTGGTATACCCATCTGAGAAACCTTTTGATGTTACTCCACTTAAGTGTCTACGGGTGTCTCGATTAATGGGAGCGGTGTGATATTCCTCTAACTTGAGGTCAATACGCACGACATGTATGGAGTGGTAAACTTTGACCATGACCGACGCTTGCACCCTTAATGAGTAGATATGGCATGTATTGGGTTCATCACGAAGTGCATATGCGTGGTAGTTGAGCCAAGAAAATGATTCATTCTTCAATGTAGATTTAGAGAGAGTGTTCGTCTTCTCATATTAATTGGATAGTTAGTCATTGGCCAATGCACGCCACGTTTGGATTTTGTGTCCAAATGTGATAAAAGGGATCGATTAGTGTAATGAGAAAATATGATTAAATTATTTGAATAACACTTCATCATGTTCAAGATTTAATCGGGCATTCGTGAATGAAAGTAAACTATCACAATAGCCCACGTAATATTACAAGTTGTTGCAAATACCTCGCAGTGTGCCTTATATATTGAGAATGCCTGATTTATTGTCTAGGGTTCAATTAAAACCTTTAGTTTGACTAATCACTCAATATATAAGGGTCTATGGGTCACACAACAAGTAATTCCCCTTTGCATATTATAGTTGGTTGATTAAATATTAAATTAGATTTAGTATTTAATTTATGGAGAATTAATAATAATTATATTTGAAATTAATTATATTATTACCATTTAATTAAATTGGATTTAATTAAATAGGAATCCCAAAATAATAAATGGAATATCATTGTAGGATTTTATATATAGGGAAATCAAATCTATGGGATTTGATTTGGAAGATTAGGGATTTTATTTCCTAATACAGAGAGCTTAAGATTTAAGCTGGGCTTCCCTTATATATATATGAGTCCTTGGAAATTCATTATTACGTCTTGAATATTTCTCCATAAAATCTCTAGGTAGAATTTTCCTAGCAAAATTCATACGGGGATTCAACGCTGGCAAATCTGTGCGGATCTGTAGATGAGAATTACGTGGATACCATAGTGGAGAAAATAGTTTACGAGGCACTGTAAGATTTCCGTTTACGTATTCTGTTATTTCAATTACGCAATTGTAAATTCGTTGTTGGTGAATTTGTTTATTCCACTGCGCATGTTTAACTACTTTACATGCTAGTAAATTCCAATTGTGGTATCAAAGCTCAGGCTCTTGATTAATTGCATATTGAATTAATTTGTTTATAAAGATTTTATAAACTGGGTACGGTCGAAATAACAACCACACCAATTGACTTAGTTTGGGGTGTGTTCGTGTGATGCCTTGTGTTTAATTGTTTCGGTGGTTATTTTAATTGTTAAAATCCCCACCCACTCATTGACCCCCTCACTTCGTCTTGTTGGTTTGCTCCTCAATTGGGTTTCTCGAAAACCCTAATTACCATCCGCCTCACTACTCCACTGAAGGTGGAGGTCCGCATTTTTGCTGCTCGAGAAGGCGGTCAACGACTGCGACTTTCGACGATTCGCAAGGACTCGTCTACGGAGTATGATGGTTGTGAATTTTTTGAACGGTAGCTTCGTCGGTAGGATCATCGAAGTGAACGTCTTGCGAAGCGATGGTGGTTTCATCGTCATCTTCGGTGGGTCGATTCACATCCCCTGGTTGCAGGGACGGTGGCATCTTCGTGTCACGATTCATCCCTTTGAGCGATTCAATGCATGTACCCTATGACGGCGGCAATTCGTCAGCCCGCTTCGAGTGGCACGATGATATCGCCCGTGCAGATAACTAGCCATGGTAGTTAGCTTTACACGCCGTTGTGTTGGCTCGATCGGGACGTTGCACGCGTGGGCATGACGCTTGATTTCTGAAGTAGTCAGCGACCCACTTCACGTCGCTTCAACGCGGCGGTGATTTGTCTCATTTCATCTTATTTTGGTTCTTCTGATCTGTTGTACCGAAGTGTTTGTTTCTATTTCTGGACCGTTTTGATTCTTATTGACTGATTTTGAATGATGTCGATGAACTGTTCATGGGTTAGGAAATTAGATTTGGATTGTTCGAAATTTTTCAGATTGGATCTGAATTGGATGGGTGATCATGTGGGTGGGTTTTGCTGTTAGTGTTAGTGTCCTAGAGACAATCCATTGTAAGGACATAATACTCGATGATATTCAGTTTGATTTAATATTATAGTTCACTTAATATTAATGTATGGCAATACACTTGTTTGAATATTATGTTTGATTGTTTGTATTTATTCACGCAAGTGTTCCCATGAGTCATACTGTCATTGAGGTTGTGAGAACTTAGATGACTTAAGCATGATTCTCAAATAGCCCCGATCAAGGATCATCAAGAATGGGATATTGATGATGCAATGGAGATTGATGTGCGATCTGCATCATACTCTTAGAGAGTGTAGTAAGATCTCACTTACTACGAGATACTAGGTATCTCATGATGGATGCACAAATACCTTAGAGGGTATTGGTATACCCATCCGAGAAACCGTTTGATGTAAGTCCACAATATGTGTCTACGGGTGTCTCGGTTAGTGGGAGTGATGTGATACTCCTTTGACTTGAGGTCAATACGCACGACATGTGTGGAGTGATGAACTTTGACCATGACCAACGCTTGCACCCTTCCATGGGTAGATACGGCTTGGATTGAGTTCATCACGAAGTGCATGTGCGTGGTAGTTGAGCCAAGAATATGATTCATTCCTCAATGTGGATTTAGAGAGAATACTCGTCTTCTCATCATAATTGGATCAAAGTCATCGACCGATGCACGTCAACTTAGACTTTGTGGCTAAGTGTGACATACATGATCAATTAGTGATTGGAGATAACATGATTAAGTTATTTGAATAGATACTTCATCATGTTCAAGACTTAATCGAGTATTCCCGAATGAAAGGAGGAAATCGTAATAGTCCATGCTTCAGTTACAGGTAGTTGCACGTTTCTCGCAACGTACCTCATATATTGAGAATGTCTAATTTATTGTCTAGGGTTCAATTAAGACCGTTAGTTTGACTAATCGCTCGATATATGAGGGCCTATGGGTCACACAACAAGTAATTCCTTTTTACGGATTATAGTTGGTTGATTAAATGTTAAATTGGATTTAATATTTAATTTATGGAGAATTAATTAATAATAGATTAATTTGGAATTAATTATTATTAATATTTAATTAAATTAGATTTAATTAAATAAGAATTCCCAATAATAATATATGGAATATTATTGTAGGATTTAATATATATGTAATCAAATCCGTAGAGATTTTATATGTGGAAAATAAATCTTAGAGATTTATTTAAATAAAGATTAGGGATTTTATTTCCTAATAAGGTTAGCTTAAGATTTAAGCTGGGCCTCTCCTATATATATGAGCTCTTGGGAATTCACAAATAACGTTAATTCATATTTCTCCATAAAATCTAGAATATGAATTTTCCTAGAAAATTCCATCTCAGATTCAACGCTGGCAAATCTGTACAAGTACGTGAACAGAGATTACGTGGATACCATAGTAGAGAAATATGCGTACGATTTACTGTAAGATTTCTCTTTATATTTATACGTATTCAATTATGCAATTACGTGTTCATTGTTGGTGAACTTTAATTTCCGCTACGCATGTATTACGTGTTTACGTGCCTCTAAATTCCAACATTTGCAAATTTGATTTGGTCAGGCCCTCCTGTGCAATTTTAGAAATTTGCATCTGAGCCCCCTTAAATTAATGAATTTAAAACTGATATATTTGTTAATTTTAGGTTAATTAAATTTGGCTTAAAAAGAAATTTATTAGTTGGACTAATAAAAGCTTATATTAATTGAACATGTTGGTTGGACCATAAGTTAAAGATTAATTGGATTGATTTAATTATTTTAATAATTAGTTAATAATTATTGAATTTATTTTCTTAATTAGATTTTGAAATTAAATTCGATAAGTTTTAATGATTATTAAAATCTCACTTGGTTAACTAATTTAAATAATTTATTAACGTATTTATAGTCCGCATTATAAATGTTTGGGTAGGCGACACCCAATACTTATCGGACCGTGTTAATTGTTTGGGTAGACTGCGCCCAAATATTTATTAGTCCGTGTGTATATCATGTTTGGGTAGGCGGCGCTCAATAATTGCTCAAATGTGACATAGTAAACTTGTTGGATCTCGATTAAACAATTAGTACCTCGACTTTAAAACGTTCCTCACTAAAATATGGTTTTTTCATTAAACTGAAACGATGTCTTCCATCAAAATTAAAAGTAAGCCAGAGATTTCGTTCCAATGAGTATTTAAGACCCTCGTCTTTTGCACGGATCTACATCTAACGGGACTTTTATAGGGACATGTAATATCGTCGTTTGATGGTTATAAACCAACTTAATTTTGTTTCACTAGCCCTCGCAGGGAACAAAAGTTAAGGGACATCAATTGAACTAGGTTCGATAAACTAGGAATTGCAGTTTGACAATTGGTTTGGAGACCTACCAATTTTGTTATTACAGTAATCAGCCCTCGCAGATAATGTAATAGTAGTAATGTGGATTCTAGTCCATTACAATTTATATTTGATATAAATTCGTACTCTTCCGATGAGGTCGTTGAGTATGTGAAAATAATGGAGACAAAATAAATATAAAAGAAAGGTCATGTTTATTTTGATTGTTGAATATTGATCATAGGAATTATGTGTTTTAATTCACGTTTTATTTTATTTCTCTTGGTTAGTTGAAATAAATAACTTGTCGTTGAGAAGTGTTTTGGAAACAAACAAATTGGTTGGGCTAAGTTTCAAAAAACTTGATTTGACCTTATTGACTCTATATTATCTTTCATTGCTTTCTTTCATTAGTCTCTTGAATAACAAAATAGAACCTGTCGTTCACTAAAGACTAATCTTATTTCTGAAAATATAAAGAAGGTGTATTCCTCAACACCATGATGTCTCTCAGACACATGTTTCCTAGAGCTTTTTCAAGATTGAAACTTTGTGATACAAATAATTACTCTCATCAAGATCCATCTAATCTTAATGGGTAAACTTTTATCAAATGTCACAACATTAAGTAAATCACTCCCACTTGGATCTGATAGAGAGTGATTATTTCAATCTGAAAATGGTATAGTATTTGGAATACCTCCCCTACTTGGAAATCTTTTTCAGAAAAATTATCATTATGTGATTTTATCTCATGTCTTACTCTAAACTTCCTGATCTCCGATCAATTTGTATCCTTTGGATTTAGAATAGTATCTTAGAAGACACGTTTCTAAACTTTTTAGACCTAACTTTTCATATTGACTCGTAGAATCGTGTATGTAAGTTGTCGATCTACAGATATCATGATTAACTAAAGATCAGGTCTTCAATTGTTTAGAGTTCAGATGGTGTTGACTTAATCAACTATGAATAACTTTATTCAATATGTAGACAACCATAAATAGCTCATCTTTTCAAAAAATATAGTTAAAAAATTAGTTGTTCCATCATGGATCGTATCATATCCAACAACGTTCATTCCTTCTTCAATCACACCATTGAGTAATATTGTATAAGGTTTTGATAGTTGTCAGATTATATCATTTTCATTACATAGTTTCTTAAACTATTTAGATAAACATTCACATCCTCTGTTGGTTCTTAAAACCTTTAAGGTTATGCCTTTTTATTCTCAGCTCTATTTAGGTAATGTTTGAAGCAATCCAATGCCTCAAACTTGTGAGAAATTTTAGACATGTAAAACGTGAAAAATTATCAACTTAAGTAATGAAAAAACAATAAGTTCTATGATTTGCTATTTGACATTCATAAAATCACATTTATCAAAGTAAAATAATTGCAATGAAGAATTAACAATCACAGTTTTATCAAATGGTTTTCTAATTACCTATGAACAAGACAATGTTCACCTTTTGATAACTCGACTTTTACAGATGGACTACATAGTCCTTCTTTAACAAGTAAGTTATTCATGTCCCGCACAATGTGACTAAAGTTTATGCTAAATATCATTATTTACATAAGCATAATTAGAGAAACAAATATTTAGTAATCCATGAATTATCATCATATTACTAAAATAATTGTTCTCTTATAGTCACAAACCATATAAAACATAGAATAATTGTCCAGAACCATAATGCACATTGTATATACTATCACAACCATCTCTAATGTAAATTTCAAAACACGTCCCAATCAAAGAAGAAAGATATAGAGGTGAGATCCTTAATGATCTCCAGAGAAAACAAGATATTATGTAGTGTGAAACATTGACCATTGTCAATCTCAAATTTACAAGTCCCTAGACTTCAACTCGAGCTTAGTTTCCACATAATTTCATCTCGTCCCACTTGGAACATGATAAAAATATAAATCAAATGTCCATATGTTGATAGTCAATGGTCTGTGTTTACTGAATTTATAATCCACAAGGATAAGATTCAGTAAAAAAATACAACACCGTAGACAAATATGCTTAAACCAAAAAATTACAATGAATTTCTTTTTGTCCCTCTTGAACTCAAGATATTCATGACTAAAATGATCAAGTTAACATGTCATCTTACTTTTAGTTTAACATATTTCTTCTTCTTATTCTTCTTCGCATTAGGATTAATTTGAATTTTAACTGCAGTATTTCTAATTTTATTCTACTCTTCATTTCCTCCCTTCCTTCCAGTATGTTTTATGTTTAGAGTTAGAAGTGTTTTAAGAAATGGATTCAAAAACAAGAACACTTGATGAAAACTTGACATCTCCAAGTACCACATTCTTCAACTCAACTTATGAATTGAATAATACTTTCATCACGGGTCGTGTTAACCCTCAAGTGATCCCACTTATAAGGAAATGACCATGTTAGATCATAATTCAATGTTGTTCAGAAAGTGACGTGCTACCATATTTCTTTATCAGATATTACCAAATATCATAAGTTGTAAGGTGTTGCACTCTCTCAAAGATCATGTTGCCTACAACCGAGCTCAACAGTTTGTTATGAGCTAGTAAATTTTCATATTCCAAACAAGGTAAGTCTTTTGATCCATTTTGATCTGAATCTCCATCTCAATCCCATGATCTTCCATAACATGGTAGATAATATTCAATGCATCTTGTTCTCCAAGAACATTTAATTAATTATGACGCCACATGTCATAATTATCGTCATTGAGTTTATTCTAATTTATTTAACTTGGCGTTGATAGCTTTTGAAGCTATTGTTTTGATTTAATTGTAGTGATTCAATGAGTTAATTTTCATTTACATATCAATATGTTCAATGTTAAGCTAACAGACATCTGAAAAATTTAATACAAAATTTAACATCGAAAAATAACTTAAAGTTATTAATCATCAATCTCATTAAGTATCCTCATTAATCAGACTCAATTCCAGAACATGAAAAAAATAAATTCTAGCTTTTAATCCAATAAATAGCTAAAACTCCTACTTAACAACATGAAACTATATGCTTAATAACATTTATCATTATAAACGTAATAAAGCGCAATCATGTTATGAGTCAATATAATAACTCAAAGTAGTTAAGAAAATTCAATGGCTACTGTTAGCCTAAAAATCAAACTATTAAGGTTATTCTTAATCTAATCTTATTTCAGCATCATTGTCAGGCAATTTACATGAATAGTTTGGATCCTCTTTGACATTCATGTCTTTTGAAGTACTACATTTAGTACCGACATTATGGAAAAATATGGCATAAGGATCTAGGTGATGATGCACATTCAAGCATTACATTTACCTCTCAAGGTCATAACACCGGATCAATGAATCATTTTTAATACATAGATATGTCGTCCAACCAACTTGCCAACTTGAATCTTTAACCCAATCCACCAATCATTTTCTCATAAAAATTATCACCATTACTATAAAAACTCCAATCTTAACATAATTTTGTCCTAGAAAACTACTATAAGTCATCTAAGAAATGTCATAACTCAAGTTTCAACTCTTACTAAGTCGTGAGCTATTAAGTCATAAATATTTTATGTGATAATAATAAGTAGCTATTAAACTATCCATTTCCGTCAATAAATTTAATGCTCCAAAAGTGTATACTAGTCTTTCATGTAATTGTAAATAAAATTGCATAAAAAAATTTCGAATTTGTAGAACAACAATTGTTCATTTTATCGAGTCATATATATAAAATGAGCAACTAATTAAACATCCAATGTTTAATTATTTAACACATGAATCATTGAGCTCACAATTATGCAAGAAAATTTAATATCAAGCATAATAAGCTAATTCACAAGTGAAATTAGATAAGTTATGGTTCTCATTTTAATAGAAAATTTAATACTTGAACTTCCTTAGTTCAAATATAAAAAATTTATGCAAATTAAGAATCAACACTGAAAAATAAGAAAATAACAATTTTTGGGATCAAAATCGGAGTTAAAACGAGCCCAAACGAGTTAAAATAAGATTACATGAGTGCGAACACGCCAGAAAAAAACCTCCAGATGCCGGAAAACAGCTTTTCCGTGCCTGAAACCCCGCCAAACGCGCTCGGTAAACAACCAAACGTGCTGCAACGCACTCCTAGCTGCCTCGACGCGTCGTCGCGTGCCAACGGCGAACACGCACCTGCCTCCACGCATCACACACGCGACGAACAGCAGTTGGCAAGTGTACCCCATGCACTGTCGTCTAGCCATCGGAAATGGCACGTGACTTTCACACGCCGCTGGCGAGTGTTGTTCATGCGCAATCACAACTCTCCATGCTGCAGCGGTGGTTTGATTCGCAGTCTGAACCCGGTTTAGCGGTTCGGACTGCTGGTTCGGATCGAGTTGGACCGGTTCAAACCGAATTCAAATCAAATTTTGGTATTTTTCAGTTAGGTCGTTATAGCATATCTAATTCTCCAAAAAAGACCCCTCAAAACTCTGAAACTTTTCGATTTGGCCCTAGAAACGTGAACACTTCAAAAAATCATATCTCACTCGTTTCTCAACCAAAATTAACAAATTATATATTATTCGAATCGTCTTCCAACGTAGATTTACGTACTAAGAACATATCAAAATTGATTTTGTACTGTTCGTAATCAAAGTTCACGAAAAATTTTAAAATTCAATTTAATTAGAACAAACGGCTTGGCCAAAAATTCTAAAATTTTGCAGATGTGTTCTACATCATATCACGCACGTACAGTAAAAATTTCAGCCCCTAATCTGTCCATTTCAATAAATAAAAATTTTTGAAAAATACAAAACACCGTGCTCTTCAACGTGAAAACATGCCAATCACATATACAAGGCATATAAATATGTGAGAATCATAATCACATACAAGAATCCAACACAATGGCTCTGATACCATTTTTGGAAAACGAGGGTTAGAAACTCACTAACCTCAAATCCAGAATTGCAGCGGAATAAATATTGAACCCGATTGAATTCTACGTATGACTGGATTCTCTTAGTCTGAATCACAACCACACGAATTGATTATGGATTGCTTCCATTATTCACAATTTAAGAGCCTTGAATTTTGTAAATGCGTGACGTGAGAACAGAAGTGAGAAAACCCCATTTTCTTTTTCTATGTTATTTTCTGGTGCGTAGAAAATGAGGAGGAGATTCTGTTTCTCTAAACCATGTTTTCCAGTATGAAAATCTCTACTAAATATACCGTGTGATTTTCAAACTTGAAAATATATTTCAAAACTTCCTCCATCTCTATCCACTTCATGGGTGGATTATTAATATTAAATAATAATTAATATTAAATTAATTATTATTATAATAATTACTTTCACTAACTAACAGATTTCGGCTTCTCTAACTACCTTGCTAACAAACTCGCTAGCTAACTCTATGCGTAATTGTACATAAGAGCAAAATGATACTGCATGGTATAAGAACTAATACTGAACAGTTATCCAAACTAATATTTTATAGCTATCAGACTAATACTCTAACATGCTCCCTTAGAAGAAGGAAGGTCCTGTTTGAAGAAACCAATCTTGTCTAGTAAAAGGCAGAACCACTTAGGAGATAGTGGCTTTGTGAACAAATTAGTGGGTTGATCTTTAGTAGGAATGTATCGAACGTCCAAGACAAACCTTTTCCCGAATAAATTGCATGCCCACCTTAATGTCCTAAGTGTGCGAATGTAAAGAAGGATTGAATGCAAGCGTTATAACACCTTGATTAATGCCATAAGTTCAACGAACAAATAATCAACCCACAAAACATCAGTGGAAGCTGTTGGGAGATGAATTTAATAAAGAAGTTTTGATTAGATCCCAAAACCCCTGAGTATGACATGTTCAGGATAATCTTGATAGTCTGAGTCAGGTTTCAGTATAGGATTGTTAAGGAAGATATCTGCACATGTATAGTCAGCAGATATAGATCAAGTTATATATTGAAGACCACAAGACCACGAAGATATCAAGAACTCGATATAAACTGAATGATTCGGAAGATACTTTTGAGTAAATTTTCGGGTTATTCTTTGAAGACATAGAATATCTTGAAGAATCAAGACTCGTTATGAAACTTTGAATGTTCAGAGGCACTGAAAAATATCTATCTGAATACTACAAAACTGAGAAAAATGCACATGTTCAGAAAAATAGATATTGCCCAAAACATTCAAATGCAGACAAAAGGAACTAAATCTAAGTGTTGTTTAAGGTTGTCTCATTCAGAGAGATTGACCCAAAAGAGCCGTTTTGTTTGTCTACATTCACTGAAGACTAGAACCAATCAGAGGAAGACAACACTGTACTTCACTGACACAGAAAGCGACAGGACCCTGAAATTTTGTCAGTAGTACTATGTTTCAGACCGCAAAAATTGGTGATTGGCTACATGGCTGCATATTTCCTAAAACATGCAAGGGAGTGTTCAAACCCTAAAAATAGCCTTTCATCAATAACCAGAAGAGGAAACCATTGATGCTATCTCTTCCAACGGATAGTTTTTCAAGAGTAACCTTTGGAGAAGTTGCCTATAAATACCAGTGACCTTCTACATTGAAAGGTTACGGGAAATTTCAAAGCAACTCAAGAGCTCATTCGTATTCTTGCAAATTGAAGCACTCGAAAACCCTAGAATTTCCAAAGTGTTTCACATTGGAGAGAGCTCATTCACTAAGCCTAGATTGATAAGAAATATCCAAAGCTTAGTAGAGATATCCTAGCCTTTGCATTTGTTCTGATTGTAAAGGATATCTCACCCTAGTTGGAAACCAACCCAAACCCAAACCCTTTGATAAGGTAGTTTGAGTGTGTGTGATTTGTTGGTGAGTTAGAGTTGCAAAGAGTGAGTAAGCTGCAGTGAGTCATCCAGAAAACTCTAGATAAGAAGTTAGTAAGCTACTTGTGGTAGTCTGAACACTTGTGTGTGTTTGAGTTAGTAAGCTGCAGTGAGTCAGCCAAAAAACTCAAGGTAGAAAAGTGAGTAAGCTACAGTGAGTTAGCCAGAAAGCTTTAGGAAGTGGTTAAGGAATTTCTCTGAAGATCCGAGAGAGTGGACGTAGGAGCTTGAGTCTCTAAACCACTATAATTGCTGTGTTGTTTGCTTTATGTACTGCATTTTATCTATTGCATGTATTTCACTGAAAGCTGGTTTTACTGATATTCAGTTGGAATCAATCCACTGAACTTGTATTAAATTGATCACAGCCTTAATCACTATTTTTATTAAAAGGAAGAAGATTTTCAGCAAAGCTAAAACGAGTATAAACTTAGGGCCAACCATTCCGCACACTTGAGTAACTAGAACAGATAGTTATCAATCTGAGCCTAACTCTACTGAGTGTTCAGTAAGATAATTATCTGATCCAAGCTCCTCAGGATCTCTGATAAATTCAGGATCAGTTGGGTTAATCTGAAGCTTCTGAAAGCTGCTCAGGATCATTGTCTCAGTAGACTTTGACTCAGGGCGATTTGTGCTTCTCAGGGCAAAAATATCAGGATAACCTGACCCATCTGACCTCAGTGAAGAAAAAGTTTTAAAAATCACTGAACACGTGTATTCCCCCCCATACACGTGTAAGACTCGTTTGCACCTGGACCAACAAGTTGTATCAGAGCAGTGGTTCATTTTGACCACTTGCTTTGGTAGCCATAGTCTATTTGCTGAAAGACTTTGGTGGTCTACTGAATAGATCTTATTGCTAATATCTTACAAAGCTCATTCATCCTGCCTTCTAAGAAACTTCCCATTCATCATGCCTTCAAGGCAAAGATCATATTAAGGAAAACAAACTTTCTGTTGCTATTGGAAATTTTGATAGCTTTGAAATGGAAGATGGTGAATCCATTGACAAACTGGAAGTCAGATTCACTAGCATTATGAATGATCTTAATGCTCTTGGGATCAGATACCCACAGAGAGAAGTGACACTGAAAATTCTTAGAGGATTGTCTAAGAAATGTGATATACATGCTGTGGTGATTGAAAACACCAAAAATATTAATTCCATGCCATACCAACATGTTTTCTCTGAACTGAAAGCTTATGAGTTTGTGATTGACAAGAAAACTAAGAAATCTGACAGCAAAGATGATTCTTCATCTAGCAAGAATGCGGCCTTTAAAGCCAAAGAGAAATCCTGTAAATCTAGAGAGTCTGAGAACTCACTTGCCAAAAATCAGGATGAGCAAGAGGATAAGCTAGTACTGATGGCAAGGAGGTTTGAAAGACTCAATAGCAGATATGAAAAATATAAGAAATATTACAGGAATCACAGGTATAAGAGAAACTCAGAAGCTGAGGACAGATCCACTGAGAAAATGAAGGACCAGAAAGCTGAAGGATCCTCATCCAAGAAGAAGGACTCCAAGACCAAGGAGAAAAGTGGTCAGGATGATGACACCAACATATGCTACAACTGTCAGAAGAAAGGTCACTTCCAATATGACCGTCTCCGAAAATGAAAAGCTAAAGAAAGAAAGGAAAGACAAGTCAAGAGAGACAAGAAGATCTCCAGCAAGAAGGCTATGATTGCTGAGGAAGAAGAACAATTGGAAGAAGGATCAAGTTCTTCAGATGAGATATTCTCAGATAGTGACAGTGATGATGTCTGCCTTGTTGCTATGGAGGAGGTAAATTCTTCTATCTCTGTTGTTGCTCCTACACAAGCACCTGAGTTCTCAAGTTCAATCAGAAACCGATATTTTTGACTGATGGATTCTTTTGAGAATCTTATGAAGGACTATTGTGTTACAAGAATCGCTCCACGTAAACTCAAGAGCGTAAAAAGGAACTCGATCACGAGAATCAAAGTGGAAAGACTCTAAAAAATGCCGAGATCACTTCTCAATTGATGGGAACTATTGATGAACTGGATGTTAAAAAGTACAACTCTCAAAGAAAAGAGAGAAAGTGATAGAAATCTCGAATGGAAAATTAGAGAAATCCAATTTGAAGAGTTTCAAATTATCGAATCGAGTTCAATGACCTCTTTGAAGCATGAGACTCTAAAGAAATGTGAGGATAGTCTTGTGAGAAAGTTAGCTCTATTGAATTCGCATCTAAAGTGATAGATGAAATTGAGTTATCAAAGACACAAGAACTATAAAAGTTTTGGATTGGGATATAATCCAGGGGAACCTCACAAGGTCTTCAATCTTTGCTTCTAGTAGCACCAAGATATGCTTTTTGTTAAACCAAAGGGCATCTAATCTTCTTCCGAAGAACAACCCAGAGTTTTAGACAAGGGTAAAGGACCTATGGTTTCAGAAAAACTTAAGGTACATGGAAGAAAGCCCAAACCTCAGGAAAAGGCTAGAAAACCTGAACACTCAGTAGGAAATTTTCAGGCCAGTATTTCAAAGCCTCAGGCTAAGAATACCAACCTGAAGAGATCTGCAAGACCAACCATCGAGAGGAACTTTCGGAAGAGAAACACTTTTAAAGAGATATTCTCAACTGAAAAGACCAAGTCCTCAGATTACTGAAAGACCTCAATTTCAGTACAAGCAATCTAAACCCCACTTGCCTAATGGTAAAGGGTTCCTGAACCCAAGTCAACAGAGACAAAGACCAGCTGCACCAAAGCCAAGGAGCTTGAACAAGAGGCCTGAACCCAAGAAGAACTCTAAGGCTCATGTTCATGCTAAGGCTGGCACTCATACACAGGGTACTGCCAAGGCACCTAGGGTGGTGAATGTGTATGTAGATATTTATGGGAGACAAATCATCCACTCTAAAGTAATTAGAGTTATCAGGCAGATTTGGGTTCCAAAAGGTACAGCTAACCTGGTAGGACCCTACACCAAATGGGTACCTAAGACCTGATCTGTTTTTCAGGTGAAGGAAAAGGGCACTAGACTGAATGAAGACAACATAGCCCTGATGAGTGGAAATGAATTGGCTCCTGCTGTATGGTATCTCGATAGTGGATGTTCAAGACATATGACAGGATATAAGCAATTACTCACTGACTATGTTGAGCAAAAAGACCCTCAGATCACATTTGGAGACAACTCAAAAGGACAGACTGAAGGATATGGAACTCTTGAAGTTGATTCTGTTCACATCCATGGTGTTTCATATGTGTCTGGTTTAAAGCATAACTTGCTTTCAATCAGTCAATTCTGTGACAAAGGATTCAGTGTTGAGTTCTCAAAGAACTTATGTTATGTGAAAGACAATGATTCACAAAAAATTTTACTGAATGGTACTAGAAAGGGAAATGTGTATCTTGCTGATTGGAGTTCAACTCTTAAAGATACATGTTTGGTTGAAAAAAGTTCAACTGATACCAGTTGGTTGTGGCACAAAAGGCTGAATCACTTAAACTTCAAAACCCTGAACAAACTTGCAAGATTAGCACTTCTGAGGGGGTTACCCAATGAGGTGTTCAGTAAAGATCATGTTTGTGATGCTTGTCAGAAAGGAAAGCAAATCAAAGCATCATTCAAAAGCAAAGTAGATGTTTTATACTGACAGAATATTACAACGGTTACATATGGATCTCTTTGGTCCAGTGACACCTGTGAGTACTAATGGCAGGAAATATACACTTGTGGTAGTTGATGACTACTCTAGATACACATGGGTCATATTCTTACTCAAGAAGAAAAGAGACTCCTGGACAAAAAAAGCTCTAAACATCAAAGAGACTCAAGATTTGAAAAGAATCTGAGTGTGGTCAAAATCGATCGATATAAAGGAACCGAATTTATCAACCATATTATATCCGATTATTGTGCGACAAATGGAATAGCTCATGAAACCTCAAATTAGCAAGGACCCCACAATGAGAATGGTGTTCTTTGAAAGAAGAAATAGGACTCATTAAAGAAGTTTTGAAATGATTCCAAGAACAATGATTCTTGTCAAGTCGATATTCCTAAGAGATTTTTTTTGAAGCTATCAACAACACTATGCTAACTTCCCGTAACAATCCATCTTGACCAAGAATCAAGGAAAAACTCCTTATGAGCTGTGGAATGAAAGGAAGCCTCTTGTTTCTTTCTTTCGTGTGTTTGGTTGCAAGTGTTTCATACACAATAATTATAAAGAGCAGTTGAAAACTTTTGATATTCTTAGGATATTCTGAAATCAGTAAAGCCTTCAGAGTTTACAACTGTAGGACTCTTATTGTGGAAGAAACACCTCATGTTGTTTTTGATGAATCTATTTGTGTTCGGAAGAAACAGAACAAGACTCGGGAGAACCCCACCAAGAGAATCACCAGACTTAGCCCTAAAAAAGAATGATAAAACATCCTCTGAACCTGAAAAGAAGAAGTCAGTCACTTTCTATGAATGAAGTGAATCAGACTCAGACAAAGAAGTTCAGGATGGTGAGACTCATGATGGAAATTCTCCACTGAAGGAAAGTCAACACACTAAAGCTGACCAATCTGAACATACACCAGTTCAGACTCAGGTATGTAATGCCAATGAAGATGTGGTCACAGCTGAGGCAAACTCTGAATCTATCAACCAAGGGGGAACAAATGTCTTTGACAATGTTCTGAATAGAATTTCCCCTGAGGAAGATGATTCCCTTTCTCCTTTTCTGTTGTTCCCTGAATTTGATTAATTACCTGAACCTAACATTTCTGATGTTGAAGATACTACTGAAGGGGGAACATCCAGAAGAAAATGGTTGGATAGTCATCCCACAAGTCAGATTGTGGGTGATCTATCAGAAGGTGTCAAAACAAGAAGGTTCCATGGAGAAAGTGTTTTGTTCTGTTGCTTCCTATTTGAAAAAGAACCTACTGAGATTGAAGAAGCTCTTCAAGATTCATTCAGAATTACTGCTATGCAAGAAGAGCTTAATCAGTTCACAAGAAATGAAGTTTGGGAGCTAGTGGACAAACCTAAAAGGCACAATGTAATTGGAACTAAGTGGGTGTTCAAGAACAAGAGAGATGAAAACAACAACATTGTAAGAAACAAGGCAAGGCTAGTTGCACAAGGTTATTCCCAAGAAGAAGGCTTGGATTATGATGAAACCTTTGCACCTGTTGCAAGACTAGAAACCATCAGATTGTTTCTTGCATATGCTGCCCACATGAAATTCATAGTCTATCAGATGGATGTGAAAAGTGCATTTCCGAATGGTGTGCTTAAGGAAGAGGTTTTTGTGGAACAACCTCCTAGTTTCAGACAGAATGACCAAGTTTACAGGCTCAGGAAAGCATTGTATGGTCTTAAGCAAGCACCCAGAGCATGGTATGATACCCTTTCTCAATTTCTTACTGACCATGGTTTTATCAAAGGAACTGTTGATAGAACTTTGTTCAGGATAGAAGATGGGAAGGATATCTTACTAGTTCAGATTTATGTGGATGACATCATATTTGGTTCTCCAAATCATCAGTTATGCGAGAAGTTTTCTACCCTGATGAAAGGAAAGTTTGAGATGTCAATGATGGGGGAGATGAATTTCTTTCTTGGACTTCAGGTGAAACAAACTAAGGAAGGAATCTTCATAAATCAAACAAAATACACCAGAGACTTAGTTGCAAAGTATGGTGTACAGAATTGCAATGCAGTTGGAATTCCCATGAATACTAACTACAAGATGGATCCTGATCCTGAAGGCAAATCAGTAAATCACACTGATTATAGAGGGATCATTGGATCATTGATATATCTCACTGCAAGTAGGCCTGATATAACATTTGTTGTTGGGATATGTGCAAGATACCAAGCTAATCCTAAGGCTAGTCACATGGAGGCTGCCAAGAAGATTCTGAAATATCTTAAAGGCTCTGCGAATAGAGGATTATGGTATCCAGCTGATGATAACTTTGAATTAACTGGTTATTCAGATGCTGATTATGGAGGATGCAGAATTGACAGGAAGTCTACCACAGGAACTTGTCAATTTCTTGGAAGTAAACAGATATCATGGTTTTCAAAGAAATGACCTCGGTACCAACTAGTACTTTCTTGGAAATTTGAATACATGGCTCTGGGAAAATAGTATTGTTGTGCACGATTCTTTTTTATGATGCTCGCATAACAATTGAGGGATTATAGGATTATAGTCAATGAAGTACCTATATTTTGTGATAATAATAGTGCAATTGCTATTACACAAAATCCAGTATTACACAACATATGTAAGCATGTTGATATCAAACATCACTTCATCAGAGATCATGTTGAAAAGAAGGATATCAGAATGGAGAAAATTCATACTGATAGATTTCTTCTCCGAGAGTTGATATCTTGACTAAACCTTTAGGTTTGAATCAAGATTTCGAAACTATCGATTGAATTAGGAATGTTGGATCCAGTGAATAAGGCAAATCAAAAAATTGAAGGTTTTCGGATGCATGAAGTTTTTTTACCCTTGGGTTTTTATCTTGGCTTCGGATAAAATCATGAGAGTCCTGAACACCGAGTCTTGGGAAACTCAAGAAATCAAGTTCAAGATTTCTCGGTTTTATCTTGACAATTTATCAAGGTCAAAACTTCGGTGTAGGTCCCAATTGGTTTTTTATCGTGAGGGCGTAAGTCTAGAGGGAGGGTGAATAGACTTGTGAAAACTTTTTTCGTAGATCGAGGTGTGATTGCGGTTTGCGATCAGAGTGCAAAGTTGAATCGGTTTGGGTGATATCTAACTTCTTCGATCACCGAGGGCGATCGGTTCGGTGTCTATCGGTTTAACTGATTGTCTTAAAAATCGGAAGCTTAGTTTATACCCGTAAAAACCAAACAGTTTAAACAAATCGATTCGGGTTGCTTTTCAATCGATGACTATGGAGTCAATCCGATCGGATCGATAACTTGGTGCTAGCTGATCCTAACTTCGAAATATATATCTTGATGCATTTAATCAAGTTGTGTGCAATAGTGTAAAGCAATTAATCAAACAGGTAAATGCACACAAGATTTATAGTGGTTCGGACAACCAGTCCTACGTCCACTCTTCCCTATCACAAGGGGCACCAACTTAACCGACTTAACCAACTGGACTTAGATTATTGTGTTAGTCCAACACATTACACCAACAGATATTTAGATAGCTCTCACTCAACCGATCCCAGAAATCAGAACTAGAAACCCTGGTCTGAAATCTTGTTAAACAAACTTAACCTAACTTTGGGTTTTGGGTAAGATTTGTTGTTTGTTCCAACTTTGAAATCTTTCCTAGTATTTAAGTAGCCCTACAACACTAGAGGATAAGATTTATGTGCTAAGAACTATGGGATGAACACTTAGAAAATAATCTTCAAGGTTGTGTTCTTCGTGCGGAAATTTTGCTGTAGTATGAGCTTCTTGATAATTTACGTGTCTTCACTCTGAAGAGTAATCCCATATTTATAGGCCTCGAAATCAAAGAGCCGTTGGAGAGCAATTTGAATTTCCGGCTATATTTGGTAGATATGCAGGATTTGATGTGACATGCTTCCAGGTACGGCATGGCCAAAAGCGTGTATGTCATTTTTCTAGCCGCGGATTTGACTATCTGCAAATCCGAATCCATGTGTCATTTCAGTCATACGTGTCTTGTTCTTATTTGTTAACAAGTACAACATATCAGAGTTTGTTCACCAACTAAAGTTGACATTCTTCTTGTTCAGATCAGCAACGTATGGCATGGTGAAACATTAGTTGACACTGGGTGTGGTGACTTTGAAAGTCGATTCATAAAATCGATCGATCTACGATAGAGTCTTCGGTGCCGGTTGTCTTAGCTCAACTAGCGCATCTTTACCGATGTAGGTCTCTTGGTATGATCTTCTGGTAGTCATCTGATCTTCAGGTCTTCTGAATTTATGTTTCATGACTTCACATGATTATCTGACTTTATAAGATCGTCTGATCTTATGTCCTTCTCTTGCCTTCTGGCCAGTCGGACTTCAGCTGATCTTTTGTTCTCAGCTGGTCTTTAGATCTGACCTATACATATTGAGTTCCCCCTCAATATGTGACCTATCTTATACATCAGTTTTTCTATACAATAATTATCAACTGGTCATCTTATAACTGGTATTAAAAACATCGGTCAGCTAAAAGGTCTGACTGGTCCTATTAAATGTGTTTTAGAACTTTCATCAAAACTCTAAATTTCCCAACAATTTCCCCCGTTTTGATGAAACCAAAACACTTGAGAAACCAACACAGTTGATAAATATAAAACAATAAATAACACATAATCAGAAGACAATGAGATTTTATCTTAGGATCAGAAAAAAAAAAAAAAAACTTTTCATTCATCAGATTTATCGATTACATATTACATCAGAAAAGTTTGGGTTTAAATTCAAATTTTGTAAACCACTAAATAGTCTTCTGATCTTTAATCTCTTGGTTTATATCCCTCTGGCATTTCTCGTTGATCCTGAGGAATGTTGAATATCCGGTATAGCTTCCATTTGACATCATTGATCTGCTGAGGATCAGTTATGCGAGCTTTGTTCAGGATGTCAAAATAGAACCTTTGAAATGACAGTCTGTCAAATGAGCCATCTGCCTTCTTTGAGTATTCCATCACGTCATACTCTTGACGAGATATTCTCACATTGATTACTCGGCCCTCATTTTCCGGATATTTGAAAAAATCTGGTGCTTGTTCTCCAACCCGGTTGAGAAATTCGCATCTGGTGATTCTTCTTGTGGCACTAGGTCCAGGAACAAATGCATCCGAAGCCATTCACTTCGATCTTATTCCATTCCCCGAACCTATCGGCATATTAATAAGCTAATTTTTTAAAATGATTTCATCAACTCTTTTCTTTTGGAGCAACCGAGGTTTTGGCCCAGTTTTTTTCGACTTTGCCTTTCTTCGCCCTCGATCCAGTATTTCTTTTTTCGGACCTTCTGCGTCGCCAATTTTTTTCTCTCTTCTTTCTTCTTCTTCACTAATTCGAGCTTCTTGACAATCGCTCCTTAGGCGGTTTCTCGGCCTTCATTATCGGCTTAAGATATCTTTGCTAGTCTTTGTGTTTTTCTCGTGACTTTCTCTTTTTTGAGTGATTGGTACGGCTTTGATGTCCCAAAGACCAAGAACTAACTTTCTTGCCTTTTGACTACTCCATCTTCCCGAAAATTTCATTAGCAAAACGGATCTAGATGGTCTAGTCTCTGCTATAGGATTCAACCCATGCTAATCGGTTCTTACGTTGTTACGATAAAGTCGGTTGGTTTCTCAACTTTGTCCTTCCCCTTTTTGGTTTGATCAAAAAGAGCGTTGAGGTGGAAAGTCGAGATCCAAAGTCGATTTAAACCCATAGCCTTGTTAAGATCTTCAACGAGATAAATCTTGAGCTTGAGTAGATAGATTTTGAATCTTTGAGATCATCCGCTCTTAATGATTCAACGGCGATGAGAGAGGGTAAGAATGAGTTTATCAAGTTTTTCTTCACTATTTCAAGCTTTTCTCGTGACCATCGGAAGAGAAACTTGTTGTTGATCAACTTTGAACTAACTTGTCGTCAACCGCCTTCTTAAATTCAAAGATCGGGTTAGTCACGGTTTGAGAGAACCGATCTTTGATTGCTTCAAATCCTGGGAAATAGCCAATTCCCGTTGATCCGTTATCTCTTTGAGGCCAATTTGCCTCTGATCAGCTATTGTGTTGCTAAGTTCATTAGCCAACACTCCCTCAACTTCTTCTTTCAGAAGATCTTTAAAACAAGATATGATCTCTTGAAGTTGATCAGTGGTGATGTGTGTTGCAGGAATATTTTGCATCACCTGATCATTTCCAGTTGTTTGCGCCTCCAGTGGCTGGTCAAGAACTGCAGCACCAGTTACACTATCATCGACAACTCCCACATCCTTCATAGGATCATCTTCCTTAGGATCATCTTCCTTAGGAGTTTCTTCAACAGTCTCCAATTCGACTTGTTCAATTATTCTCAGCTTTCCGTGGATTAGAGCTTTGATCGCTTCAGCAGTTATCAGTTCAGCTGGTGATCCTACGTGAGCAGATTTCTTCATGTCGAAATCAACATCTGCGAATGCATCAGCACCTCACATCTGTTCAATAATGATCATGAAATCTGAGAAGTTCTTCAAACGGAGATCTTTCCAGGTGAGGATCTCCATTACTTCTCCCCGAATAACAGGATAGGCTTCCAACTCTGGATACAACTCATCAATATCGCGTTCAATTCTCATTCTGACCATTTTCCCGGTGATGGTCTTGGATGATCTGGACTCAGGAATCACCTGTTCAGATCGACCAGGTTCCGGTTGATGAGATGTAGAGGGTTCTGGTGGCGTCTGAGTAGCTGGGTGTTGGCTAATTGGCTGAATCTGCAGAGGTTATCTGCTTTGGCGACAGAAGTCGTCTGGTTCTACGGCCAGGATTGATCTTCTTTGGTTCGCGGTGGTGAACTTTCAGGTTCGCGAGCAGGTGAATGAGGAGGAGAAATATGCTCAGCAGCTAGAAGTCTGAGAGGTGAATCAGCGCGAGATTGAGGTGAAGGAGATTGTTCGTCCCTTGCTCTTCCCTCAGATTGTTTTGGCGAGCTCTCAACTTGAGAAGCTGCTTATCGATGTTTGTCGTGAATCATCTCATCTTGCGATCAAGTTGATCGGCACTCCTTCTTCATCGACTCGTATTCGATGATAAAAAAAAGTCATGGCGGCCTGTTTTACCTTCTTTGGCCTCTTCTCCCGAGCCTTTACCCTTTATTTTCTCTTCTTCTTTTGAGGAAAAATCGATTCTTCGAGGCGTAAATTGCCTCCTGTTTTTCCCTTTCTTAGTATTAGGGGGTGGGCGATATATCATCATCGATGGCCCATAGATGGCGATTGTGGTTGAGAGAAACGCCTTGTAGGACTTCAGTCCGTTCTGATCCCATTCAGTATTGGGCATCTTGTCCTTCAGAATGACCGCAACCTTGTTGAGATTGTTGATTCTCTTCTTGAGATAGACTTGTCTCTGTTCACTACTTCCAAACTTGTCATGTTCTTGGAGCGAGAATAGCCTTGAAAAACCATGCCAATTAATATTTTTTAAACTTCATCGATAATAGCAGCCATACTATACATTTTTACAGCTGTTAATCCATCTGGGTTGAACGAACTACCCATGATTGTTTTTGATAAATGTCAAACAACAGACGGTATTTCCTTTTTCAACATAGGCGACAAAAAGCCTACGGTCCGTGTTTATCGGCCTCTGAAGAGTTCATTCTGATCGGTTCGTTTTCATTCTCCTCAGGTGAGTGGGAGAGAGATTTTCTTTAGGCGGGGTTGAGCGATCGAGATATATCATCATTTGTGAGTCTGATCTCCTCTCCATTTACTGAAGATATCAGTTCGTGTCCAGGATTCTCCTCGTCAACCTTCAAATTTCTCAAGAATTCCAGTGCTTCATACTGCATTACTGGATTGCAGTGAGCATCACAGTATTTTTGAGACCACCCTTCCTAAGAATCTGTTCCACCTCCATTGATTCCGGATCCCGTGTAACACCAAACCTTACAAATTTGTCTTCAACAATTTTGGTTGTCAAATCCGCTTAGTTACACATAATTTGGCCCATTCCATGAGTGGCCATCTACAATAAGATAGACTCGATTAAAATTTGTGCATAACCATAAAGATATCATATATTGATTATCAGACCTATTCTCAGACCTAGTAATCGATGAATACATACGGATATCAAGAAATGATAAGGCACAACACAGGATAACATAAATAGACGTAATCTATATGATCAATGGAATTTAGGAAAGTAATTCATCAAACAACCAGAAATTACCAGATTCTGTTTTTCGATTTTTGAAACAGGTTGAATCGTAAGAACACTTTGAATTGCAGAGAGATAATTGAGAGCTTGCTGAAAAATAAATCACAAGAATTTTGAGGAAAGTACTCTGGTAGAGTTTTGATGAAGCTTATAAAAGGAAGGAGGGAAAATCGAGACTAGAAGATCAAACGTTTGAAAATGATAAACGATCCAGATTGAGCGTTTTTGATCATGTGGTCAGGATATGCACGCACGATTACCTTTTGGATTTAAAAACATATTTAGTAGCATTTAATACATATACCCCACGTCCGCATTAAATAATTTGCAGGGTATGCGTCACAAAAGTATGTGTACAGTAAAGACAAATATTATCAGATAATTTCAGATATGTAAACAGTAAACAAAGAAACAGAAATGCGTATCTGGTTGACTGATATTGTAATCAGTCAATACAACTTGTAGGCTGTTTGTACCACTGTTGATCTTAGTTTTCTGCATAATCCTTATAATTTCCCAACTGTCCCTTTTAACTGATCCACTCCACTTTGCGTCTGATATTCCCTTTTCTGATCCTCCCTGATCAGTTGAAGTTCCCCCTTCAACTGTTATTTCTGATTAATTATTGACTGATTTATCAGATTTGTTGAGGTATCATACTCAACTGATCTTCCTCATCTGATCAGTCTCTTATCTATTCAGATTTCAGTTGACCTAATCTAATTCTACTCAGACAAGTCAATTCTTGGAATAAGTGTTACTGCCTAAACTTAGTCTTCGAAAATCAGAGATTCGTCTCGATTTCCTAAGTCGGCACGATTTGACATTCGTAATAATAGTCTGGATACTTTGGGATATCAATCGCCGTAAGCTTATCCAATCACCAGTCGCGTGTTTCCTACGCGTTGTCCTTGTGGTGCAAATTTCTCTTAAAAGTCTTGAGAAATTAAATTTGCACCTATACCCCTGCTTTTCTTCTATAAAAGGATCTGGGGTTTTAGGCAAAACAACACAACATAAACCATTCATCTTCTTTATTTAGCTTATACTCCATGTTTTCCAATGAACCCTTATTTCCGGTGAAACTTCTGACAAAAACATTTAACTCTTTTCAAATGAATTCAGCTTCTCAAATCAACCATGTGCGTCCCTTATTACTGCTTTCATCATCATCGAAGATTACACATACAATTATTGCCAAGCCTCTCTACCACCGAGGCGGCGGATCTGCTATAGCAAATGAGAAGACACTTCTCCTAACCATATGCACCTTGTGTGCCTATCGAGATGACGAAATTAGCATCAACAGACTCAGTCTGATACAAAACATGAGTTTGGTATCCGATTTTGATCAGTTAACGGTGATCATCGTGATATCAAACTCAATATTTTATCGACACTTGTGGCCATATGGTCTTTGGACCACATCTTTGGCACTTGTGTCCCATTTAACAGCTGGAGAGCCCATTGATTTTAGGACTAGGGGCTCCTGTCTTAGAAATCCTTTAATGCCGCTCTCGCTCCTCACTCCGAAGCTCTGAGGGTGGCTTAGGATTATTTCAAAGCCTCTCACACCCCTTTTTGGGTTAAGTGGGGGAAAATATGAGCATCAGGCTTTAAAATCTTTAAAGCCTCTCTCCCCTCCTTTAGGGTTAGGCTTAGGGTTTTTGGTTTATGGTTTATGTACTGACCTCTGGGTCCTTTTATACTTTTAACTTGTAATGTAAATCTGACCTCCGGGTCTTTATCAATGAAAATTTCTATTATTCCATTGTTGTGTATTTTCTGTTTCCTTATGCGATTGAATCTTTAATCTTATGTAACTTGCTTGTTGAACATTAACTTAATCGACTTACAAAGTATGAAACAACCAAACTGATCAGTTCCTTTAATCTGATAATTCTTTAATCTGATCAGTTCCTTTAATCTGATAATTCTTTAATCGATCGGTTTTTTAATCGATAAAAGCCTTCTCATATCAGTTTCTTGACTGATCTTCTGATCAGTTGAGATACCTAACTCAATTGATTCCTCTTAACCTGGTTAGTCTCTTAACCACCGGTTACGAGATCACCCACCAAATATTTACGTGCACTTTCTCCGAGATCCAGAAGCCCTAGCTCATTGCATAAATCTCTTGGTAACATAGATTTTAGTCTCGAATCGATCTCAGCTAGTGGCTTGGTTAAAATATCGACTTTTCGTTTTGTCGGTATGGATCTTTTCCATTCTGATATTCTTCTTTTCAACATGATCTCTTATAAAATGGTATCTGACATCCACATGCTTGCATCTTGTATGTAGAACAAGATTTTGAATGATTGCAATAGCACTATTACTGTCAAAGAATATAGGTACGTTCTTAGCTACAATGTTATAATCCCTCAGTTGCTGACTAAGCCAGAGCAATTAGGAGCAACAGCTTCCTGCAGCCATATATTCTGCTTCAGTAGTAGATGTGTCAACTGATGGCTGCTTCTTTGAAAACCACGAGATCAGTTTACTACCTAAAAACTGACATGTACCTGAGGTTGACTTCCTGTCAATTCTGCAACCTCCATAATCAGAATCAGAATACCCACTAAGCTCTAGATTATCATTTGATGGGTAAAATAAACCAAGGTTTACTGTCCCCTTCAGATACTTAAGAATCCGCTTAGCTGCTTCCAGGTGGCTTTGCATTGGATTTGCCTGAAATCTGGCACATACATCAACTGCAAAAGTGATATCTGGTCTGCTGGCAGTCAGGTATAGTAAAGATCCAATGAGAGCCCTATATTCTTTCTGATTAGTTTTCTGACAATTCTCATCTGGATCCATCTTGAATCCAAATCATCATAGGAATTCGCTTCCTTTACGGTTTTTAAACTCCAAACTTAGCCAATAAACTCCTAGTGTACTTTCGCTTGGCGATGAATATCCCTACGTACTTTGCTTAACTTGTAGACCCGTAAAAGTAACTCATCCGACCCATCATGGACATCTCGAACTTCCCTTGCATCGACTTTTTGTCAATTTATCACATAAACTCTTGTTGGGAGATCCGAAGATGATGTCCTCCACATAAATCTGAACCATCAGAATATCTTCTCCATCTTCTATTCTGAATAGGGTTTTGTCCACTATTCCTTTAGTGAAACCACTGTCTATCAAGAACTGAGAGAGTGTATCATACCAAGCTCGAGGAGCTTGTTTAAAAATCAACCATAAAGAGCTTTTCTTAAATGGTACACTTGGTCGCCTTTTTCAAAGCCTGGAGGTTGTTCAACATAAACTTCCTCAGCTAGTACCCCGTTTAAGAATGCACTCTTTACATCCATCTGATACACAATAAACCCTTTGTGGGCAACATATGCCAAAAATAGCCGAATGGCTTCCAGGCGAGCGACTGGTGCAAAGGTCTCATCATAATCAATTCCTTCTGATTGTGAATACCCCTTAGCAACAAGTCTTGCCTTATTTTTGGTTATGACATTATTCTCATCTATCTTGTTCTTGAATACCCACTTTGTGCCAATCACATCTTGATGAGTTGGTTACATCCACCGGTTTCAAACCCGATTCCTTTCAAACTGCTTCGATTCTTCTTGCATGGCTAGAATCCGGTTTGCATCTTGTTGAGCTTCTTCTACTTCAGTTGGTTCCTTCAAAGATAGATAACAACAATACATGGCACTTTCACCAATCTGATGTCTAGTTTTGACTCTATCAGATGGGTCTCCGATGATCAGATCAGTTGGATGACTGGTTACCCAGGTCCTTCTTTTCTGATTTGCATCGGTTTGGAGAACATCATCCTCTTCTCGATAGTAGTTCATTACTAGTGATTGGGAGTGGTCTTGATTATGATCCACTTGACATGGACAAGTCTCGGTGATGTTGGACTCATCATGTCTTTGATGTCCGTCCGTAGGAACTTCAGTGTTCCCCAAACGAACCGGATGGTTCGATTGATCTTTATCTCACTTTGCATTCGAACTTCTTCATTGTGATTGTACTTACCTTAGGGTCCGATTGACTGGTGAATCGACAAGATCTGGAATATACAATCATTACGTGTTACGATCCTTTTTTCTTTGTTACTTAGTCGATCCATTTTCGTGCATCAAAAATCTTGGGTTGAACCTAATACTTCTTGTTTTGAGGCGGATATCTCTCTTGTTCAGAAGATGTTTCATCAAAGACCACATGAGGTGTTTCATCCACAACTAGGGTTCGCATGTTGTAAACCCTGAAAGCCTTGCTGGATGAGGAATATCCTAAGAATATACCCTCATCTGACTTGGCCTAAAAAGTCTTCAACTGACTCTTCCCATTCTTTGTGTATGAGACACTTGCACCCAAAAACATGGAAGTAAGAAACACGAGGTTTTCTCGCCTTCCACGATTCATAGGGTGTTTTGTAGTGAGCCTTAGTCAGAGAGCATCTGTTCTGAGTGTGGCATGCAGTATTGATGGCTTCTGCCTAAAAACGGCTTGGTGTTGCATGTTCAGCTAACATAGTGCGAGCAGCTTCCTTGAGTGTTATGTTTCTCCGTTCTGCTACACCATTTTGTTGTGGCGTTCTTGCAGCTGATGTCTCATGTTTGTATACCAAACTTAGTGAAAAAATCAAGAATAAAAGAGTTCGAAATTACATGCCTTTTTCGATCCGATTTTCACTATATTGACACCCTTTTCGTTTTGTAGTTTCTTGAGCAACTCAGGTATCTTTGTTGTTGTCTCATTCTTCTTATACAAGAATACAACCCAGGTAAACTTGGAATAATCATCCATGATTACAGAGTATATTTATCCCCGAGATCGACCGGTGTAATCGGGTCCAAATAAGTCCATATGGAGCGGTTGCAATACTCTGGCTTTGGATCTTTGGTCCAGTGGATTCCCTTGAATGAGGGTTTAACTTTGTTTTTCCCTCCGACATCGACACATGTCCGATCCTTAGAGAATACCTCATTCGGAAGTCCCTCAACCAAAGACATCCTTGCTATCTTGCTAAGAGTCTTAAAGTTCAGATGACTCATTCTTTTGTGCCCGAGCCAACTGCTACTTTTGGAACTCTTAACAATCAGGCATGCATTTCTTGGACAACTGTTCCAATCTGCTGTATAAATCGTATCTTTCCTTGAACCAGTTAACAAGATCTGTTGAGTAGCTCGATTCTTGATAGTACACTGATCAGTCGAGAACTCAACACTGAATCAGTTGTCGCAGAATTGTGAAACTGATAACAAGTTATGCTTTAAACCTTCGACATACGAGACTCCAGTAACATGTACATCATCATTCTCTAAGGTTCTGAATCCTCTGGTAAAACCAAAGTTATCATCACCAAAGAGTACACGTGGGCCTTCATGTTCTGTATAAGAGCTAAGGAGATGTTTGCTTCCAGTCATATGCCTTGAGCATCCACTATCGATGTACCAGATAGTTGCTTGTACACCTCCTTTGTTAGCTAAACCCACACGAACTTGCAATCAACTCAGGTTTTAGGTACCCCTTTAGGAGTTGGTCCTGAGGGGTTAGAGTTGGTTTTAGGGATCCATACAAACAGGGCACTTCTATTGTAATCAGATAGATCAGAAGGCCTGATTTATCTCCCATAAACATCTACATAATCATACATCTCTTCATATGCATTCTGATCAGTATGATTATTTGTGCGAGCCTTGGATGAATCAGAAGACTTGGGATTTTTCCTTACAGTTTGTCTTCTTTTAACCCAGTGGGGCTCAGGTGCAGCAGCCCTAGGTTTCTGATTATAAAGGTAGGTACGACTGCTACCATTAAAAGATTCATATCTTATTGGCATATCTGGTTTCAGCAGTTTATCCTTGACTTGCCTGTTAGGCAGCTTGACCTGATTAGGTTTCAGATCAGATTTCCCCTTTAGAGGTTGTCTCTTCTGATACCTAATTTGCTGATCAGGTTTAGGTCTCTTCAGAAGAACTGGGTTCTTCTGTTGATTCCTCAGCTGATGCTTGATCAGTTGGGGTCCATTTATGTTCCTTTTCTGATTAGGCATCTGCTTTACCTGTTGAGCTGGTCTGTTCCCCTTATCTAATATAGTTTTAGCTTTATTTGTATCTTTAACAGAAACTCGTTTGATTACACCTTTTTGAAGTGAATCAGACGGGGCTTTTGAGGATGTAGAAGGGTTTTCATACCCAATTCCCTTCTTATTAATTGTCGTTCAAAACATAGTTGTTCATATCCTGAATGGTTTTCGAAGATTTCGTGAAAACCTGTATTTTCTTACGTAAACTATCCTCAGTTAATTTCAGACTCTCATGTAGTCGGAAGAGATCATCAAACTTGGCTTGTAGGATATTAAAATCATCAACTTGTTGTTTATTGATAGCTAGTTGTTCCTTAATTTGTTTCTCCTGATCAGAAGAGTTAACTTTCAGTTCTTCAGTTATCTTCTGAGCAACTTCAGCTGATTTTAGTTCAGTTGTTCTACTGACAGCATTTTTCTTAACAAGCTGAGTATTTTCAATCCTTAGCTTATCGTTTTCGGCTTCCACTATCGTATTAGTGTCTACTGCGTTAGAGAGATCATCAAGTAATTGCTCAGAATAGAGCTGCAAGTCAATCTCTCCAGCAGGTGTGCTAATCATAGCTGGTGTGGAAACTGAAAGAGCAGAAGGTTTAGAGGTTACCTCAGATTGGTCTTCCTCCTTAGCCATCAGACAGATTTCATCATCAGAAGAGAATATCAGATCATCGTAGTGGTAGAAATCATCAGCGTTGCTTATCAAACAGAAATCTTCTACAGATGAGTAGCCTGAATCCTCAGAAGGCAGATAAGAATCATCAATTTCTGATGTATCAGCAACCATGGCTTTCCTGTCTCTATAGCGTTGCTCTCTTCTGTTCCTCTTCTCTTCTCTTTCTTTTGGAGTCAGGTTTGGGCAATCTGCGATGTAATGACCTGGTTTCTCACAGTTGAAACACGCTCCATGATCTACGGAACTTCTTCTGCCAGGTGAGTTATTCCGTCTGTAGAATCTGTCAGGTGACTTACCTGTCTGATTGTAATCAGAATTTCTTCTCTCAGGTCTGTTGTCTCTTCTTTCATCAGACCAATCATCTCTTTTCTTATCTTCTCTGCGATCCTTTCTGTGATAATCTCTTCGGTTATCAGATCTGGTCCTTTTTGGAGATCTGTCAGCTGGCCTCCTATCTCTTTCTCTGTTGTTTTGATAATCCCAGTAAAATCTACGATACTTGCCAAGTTGAATGTTAGATTTTTCAAGTTTTCTGGTTAGCAAAGCAATCTGTTCAGTTTGGCTTATAATATTTCCAACTGGTTCAGTAGACTTTGAGTTGCTGCTGGCTGCTTTGAATGCAACTGATTTTGATGTGGCAGGTGTGGCTTCAGCAGGCGACTCGTCTTCTTCTTCTTGCCCTCTTTCGATCAGATCAAACTCATGGGCTTTAAGACTCAGGAACAGGTTGCTTGGCTTCATCTTGGCAATATCTTGACAATCCTTTATTACAGTGACTTTCATATCCCACTTCTTGGTCAGAGATCTCAAGATCTTGTAATTTATGTCTTTATCTGCATCTCTCGTCCAAGTTCCCGAAGCTTGTTAACTGACATGGTGATTCTTCCATCGAGCTCATTGATGGTTTCATTTGGTAACATCTTAAGTTTCTCGAATTTCACCAGTTCAGCTTGCAGTCTGCTATCTTTAATTAGATCATTTCCTACACACATTTCAGCAAGCGTATCCCACATCTGTTTGGCTGTCTTGAGATACTTTATCTTTTCTCTGGTTATTTTGTCCATGGTCTTCATGATTATGTGCCCGCTATCGTTATCCGAGTGTCTGACTTTCTCTCTTGAAATCCATCGGGGCGAACTCTTTTTGACAAGACTTCCAACTGCAAAATATGGATCACCTCCAACAGCTGGGTTGTCATGGTAGATGATGATGGGTCCTCGTTCAAGAACTTCCATCATCCTGCTGCTTATTGATCCCAGATGATTGCTCATGTATATCGTCCAGTCTGCATACTCATCAATGGAAAATTTAGACAAATCATGATATATACCCGAAGTATTATCCATGTTGATCGTGTGTTTGAAAACAGATGAGATTTGAAAAGGTTTTTCAAGATCAGTTCAAGTGACCACAAAGGTTCTTCCTCAAGAACCGATGATATTCAAAGCCAGTGGTCTGGAGAACCACTGCTCTGATACCACTTGTAGGTCCCGAACGGGTTTTGTGAGGGCAGAAGTCTAGAGGGGAGGGGTGAATAGACTTCTGAAAACTTTTTCATGTAGATCGATGATGTGATTGCGGTTTCACGATCGAGTGCAAGTGAATCAGGTTTGGGTGATATCAACTTCTTGATCGCTGAGGCGGATCGATTAAATTATCTATCGGTTTAAATGATTGTCTTGAAGCTAGTTTATACTGTGTGAAAAACCGGTTTATAACAAATCGAGTTTAAGTTTATTTTCAATCGATGACTATGGAGTCAATCGATCGGATCGATAACTTTTGGTGCTAAGTGATCCTAACTCAAAATATATGTATCTTGATTTAATCAAGTTGTGTGCAATAGTGTAAAGCAATTAATCAAATAGGTAAATGCACACAAGATTTATATAGTGGTTCGACAACCACCCCTCGTTCACTCTTCCCTATCACAAGGGCACCAACTTAACCGACTTAACCAACTGGACTTAGATTATTGTGTTAGTCCAACACATTACACCAACAGATATTTAGAGAGCTCTCACTCAACCGATCCCAGAAATCAGAACTATAAACCCTAGTCTGAAATCTTGCTAAACAAACTTAACCTAACTTTGGGTTTTGGGTAAGATTTGTTGTTTGTTCCAACTTTGAAATCTTTCCTAGTATTTAAGTAGCCTAACAGCTAGAGGATAAGATTTTTGTGCTAAGAACTATGGGATGAACACTTAAAAATAATCTTCAAGGTTGTGTTCTTCTTGCGGAAATTTTGCTGTAGTATGAGCTTCTTGATAATTTTTGTGTCTTCACTCTGAAGAGTAATCCCATATTTATAGGCCTCAAAATCAAAGAGCCGTTGGAGAGCAATTTGAATTTTCGGTTATATTTGGTAGATATGCAGGATTTGATGTGATATGCTTCCAGGTACGGCATGGCCGAAAGCGTGTATGTCATTTTTCTAGCCGTTTGACTATGCAAATGCCGAAATCCATGATGTCATTTCGGTCATCGTGTCTCTTGTTCTTATTGGTTAACAAGTCTGAAAGATATCTTGATAAGCAGAGAGATATCTTGACTAAACCTTTATTCAATCAAGATTTCGTGAACTATCGGTTGAATTAGGAATGTTGGATCCAGTGAATAAGGTAAATCAAAAAAATTGAAGGTTTTTCGATGCATGAAGTTTTTCGTGTTTTCTTGAAAAACTCGGGATAAAATTGAGAGTCTGAACACCGAGTCTTGGGAAACCCAAGAAATCAAGTTCAAGATTTCGTTTTTATCTTGACATTTTATCAAGATCAAAACTCAGTAAGACTGATGGAGAAAATTAGTCTGAAGCTATTAACTCATGCATTGTCCAAAACTGAATCTCAGTAATCATTGGTAATAAATGACAAAACACCTGAAGAAATAATTGGGCGGGACGTTTGAAATTCTCGAGGAAAGTCAATGGTCTACTAGAACAGTAATTAAATGCACTGTTCATTTATCACCAATAAGGATAAATTGGTGGCTAAGTACTTGCAAAATCGTCGTTTCAATTACCCATTTTTAGCCGGTTTTAATCTTGACCGTCAAATCCTTCATCTACACGATTTTCCATAAATCGAAGTCTTATATCCATTGCAAAGACTTCATTCAAGCCCTATTTCAAAAACTTTCATCTTCAAGATACTCTGTATTCCAAAAACCTCCGATTACTCAAAATTCTTCTCTTTCCCAAAAATCCTTCACTAAAATCACCAAAAATGACACTCTTTGTATACGACAAATTCGTCGTTACCAACAAACCTTGGTATGAAAATGTCGTTTCTCTAGAAAGCACATCCAACGCTACTCATGAGGAGGAGGCGTTGCATATGATTCGTGTGGCAAAGCTTACTTGTCTGGTCGCAAATCAACCAGATGCTGAATATGCCAAAGAGGTAATCGAATTTGTTGCTAATATGCAATTGGATGACAAAAACTGCATAGAATCTAAGATTACGATGTTGCATTTGGAACATGGTATAAAGTATGTGAATTTTGTCAGGGAATTGTATGTTATTCCTAAGAACTTAAATGACATATATGAGTTAAATGATCGAGGAGAAGACCCTACTATGTACATGGTGGGTAGGGAACAGGAATATTTGGATCAGATTGTTGAGCATCCGGTAAAGTTTGAAGCTACTCTAAATAAAAAGCATTTGAAGCCTAAATATCGAGTACTTTTGGATATTGTGAGCAAATGCATTATGAGTAGATCTGGTAGTTTTGAGTAGATAAGCAAACCCAAGTTGAGGTTAATGGCGGCGATTGAAGATTCTCCTTCAAGGGCATTTAATTGGTTGCACTACTTGATCAAAGTGATCAGTGATCAAGCCAAACACATTCAAAAGGTGAATGGCTCTGTGGTGATCAAAGGAAAAATCCTACATGCAACCAAGATTGCATTTATCTTGGAAACTTGCAGAGAAGAGGGGACATCTTTGCAAATTCAACTGCTTTTCCTAGATCCAAAATCATGTTCAAACCAACTAAGAGGACGTTGAGGGAAAAGAAAGAAAAGATTACTAAGTCTCAGGAGGAGACAGCAGAAGAAGAAGTTGAGGAGGATACTGCAGAGGTTGAGCAAGTTAGAGAAACCAGACAAACCTCTCAGAAATCCACTGAGGAAGCTGAAGAAGCGAGGCAAGCCAGGGGGAAAGCCCTGATGAAAATAAAAAGGGAGAAAGGCGAAAAACTGAAGAAGAAAACATTGGCCCCTCGGAAGAGAAAAAGACTTCAAACTATTGCTGAGAAGGAGGCCAGTGAATCTGAAGAAACTCAAGGCCAGCAAGGGTTGAAATATCCACTTCAGGTTCTTGCTCAGGTGGTGACAAATGTGCAGGAGCAAGAAACTGAGGAGCATGTTTTCTCTGAGGTACTCGAAACCTCTCTGAGTTCAGACAAAATTTCTCAGGAAATTTTCAAGGGACCTCGACCTCTCTCATCAAGAAAGACCAAATCGGACTTCGATCAATCAACCTCGAGAATTGCTGAACTTAGATGCTCTCCTGAATGAACCATTTCTCGATCCATCAAAGACTTTGAACTCGCATAATCCGAGCCAACCGCTCTCAAAAGCCCAAAATTGAAGAAGGAAGAGGCTAAAGAGACTGAATGGCGGAGCAAGGGAAAACGGTTCATCTTGGATCGATACTTTCGAAATAATGTCTATCCCGACCTACGTGATATGTTCTTCGTGCTCAAGATTACAATTTATATTCTCAATCGACATACTCCGTAAATGTTTAACATCGCCTCTTTTCGGAGGAGAAGAGTGGTGGAATCTTGAGGCAAAATGCCTGATCGATTTCTCGGATTCGTGAAAACGGTTTGAGAATGAAAGTGGGTGATTTTGATGAACTGGTAAAACAGAAGCTAGCTGAAAGGAAAGCTACTGAAGAAGATGCATCCAGTTCTCATGATCAAAACAAAGATAAGGATCAGGGAGGTAACACAGAAAAGAAATCTGAGAAGGAGAAGGAACCTCAGACAGATACTGAGAAAGAAAAGGAAACTGAGAGTCATATGGAGAAGGATACTGATGCTGCATAGACTGATATCACACAACCTCAGACTGAAGTTATCACTCTTCAGGTACCTTTTGGCACTGTTATACATTATGCCAAAGTTACTGAAGTTCCTATCTTTAAATCTGTTGTGTATGATATGCAGACTGAGGCTCGTTTGGAACAACCAGCTCAGTTGGAGACAACTATTTTGCCTCCAGAGATTGATTTCAGTCCAATCCTGGATGAATTAAAGAAGGTGGTGCCAATGGTGGAAAAATTCAATCAAATGGAAGAAACATTGGCAAGCCAATCTCAAAAATTGGAAAATCTGAGTTCATCTTCTGACATGCTTCAACTACAAACAACTCTTACAGATAAGATGACTGCCTTGGAAGGAAAGATTGATGTGGTCAAAACTGAGCTCAATGCAGAGATGGAGCAAAGGTATCAAACCAGAACTGCTTATCTTGAGGCTAAACTGATTGAGAAGAATGATCAGATGATCAAGACAACTGTTGAGGAAATGAGCTCCCTGTTCATGACCAAAATGACAAACATGATGCATGAGGTCTTCTCAAAGCAGTTTGCTCCACTCTCAGATGAATTCTCAATAGCCAAAAAATTACATGATGAGGCTAGAAGATGAGCATGACCAATTGGCTGGGACAGTGCGCAGTATGGGCAAAGAACAATACTATATGGATACTGCATTGACCCAACTTCTCCCAAGGTATGGTGCCAAAAAGGGGGAAAGGCCAGTTGCTGGCAAATTAGATGAGTTGTTGGCACAAACCTTGGAGAAGAAAGCCAGAGAAGAAGCTGAGGCCAAGAAGATATTAAATGCTCTAAGTGAGATTGAAGCCACTGAAAAACTGAAGTTCAAAGAAGCAGAAAAACCTACCTTCACTCAAACATCTGAGCAAACCATTCTGGAAGTAATTGGTGTATAAATGAGTGATAGAAGGATGGTTGAAACAAGCAAGGCAGGAGAAGAACAAGTCAGAACAGAAAAGAGAAAAGTTGTAGCCTTTGTTGAGCAAGAAAAGAAGAAAAGAGCAAAAGTTTCAAAGCCTACTCAGAGGAAGCTGATAATGGAATTTGAAGAATCTGAGGAAGAAACTGAAACCCAGAAAGAAGCCTTCGATACCAAAAAGACCCTGAGGGCCCTGCATATTGAAAAAGAGAAGAGAACAGCTGCTTCAGTCTCAGGTGCTCCACTGATTAAAAAGAAGAAAGAAGAAGAGCTGAAAAGAAGGGGTGGGTTCAAAAAGTTTCTAGGCAAGAGGAGAGGTACAGAAAAGACTCAGAAATGGCCGCACATTGATAAGTGGATACCTCTACAAATCAATGATGCATGGGAGGAAATCAAGAGAACCTTCTAGTTCTATTATGAAATTCTGAGGGAATGGAGGGGGAGCAGCTCAGATAAAAATGAAGCATTCATTGAATATCTACTGACTTTTTATCCTGAGTATCTTCATAAATGAATCAACTTGGCAGATGAAGCCAACACTCAGATAATGGCTCTAGTACCCTACATGTACCCAGCACCCAGATTTGAGAATGGCTATGTGAATGAAGCAGCCATTTCTCAGGAAATTGCTCAGTATGCTATTCAGCTAGGCTTAACAGGAAACAACCCTGAAATCATCAAAGTAAGAGATGAACTGAAGAAGAGATACTACGGGATGTTCAACCTGGAAGTGCCAGAGGATGAAGTAGAAGAAGACTGAAGACTTTGTACTTCTGAATTGCCTTTGATTTTCATTGTAATATGTAACTCTTATCCTGCATCAATGAAAATTTATCTTTTATGCCCAAAGATAATATCTCATTATCTTTTTACATGTCTTTAGTTATTTGATATGCCTTATATTTTGAAATTGTTGGGAGAATTGCCATTTTTTTTATTGTAATAGATAAACTGAAACCTGAGTATAAGTTAGGTTTTCTTAAATGTAATAAGATGGTTTTGGCATCATCAAAAGGGGGAAATTGTTGGGAGATGAATTTAATAAAGAAGTTTTGATTAGATCCCAAAACCCCTGAGTATGACATGTTCAGGATAATCTTGATAGTCTGAGTCAGGTTTCAGTATAGGATTGTTAAGGAAGATATCTGCACAATGTATAGTCAACAGATATAGATCAGGTTAAATATTGAAGACCCTGAAGTCCCTGAAGATATTGAAGAACTCAGATAAACCTGAATGATTCAGAAGATACTGAGTAAATTTTCAGAAGTTACTAAAGACATAGAAGATACTGAAGAACTGAAGACTCAGTAGTTACTGAAGACTCAGTAAACCTGAATGTTCAGAGGCACTGAAAAATATCTATCTGAATACTACAAAATTGAGAAAAACGCACATGTTCAGAAAAATAGATATTGCCCAAAATATTCAAATGCAGACAAAAGGAACTAAGTTTAAGTGTTGTTTAAGGTTGTCTCATTCAGAGAGATTGACCCAAAAGGGCCGTTTTGTTTGTCTACATTCACTGAAGACAAGAACCAATCAGAGGAAGACAACACTGTACTTCACTGACACTGAAAGCGACAGGACCCTGAAATTTTATCAGTAGTACTATGTTTCAGACTGCAAAAATTGGTGATTGGCTACATGGTTGCATATTTCCTAAAACATGCAAGGGAGTGTTCAAACCCTAAAAATATTCGTTCATCAATAACCAGAAGAGGAAACCATTGATGCTATCTCTTCCAACGGATAATTTTTCAAGAGTAACCTTTGGAGAAGTTGCCTATAAATACCAGTGACCCTCTACATTGAAAGGTTGCGGAAAATTTCAAAGCAACTCAAGAGCTCATTCGTATTCTTGCACATTGAAGCACTCGAAAACCCTAGAATTTCCCAAGTGTTTCACATTGGAGAGAGCTCATTCACTAAGCCTAGATTGATAAGAAATATCCAAAGCTTAGTAGAGATATCCTAGCCTTTGCATTTGTTCTAATTGTAAAGGATATATCACCCTAGTTGGAAATCAACCCAAACCCAAACCCTTTGATAAGGTAGTTTGAGTGTGTGTGATTTGTTGGTGAGTTAGAGTTGTAAAGAGTGAGTAAACTGCAGTGAGTCAGCCAGAAAACTCTAGAGAAGAAGTTAGTAAGCTACTTGTGGTAGTCTGAACACTTGTGTGTGTTTGAGTTAGTAAGTTGCGTTGAGTCGACCCGAAAAACTCAAGGTAGAAAAGTGAGTAAGCTACAGTGAGTTAGCCTGAAAGCTTTAGGAAGTGGTTAAGGAATTTCTCTGAAGATCAGAGAGAGTGGACGTAGGAGCTTGAGTCTCTGAACCACTATAATTGTTGTGTTGTTTGCTTTTTATACTGCATTTTATCTGTTGCATGTATTTCACTGAAAGCTGGTTTTACTGATATTCAGTTGGAATCAATCCACTGAACTTACATCAAATTGATCACTTCCTTAATCACTGTTTTTATTAAAAGGAAGAAGATTTTCAGCAAAGCTAAAACGAGTATAAACTTAGGGCCAACCATTCCGCACACTTGAGTAGCTAGAACAGATAGTTATCAAACTGAGCTAACTCTACTGAGTGTTAAGTAAGATAATTATCTGATCCAAGCTCCTCAGGATCTCTGATAAATTCAGGATCAGTTGGGCTAATCTGAAGCTTCTGAAAGTTGATCAAGATCATTGTCTCGATGAGACTTTTGACTCGTAGGCGATTTGTGATTCTCGGGCAAAAAATATCGATAACTCCCACCCATCTGACCCCAGTGAAGAAAAAGTTTTAAAAATCACTGAACACATGTATTCCCCCCCCATACACGTGTAAGACTCATTTGCACCGGGACCAACAGAAGCTAAGGCAAGAGATCGATATTCAGCTTCAGTGCTGCTCCTGGCCACAACATGCTGCTTCTTTGAAAACCACGAAAGAATGTTATTACCAATAATAACACAAAGTCCCGAATTACTGAGTATGTCATCCAAACTTGATGCATAGTCAGCATCAGCAAATGCATGCAACCTAAAATCAGAAACGGGGGTGAAGATAATACTATGAGATAAAATGCCCTGAATATACCTGAGTACCCTTTGAGAAGCTCGCCAATGATTCTGAGTAGGAGATTGAAGGAACTGAGAGAGCTTGTTAACACAAAATGAGATATCAGGTCGAGTGAGAGTAAGATATTGTAAGGCACCAAGATTGCTTCGATAAAGAGAAGGCTGCTCAAATGGAGGACTATCATCGGCAGTGAGTTTGAGATTTGGACATATAGGAGTAGGACAAGGCTTGCTTTGTGAGAAATAAACTTTGATGAGAATATCTTTGGCATATTTAGTTTGAGTAAGAGTGAGGGAACGAGAAGAAAACTAAGCTTCAAACCCAAGAAAGTAATTGATGGAGCGAAGATGTTTGAGAGAAAATTTATGATAGAGAGCATCAATGAGAGTTTGAATCAACTAAGGATTATCACCAGTGATGAGGATATCATCAACATAAACCAAAAGAAGTAGGATCTTGCTACAAATTAACCCGTTTGTGAAATAAGCAATGATCAGTAACTGAATGAGTAAACCCTGTGACCTCAAGAGGAAACCTCTTAAAGTGTCATATCAGGCCTTTGGTGCCTGCTTCAATCCATATAAAGCCTTGGAAAGTTTGCAGGCATAATCTGATTTAGAAGGATCCTTGAAACCCTCAGGTTGTGAGATAAACACAGTTTCTTGCAAATCACCCATCAAAAATATATTGTTGATATCAACTTGCTGAATACTCCCTCCATAAGTAACATCAAGACTGAATATAACCCTCAAAGTGACTGGCTTCACAACTGGACTATAAGTGTGAAAGAAGTCAATGCATGCATTCTGCTAAAAATCTCTGGCTGCTAGTCAGGCTTTATAACATCCTATTGTGTCATCTTTGTGATACTAAACTCAGAATATCCATTTGGTGGAAATAAGATTCATACCAGTAGTGAAAGGAACCAAAGTCCAAGTTCTATTCTAAATAAGAGCATTGTATTCAACTTGCATAATTGCCTTCCACTCAGGGACAACCAGAGCATCAGAAGTTGTATCAGGCTCAGGGATAGAAGAAGTAGTAAGAGCTCTATGCTACACTAAATTAAGCCAGATTTAGTTCTAGTAATCATATGATGATTATTGAAATTATGAACAGGATGAGAAGGGGGAGAAGATGGATGATTGAAGAGGAAGATGAAGCTTGTAACTCCCTTAGCTCATTCGTAGAGTAATCAGACATGTGAAGAGGAGAATAAGTGGAAGGAAAAGCAGGAGAGGAATGAGAAGAAGGGGGAGCTTGGCTTATCTATGCTAGCTCAAAGTAAGTTATCTATGTAAATCCTCCCAGACTTATGCAAACATTTGTACCCCTTATGTAATGGACTATATCCCAAGAAGACACACTTGTCGGATTTGAATTGTAACTTAGAGGAATTGTAGGGTCTTAAGATTGGAAAACATGAACAACCAAACACCCTGAGATAGTGATAATCAAGCAATTTTTGAAAAAGAGCTTGAAAGGGAGATTTATGTTTAAGAACTGGAGTGGGCAAAGGATTGATAAGCAGAACAATAGTGTGAAAGGAAAACAACCAATACTCCATAGATACCTTACTTTGAACTAGCATAGATAAGTCAAGCTCAATAATGTGTTGATGATTTCTCTCAACCAATCCATTTTTCTGATGAGTATAAGGGCAAGAATCAAACACCTTATGCAGACCAACAAATTCAGTAACCATATCTCTATGCACATACTTAACTTTGATATTAAATTATCTTTCAACAAGAGCATGAAACTGGTGGAATAAAGTAGCTACTTCATATTTCAATTTCATAGGATATATCAATGAGTATCTAGTAAAATCATCCACAATCACTAAGTAATATTTAAAGCCTTCAACAGAAACAGTAGAATAAGGACCCTTGATATCAATATGCACAATATCAAAAGGAGCAGTAGAATGCAAAACATAACCAAAATATTTTTGTTGCATTTTTCCCATTTTACATGAATCACAAAACTCAACATCTGAAATATGTACATGGATTCTCAACTGCTTAAGTTCATGAGAAGTAGTAACATGGCAAGGAATACCAAGCCTTTTATGCCATAACATGTACTCCTTATTAAACACTGAAGTAGAAGCTACATTACAACTTGAAAAAGGAAGGGAGCTTGTGTTTTCAAGTAGACACTCTCATCATCAGAAGGTGGAGCTGTAGTACACAGTAAAACATCCTTAAAACCGTGAGCACAGACGTAGGCGAGAATCTGAGAACGCCAATGAGTATAGTTTTGGCGATCCAGACGGATATAAAGAGTAATAAATTGAGGTAGTTTATGTTTAGGAAGAGAAGGAGAGAAGCCATAAGAGCAGCAATGGAAAAGCGTATATATTAAGATACGACGAATTGGGAAGAAGATATGAAGATAGGAAAGATGAAGATTTGAAGATATGGAGAAAGAAGGATGAAGATATGAAGAAACGAATATGAAGATTTTAAGATGTGAAGGAAGAAGATGTGAAGGTGTGTTAACAACCCTAATAGAACGACGATTTCAACAAGAACACCGTTCAGATCATCCTGAAACAGAATTAGAGAAGAGCTGGCTCAGGATACCATGCTAAAATTATATTTTCCCAGATAATGACATGTTTATAATTGTATTTATAATGTTTACAACCCTAGTAGGGTGCTCTAACTAACAAACAAATTCCGGCTTCTCTATCTAGCTTGCTAACTAACTCTATGTGTGACTGTACATAAGAGCAAAATGGTACTGTTTGGTAAATGAACTTATACCGAACAATTATGCAAACTGATATTGCATAGCTATCAGACTAATACTCTAACAACATGCCTATGGAATTTTCGACGAAAATAATTTCGTCATTAAATAGTTATGATTGCCTACCACAAGATTTTCTAAATATATAGACAATTTCAATCCCCAATTACAAATGCAATTGCCCGTGAAAATTACAAATGTGTAGGCAAATTGCTCGTAAGTAATTTATTTGCCTTTAAGAATCCGTAAGCAATATATATTTTGACTGGAATGTTAAAATTTTGTAGGCAATTTGTAGGACTTTAAGGATGTAACTATTTTATAGAAAAATTTCGTAGTCATGTTAGAAAAGTCAATTCTATATTTTTTGTAGTGTAAAAATTAGACAAGATAATAATGAATGGAGGAATGCTAATTTAGCAAATTGTCATGCATAGGACGGATCATAGAGGGGACTGCCACGGGCTCCAGCACAGTGCAAACCCCCCACTAACCTGTTATATATTTGTATATGATATATGAATAAAATTCAATATACGTATTTAAGTCCAGCCCAATATTATTTTTTATTTTTATTTAATTTACAAATCCCAATCTAAATTAAAAATCATCCCCCACACTAGCTATTCAGTTATTAAATTAAGATACAACTTGATATAAATTTATTTTCTTGATCTATCTGTCTCTCCTTCTTTTTTCTTTTTCTTATTATAATTTAATTAAAGTATTGAAACACAACAAAAATATTATTTTATTGTAATTTTGGATGTGCTTTCTTGAGGTTCTCACACCCAAACATTTAGAGTTTAATAATCTGAATATGATTCTATTTTTTTTCGTTTAATATTTTTATTTATTTAACTTGTTCAATATTAAATATCTACATTGTTCACTCAATTTTTATCTTTTTCTTTTGAAGAGTATGTATTAATAATTTATTTTTTATTTATTATATATTATGATAATGATAAAATTTTGGTCACTTTAATATTAAAAAAAGAGAAATTATAAATGTAATAATGTACTAACATGAGTTAAATGGGATATTTTTTAAACTGGTAAACATTTCTTGAAATGATTAAAAAAATACTGAGTATAAGTTGTATAATTTTATTTTAACTAAATATTATTTATTAATAGAAAAGCAACATATTTTATAAATGAACACTAATCTTTTGAAATATATTTTGTTAAAAATATAGATAAATTCAGACTTAATTATTGATGAGTTTTATGTTTTGAAGTTCCATATGACACCACTTAAATTAATATATTAAAAAAATGTTATATGTAAATATAAAATTTTATTGCAAAAACTTGTATGCAATATTGCATACAAGCCATATGTGCAATTATAGGTTCATTGGGCTTTTTTTTTTTTTCATGAACTTTGAACGCTGCTGGGTCGGGCGAGCTTTTTCTTCTTCCTCGCTTGTTGCAGCCAGATTTCTTCGATTTGATTTTCACAACGCTGCTTTTTCAGGTTCTTCCTTCTCCTTTCTTCTCATGTTCTTCTTTTTCTTTTTTTTCTTCCATATTCTTCTCAATTTCACAATCTGTAATTTTAGACTGATGATTTTTTTTTTTACGTTTATCTTGGTTTTGTTCATGTAGTAACACTCTTTTTTGCTCATAGGGTAACACTCTTTTGTTCATGTAGTAACACATCAAGTTGTTATGTAAATCTGTAATTTTGGACTGGGAATTTCTTTTCCGTTTGTTCTGGGTTTGTTTATGCGTTTGTACTGGTTTTTTTTCATGTAGTAACACTCTTTTACTGATTATATTTTTCGCGTTTATACTGGTTTTTGTTAGTGTAGTAACACTCTTTTGCTCATATGGTAACACTCTTTTGTTCATGTAGTAACACATCAAGTTGTTATGTAAATCTGTAATTTTGGACTGAGAATTTCTTTTCCGTTTGTTCTGGTTTTGTTTATGCGTTTGTCTTGGTTTTTTGTTCATGTAGTAACACTCTTTTTTTTGCTCATAGGGTAACACTCTTTTGTTCATGTAGTAACACATCAAGTTGTTATGTAAACTCGAACCCACCGCCTACCGCCCACCATACGACGACCATTGACCTTTGACCGCTGACCCCAAAAATTTAGGCAACTTTTGTCTTATTTATGTTGTATTGTACATAACACTAGTGTGCAATATTTCACACAAGACTTTCTCAAATTTTATTGTGAAGAAACTTAAAAAAAATTCAGCCCACTCTACCTTTAAATTTTAGATCCGTCTCTGATTGTCATGGTCAATTATAATTCAAATTATTAATTAATTCTAAATTATTTTTTACATTTTATATCTTTTTATCGGCTCTTTTTTGCCTGGTTGGACTATATTTTTGTGTCCACCCCTGGTTATGGGACCAAATTGACATTTGACCTTTAAAAAATGTTTGAGTGGTAATTAATTAGTACGAATTTGATATTAAATACAGCAGGTTAACACGGTTAATATCGAAATTATTGGGTGAAAGAGGTGCATGAGTCAATTTACACTCAATACCATAATGACGTGCCTAAACATTAGTTATGCCATATGTGTAAAGTGCATGTCCTTTATTTTGGAGGCACAACTAGGGGTGGACGGTACGCATACCGAAAATTTTCTACTCATATTGTTACCGTAGTGAAATTTTCGATATCGAAAAATGTTATACCGTTATCGTACCAAAAATTCGGTATACCAAAATTTTTGGTATGTCAATATTACATACCGATACTGTACCGAAATTTCAGTATACTAAATATTATCGGTATACCGAAAATTTTTCCAGTATACCAAAAATATTTCGGTATTTCGATATACCGAAATTTTCTATATTTTCATACCGTTATCGTACCAAAAATTTCGATAAAATTGATATTTTTTTGTACAGTAAGTGCGGTATACCAATATTTTTGAAATTTTCTCCACCACTGGGCACAACCAATTATTTTGGTTCTTTGAATAATTAAGTGATGTTTAATTATCTACGCCGAACACAGTACTGTGATAAGTTGTAGGCTACTAGTACAACTCATGAAACTAACCATGATAAGTTGTCAGCATTCACACTTAACTGGAACACTCTCTTTTGTAATTATCACTTTATAATAACATAATTAATACTTTAATTTTGATGAAATTGACCAATATTATTAAATTATTTTTACTAAAATATTATTTAAAAAATGCAATTTAAAAAATACAAACAAAAAGCTAATCAGTTATACAGTAAGATTGACTCGCACAAAATAATGGCATCTCGTAAGCAGACTTCTCATGAATCGATTAATTATTTTCAAAAACAATTCTGGTTAATGAACAAGTGAGTAATATTAATTTAATTAAGAGTAAGTCTCATATTCAATTAGGTGTACCGTGCACTCATAGTGCATTTTAAAATCGTACAATTTATTATATTGAAGATGCAACTTGTTTATACTCAACCATGCAACTATTAATATGAAAAAAAAATTTACACGTTTCAGTATAAATAAGTTGTATCTTTCAATATAGCAAGTTGTACGATTTTAATAAATTGACTCTACAAAAAAATAAATTGTCTACAAAAATTTCAAATGGCTAAAAAAATATACTAAAAAAATAATTTGGTTATTAGAAAGTAAGAATTCCCTACTATTTGCCTAATAATTTTTGGAATAATATTTGAAAAAATACCTATATAAATAATTCTCTAGGCAAATAAATTATCTACGAGCAATTTTTTTTTAACGGAAAAGGGAATAACTTCATTGAATAAAATAGACATGAGAAGTACCCATTGATTACAATGAATTGGGTGTAAGATACCCAAGTTGGAGAAATTCCAGTGGCTAAAACGTATGAAAACAATGCTCAGTTTATTCAATAATAACTTTAGGACTAATGCACCATTCACTAAAAGAAGTCTTGAATCTCCAAGTTCCTCTTGTGTTTATCCAACTCCAAAATCTCAATTTGATGTCTTTCACAATATCCTTGACTTCCGATTTCTCATTCCGAAATATTATGGCTTTTCGAGATTTCCACAATGTCCAAACAATGCATTCCCACAATTCAACCATAAGTTTCTTCCCATCCTTTCCTTTGATAAGTCTACTAAAATGGAGTAGGTTTATCATCGGATTGGATGTTAAGACGGTATTTAACCCAAACCACTTGACACAATCCATCCAAATAAGATACGCAAAAGAGCATTCGAATAGAGTATGTCTTACGGTTTCGGGCTCAACACCACAAAAGGGGCAATGAAGGTTCGAGGCTTGTGGGAATGCATTTCTTCTTTGTAGGTTTGTAGTGGTCGGTATCCGCTCCCATAGGACTCGCCAAGCATGGATGCATACTTTTGACGGCACCAATTTGTTCCAGATTAATTTGAATTCCGTCTTCTCTTCCTCGTCTGAATCATGTGTGAGGCGTCTGTAGGCTGCTTTCGTTGTATAGCTTCCATCCGGTGAAAAATTCAACTTCCAATGATCCTCCTTGTCTTGTGTGATTGAGTACATGTTCACCAAGTCAACTAGATTATTTAGTAAAAGAGATGTCATATCCACCTCCATTGTCCCTCTCTCCACTACCTACGAGCAATCTACCTACATATTTGTAATTTTCGTAGGCAAACTTACCTACACAAATAATTTTTTAGGCAATTTACATATTTGTAGACAATTATATTTGTAGTTTAAAAATAATGTATATAATTAAAAAAAATTGTAAGCAAGACGTATGCAAACCTTACTATTTAAGAACTAAATTATTTTTATTGGAAATTTCGTAAGCATGTTGAAAAAATATTGAAATTTTTTGCAAGCAATACACTATTTTCTTGTAGTGTGAGATTTATCCCGTGGTCCCTTTTAATTTAATTACAGCACGTCTCGAATAAGAATTGAGATCACAACTCATTCAAATATAAATATCTATCCCTTCTTATATAATTAAGAGTGATGCTTGTGTGCACCAATGTGCAATTTGTGCAATTAAATTCAATTTAATTTGGATGAACTCTAAACCCTAAACTATTAATCATTTGGGTCGGGTGAACCATGAATCACTTGGGTCGGATTTGGGCCGGGTTAAAAATTTGAACCCTAAATCATGAATCATTCAGATCGGGTGAACCATGAACTACTCGAACTGGGTTCGGGTCAGGTCAAGCCAAGTTTTTTTTTTTTTTAAAGGAAAAAAAAAACTAAAAATATTAATTAAAAAAAATTCAATTGCATCAATTCAAAAGGTACACACAAATATTTGCCTATTATTAAAGCGTCTCATACAAGATTTGCGATCGCGATAAATCTCCTCATTTCTATTGCGATAATTAATCTATGTAAAAGGTATTTGCAAACACTAACTATAGTTATCCTCTCAAAAAAAAACACTAACTAGAGTTATAACTTATAAGTAGAGTTTAATTAGAAAGACCACTCTAGTGTCTGTGTGGCCTGCACATTTATCAAAATAAATCCAAAACGGGTCCACAGACTGAAAATATTATAGGCTTTGACCTAAAGGAGAAGAAGAAGTATATACTTCATAAAACAAAGTGAAGATTTGTTGTACTCCCTCTATCCTGATTTTGATTATCCGATTTTCATAAATAACCATCCAAATTTTATTTATCCATTTTCAAATAAGATAATAAAGCAACATTCAATATTATTTAATACTATTATTTCTCTCTATCAAACCCACTTTATATCATTTAATACTATTATTTTCCTCCATCAAACTCATTTTACCCACTTTATATCATTTAATACTATTATTATCTTCTATTTTTTTTAATCTTCATATCTATAGTAAATGGATAATAAAAAATAGGACCGAGGAATATTAAGTTATTAGTAGTAAGAAAGAGGATGAATTGAAGGTTGCATGAGTCGGGCCATGGGCCGGGCCCCCAACACACAGCCGAAAGGTAAGGATGATGTGATTAAAATATTTGGTTTCCCAATGCAAACCCATCACTTTGAACTTGTACGTACGCCCAACTTTGACAGAGATATTAGATATTGTTGTGAAAAATATAGATATGGTCTTTATTTAATTTTGCTGCACCTCGAGCTTCAAAAAAACATACTATTAAAGCCGCGAACCTCGTATTCTTTTTCCACGGAATCCAACAACGCATATTTTTCTATTTAACCATTTTCAATCACTTCTTATTAGCTACGGATAAATGGTCGAAACAAGATTTATCTTAAGGTAACGCGTTAGATAAATTAAATAAATTAATTAATTTTATATTTCTCTATAATTTTGTACTTTTAAATGAAATGAAATTTTTTAACACATAATTGCACTTTGAGATTCGAATTTTTTATTTTTGCAGGACAGCATCTGGACTTTTAAATTATTGCAAAAAAAAAAGGATTTATTGCAAATTCATAGGCAAAACAGTGATGTATTTTTTGTTAATTCGTATGAGAATATTTTTTTTCTAAGAATTTACCCTTGATCCTATTTTTTCAACAATTTGAAAGTTTTGTAATTTTCCCGTAAAAATTTAATGTTTTGTTATAAGTGCTAGTAATGAAAAAGACAAGTATTGTAATTACAATTTGTCCCAAAAAATTAATTGCACAAAATGTTATGTGCATTCGATCAGGTTTACATGAACTTCTTTCTTCAAAATATTTTTGTTTGATATACGAAATGTGGCTTTTTAGCATTCAAAGTGTTACTATCTGATGTACTCGAGAAGAACAACACATAAAATTAAATATTTAATTTTTAAATAGTGACACATACTTTAAAAAAAAATAAAAAATTGTGTGAATTCGTGTTCAGATTCACAAGAAACCTATACAATAAATAATTAATTAGTATTCTTTTCGTTTCACTATATTTGTCTTATTTTCCTTTTATGGACGTCTCACTATATTTGTCTCAGTCCATAAAAGAAAAAAAGTAACACTTCACTAACTATTATTTTAATATTATTCACTTCACTTCTCATTCAAACTATTCCAAATATCTTCACTTTTCATCCATTAAATATTATAAAAGTCCATTATTTATTATTTTAATATTATTTTTTAAATAATTTAATTTAAAAAAATGGGACAAATATACGGTGGCCGGAGGGAGTATGTAATAGAATATGTAAAATCACTTCACTTTCTGCGTTTTTCTGTCGTTTTGCTGCTGAATTGATTGGATATCCAGAATTTTATGAAGATTGTTTCTCAATGGCCAATGCATATGATTGGAAATTTGGAAGGATTTACGATAATCATGCATGACTCTCGGGATAGGAAATCAGATAGCATGTTCTATATTTGAGAATCTTGATGTAGATAATGTTTCATTTTAATATACAACGACCTTATCACATATATATATATATACATACATTGAGTATCTACTCATATACTCCCTCAGTCCTCTTTTAGCGTGCACATTTACCATTTGTCTCGTATTTTAGTTAATAAATTATTTATTAGTATTTATAAATAATAATAAAAATTTTAAGATTTACACTAATTTAAAAGTTATTTTATTATTTAATATATTAATAAATAACTCGTTTACTAAAACACGAGTTAAACAGTGAATGAACAATAAAAAAAGGATGGAAGGAGTATATAATAGTAACATTTTTTAGATGTAGCTATCCTGGTATAACAAAGGGCTAAGTCTTGTATGCATTTAGGTGTATTGTACAATTTATTATATTGGAAAATAGAATTTGTTTATACTGAAGTGTATAATTTTTTTTTATATTAATAATTGCACGGTTCAATGTAAATAAATTGAATATTTCAGTATAACAAATTTTATCATTCTAAAATGCACTATACATCTAAATACACATGTGATCCACTCATTACAAAGTTGAATAAAAATTGAAGCATCATTTGCGGAGGTAGAGAATCAATCTCGTGCGGCTATGTAATTAATATAGTACTCCCATGCTTGACTTCAAACGCAGCAGAAGGGCCATGGGCCGCGCTGGGTTCTGTTGGGCCCAACAAATATGGGCTTCCATAGTGAGCTTGACTCCGTTATTATGGAGTTGAGTTTCAACTTAATTAATTTATCGAATATACTCCTGGTTCACAACTTTTTCATGTTTAATTGAGCTTAAATGAGTTTAATAATATCAAACATAAATGAATTTTTTTGTTAATTCATCGTAAAACGAAATTGTACTGTTTTTTTTTTCAAAATTCATAAATCTATAATTAGCCTTTTTAAAAAAAAATTAAATTAAATAAGTTTGATCACATATTTTTATATTAATCATAAATATTAAGTGTGAAAATTATAAATTTTAAGTCATAATATTAATTATAATTTATAAGGATTAGATCACGAGTCTATTTACACTACAATAAAATAGTGTATTTTCCTACGAAATTTTTTAATATTTTTTCAACATGCCTACGAAATTCTAAACGAAAATAATTTTGTTCTTAAATATGTCTATGATTTGCCTACAAAATTTTCTAGTTATATAGGCTATTTTTAAAGTACAAATATAATTGCCTACGGAAATGTAAATTGTCTAGAAAATTATTTGTGTAGGTAAGTTTGTCTACCGAAAATTACGAATGTGTAGGTAGATTGCGCATATATAATTTGTTTGACTAGGGAATTATTTGTGTAGGTATTTTTTTTTCAAAGATTATTCTAAAAATTGGTAGAAAAATCATAGGTAATCCTTACTTTTTAAGAACTAAATTATTATTTTTTTTAAATTTTGTAGTGATTAAAAAAATTCGGAGGCAATTTTTTATTTTCTTTGTAACTGTAGTGATGTAAACTCTTCACAAATTAAATTAGTTTGTGACTGCCTTCATGGCTAATGTATATGTTGCACCAAACTCATTGAAGACAAATTATATATCCATAAAGTAATTTGGTCCCAAAAAATTAATCATGTTGCATGCTTGAAAGATAGGATACTCTATGCATGTAGTGTCTGACTTCTCTAACATCTACTCAAAAGACAAAATAGGGGTAGCTATAAATAGGCTTGTTTAATCTTGCAAACTGCAGTGCTAGAAACTAAGAGAGAACAATTAGTAACGACTGCAAAAACCATGAATGTGTCCACAATTATTTGGTATCATAATTAACATACCACCAGTGTTTGCAATCCCAATTAGCAATTTAAAACTATTTATTTTTAGATCATAATTAATTGTGGAGTATTTGCAAGCACAACAAAATACTTAATATAATTACTTAAAAGTTAAAAGCAATTTGAGAGAAGCTGCGTTCACCCAACTTCTATCTGCTTAAATCTAACTCTATTTTATTAAATATTATGACAATTTTATCCTTACTTATTAATTTACAATATTCCAAATTTACTCATTTCTTAGCCAAAGAAATCTAATACAATTTTCACAGTAGAAAGCCTGAAATTCCCTTTGCCATGAAAACGGGGATGGAAAATGGAGCTGGTCCAATTTGAATATTTAAAATTTTATTTTATTTTAATAATCTTAAAAGAAAGTAGCTTTAAATATTATAAGGGTATTTTTTTAAAGTTATAAAAAAGTGATTTAGTTTTACAAACACTCCAATTTAAACAAAATTGATTAAAAGTACTTTATTTTAAACACTATTAACTTTTAAATTCACTTCAACAATCAATTTTAATCACTTTGAATTAAGCACTTTTGTTTGAAAACACACCCGTTACAGTGAGGAGCGCAAAAAAATGGTGGTGTGGATTTACTCTGTGTTGAGGGTGCCCGGCACTGCTCAGCATCTCTTTATAACAATAAAATTTATGAATACTAGTTTTCATGATTTTTTTTTTCTTCAAGTATCATTGTTATATATACTCACTATCATCGTTATTTCTAAACATTATTATTTTATTATGCATATACACTATTACAGTTTAAAAAATCAATTATTTTTTTAACAATGATAAAATATGTGCATAACAGTGACAGTGTTTATGCATAATAATAATGATACCAAAAGCGAGAATTCAAGTGAACTTGACAAAAACTTGTATGAACCTAGTTCATGCTATGAACTTGATTTTTAATTTATGGCATTTGACCCTACCCAGGTATAATACGGGTTAAGTTTAGTGGTTTAGAAAAATATATTGAAAATAAGTTTAATGGGTCAAGTATTTCAAGTTCATTGCATGAATCTGGTTCATGGGAGACTTACTCAATGAACTTTGACAACGGTCTTTGAAAAAAAAAGAATGTGGAGTGGGTTCGAGTGAATGCCTAGGTGTAATTGGCGACTTTTTGTAAGTTGCAGTGGACCCATTCTTGGGCCCTATTTCTATAAACTTTGTTCTTAATTGTTGGGCTTCCCATTTACGTTAATGGACCTTTTCATTGGTCTGTTAAGGCCTCTTACGCTAGCTTTTGTATTTTTCTTAGGTTTGTATTTTGGGTCCTAATTTTCCTTCTTTATTAGTTTTTTGGTTGGGTTTGTTATGAATTCAAGCCTTTTAACTTCCAATAATGGAATAGGATCAAAATTAGAACCAGTATTAGTTTTTTTTTTTTTTGACGGGTAGAACCAGTATTAGTTGATCTTCAGAAAAGTATTACTTGCAGAAGGAAACAGTATTAGTGCAGTGGACTGTGTAAAACCGTAAAAAACACAATGAATTTATAGTGGTTCGATCAAGATGATCTACATCCACTCTGTGAGACTCCAAACTTCCACTATAATCAGTTCCTAAGGCTATACAAAGAACAATCAACCATGCACTCAGTTTCTCAACAATGAACTCACTGATTTTCTCTCTAACTTTGGAAACCTATAACTATTGAATGAATGAAGTTATAACTTCAGTTCACAACTTGGCTTGCAAGTTGATACTCAACTGATTCATAATTGCAAACTGATCCAACAACTCTTCCATATTATTTAGATGCTATACTATAAACAGAGTTTGTATTTCCTATCCATTAGCTTAGGACTTGGGCACTCTTATGCCTTCTTTTTTGGTTCATAATTCGGGGTTCGTTGGGAGGGTGCGTCCATTTTCCTTTTGACAAAGGTCTTGTATACATCACTGTACCGTGCAATTCAAATGTATTTTTTAAACATACAATTTATGTTGCTAAATGTGCAACTTGTTTTCACAGATACAAGTTGCAATGATACAAGTGGGATGATTCAAATATACACTTGAGTTGCACGGTGCAACTGATGCGTAGAAGACCTGTTTTTTTTTTTTTATGAGGATTTTACGGATGTAGGATTAACAAGATCCTTGGTGTTATTTTGTTTTGATGAATTATCTTGTATTTACTGTTTATTCTTTTTTCTTTATTAATAAGAACACATTTCTAAACAAATAAGTCAAATTTTTAATCTCAAATAATTAGGGTAGATTATAATATGACAAAGTTTTACATTGGCGATCACATGCCCATTTCAGATCTCTTGATTTTTCCTGACTTGGGACAAACATGGATATCTTCCTGCGTAGTTAATAAGACATCAATTTCTATTATTGAATAAAGACACATTCTCACTTAACGTTAAATAAATTGTGAAAACATGTCAAGAGAAAAAAATGTATATCAATTAATTAAAATCTTTTTATTTTACTCACGTACATTTAAAAAATATTTTTAATTAATAAATTATCATTAACGATCACACGAGGGTGCCGTAAAAGTTACAATCTTATCTTTCTCAAGATGATTCAACCGTGATTTGTCTCATCAGTTCGGGGGTGCTTAATTGATTTTTTTTTTTTAATCAGAACCGCAATTTAGTCTTCTCAGATAGGCATACTTAGTTGAAAATTCTTTAATAAGAATAAGTATAGAATAATTATTATGAGTAATAAAAACAAAAGATGATCAACAACACTACTTCTTCCACATTAGGTAGTCATTACCACATTTTATGAAAAAAAAAAAAAATCTAACTAGTGGGATTCACCCTTAAAAGCACTAAGGGGAGAATAAATGTTAATTTTTTAAATGTTTCTCTCTCCTCGTACAGTCATATTGTTGTGGCCGGAAAAGAATATTATTATAAAAAAGTTATTTTTAAAAAGAATTTTACATAAAAAAAATCAATATAATACATATTATACTACATATATGTAAATCCATTAACAAATTTATTTAACTAATTAATTTGAATTTGACTAAAAAAAATATACATGCACTTTGATAGTATATAACGCATGTATGAACATTTCGGATAAATTATTACGTATACACAAGTTGAAAGATATAGTGACAAGCCATAAAATTAAGAATTTTCTAAATCAACCATAGATAAATATTTTAGACTATCTTAAACTTATGAGAAAAAAAAAATTTGGTCTCATAAATTATCTACTGTCCATTTTTCGTCTCAAAAAATTTAAGTGTCCACTTTTTGTCGAAAAATAGTGAACACCGTAGTTTCAATCACATGTAAGTCACGTGCTGGTAAAATTTTGGGTTTTCCTATTCCCTCGATGACGTGAACACTGACTATTTTTTTTTTTTTTTTTTAATCAATTAAACTACACATTTGTAAATAACGACCCAATAAATTAAATCAAAACTAAAATTAAAAATCGGTAAATTTAAGAATGACTAAAATTTACCAACACATGATTTGGATGTGACCGAAAATGACATTTTTTGCGATTTTTTGGTGAAAATGGGATCAAAATTGGACAATCGATTTAATTGTGGGACAAAAATTGGACATTTAATTTTTTTGGAACGAAAAATGGACAGTAGATAAGTTATGAGACCAAAAAATATTTTTTCTCTAAACTTATTATAATGATATATAATTTTTTTTATAAATAATGTCATTTATTTCTATATGAAGGCATAAATCTTTGAGAAAAACCAAAAAAACATATGACTTATTATAATGTACAATTTATTTCTAAATATAATTAATCTCGAATCAATGGACAGTAGTTACTTATAACTATAGAGAGATTATTCTTATATAGAGTATTCCCATAGAAAAATTTAATTATATTTTATTTATATATTTTATTGGATGGGGAATGAATGTACTCAATGTAGCATTCTCTCATTTTAATTATCCATTTCCTCTCATACAGTTATTTTTCTCACCTCCTTAGTATAAGCTGGCAAACAAGGCTTCCGAGAGTGGGTCTCTTGTGCACCAAGTGCACCGTGCACTCACCTAAATGGGTGATCCATTTAAAAAAACGGGTCTATAGAAGAAGTTTATATTACATTGTAACGAAAACATTACACTCTTAATGGGTAGCCCAGCGGTTCAGAACTTGTTTTGTGAGGCAAGGGATTCGGGGTTCGATTCCTTGATTCCTACCTTTTTTTTTTGGTGAAATCACCGATGCTCAGTAACTGATTTGAAGAAACTCTTTGCCCAATTATCGCAGGTGGAAGAATTTTTGGTGAAATCACCGATGCTCAGTAACTGATTTGAAGAAACTCTTTGCCCAATTATCGCAGGTGGAAGAAAATTGTTATGGCTGATCGATTTGAAGAAACAACAGGTATTTTTTTTTTTTTGATCGGGAACAGGTATTGATATTATAATTTGATGTTGATTGTAATTTGTACTCATCTTGATTCTTAGTTAAGATACTCGCAATCAATTCGATCGAAGCTTGTAATTCTTGTGTGTGTGCAATTTCACCCCATTCCAGTTTTCCAATTTCTGTGTGTGTGCAATTTCTCAAACATGTGGTGTGCCTTCTTTTTGCTGCAAATAACAAAATCGTTAGTCCTAATCTTAACCAAAGTCTTGCTTCTGAAATCAACAATAGCATGATCAAAGCTGAAATTGTTGCATGCTGCATTGCTGTAACAACTTGTTTCTATTTGAATCTTCATGATTTTAACTTCCACATTATAGTTCACTGAAGGAATATTATTGAGAACAATGAATTGAAGAAAATAATTGTTAGATAGTTGCATGTTTATATGTTTTATAGTTGCATGCTTTTCTGCTCCATGTGTTCCATATCAGCTTGTTGGAAGTTTATGTGTTATGTGGTAGCATTTTTCTTTAAGGATTCTACATAACAATTCTGCACAAAGAATACCAGATTGGTGTATTTTGGTGCTCATTCGTGGAGTATTTTGGTGTTTGGTGTACTAACTACTAACATCTAACATCTAATTTTGCCCGATAAAAAAAATAAAAAGAATACTAGATGCTTACATCATGAAAAGATGGACAAAAACAGCTAAAACGGAGGTGTTGAACAAATTTATAGAAGAGAGGAGCAGAACTGGAAAATGTGCCGATAGCATACCATGGAGGCATGAAATGATAAGAAACATTTGCAATCAAGTTTTGAAAGCTGAAGATAATAAAGAAGCAAGAACTATTTTTGAAGAGAGTTGTAAAAGAAACTCAGTAGTAATTGATGCATTGATCTCTCCAGAAAACGTGGTCACATTGGCTGATTCAAACTCATCAAGAACAGTTTTGGACCCTGCACGTTCTACTACAAAAGGAAGAAGCAAAAGAATAAAAGATCACTTTGAGGAAAACAAGAAGAAGAAGAAGAACAACAACAACAAGAAAGTATTTGCATCAACTTCAGCTCAATCTGAAGAATTTGGTTCCAAAACTCCAAAACCACAATTATTTTAGATTGTATATCATCAGATGCATTTTGGTTCTGAAAGTATGCTTTATCTGATGTAATTTGTGAGTATTTAGGTTCTAAGATTTGGTTTCATCGGATGTAGTTTTCGTATCTTTGTAATAAAGGGTGTTGCATGTTTACATGATCGTAAGTTGAACTTTTCAGTTAATGGGAGCTGTATGGTTAACATTTGTTACATCAGATATGTTTCAGGAGTTAATTTTTTCAGATTACGTAATTGCACATTTCTTTTATAGGGATTCATGTTTTGGTAAAAGAAGTTTGCACTTTTCATATACAGTGAGTTGCATGTTTAAGCTAAAGACAGTTGCATGTTTTACTAATTGGTAGTTGCATGTTTATGTGAAAACCAGTTTGGACCTAAGTTAGCAATAAACAAGGTTGAACATCACCATCTGCCGAGTTATCAGCTTGTTCCTATGGAAACTAGTCAATATAACCAATCATGAGATGATGTATAAAATACAATGAGTTTTGAAAAAAAAAATGCTTTGAGAGATAAACATTTTAACATATTTACTTACATTTTCTGGAGCAATAACAACATTACCATGGCTAGCATGTTCAGTGTTGTGAAATGAAAGACTTTCATCAAATTGAAAAGACTAACAAACAGGGTCAATTTTGTTCTTTTTAAAGTCCACACTTCAAAATTATGTTAAGGGGTGTAGATTATCTTTTGAATGTTGTCAGCTGCATGTCATATCTATAGACACGCCACACTGACACGTCCACGGAAGTATATTCTAATGCTGAATCATTCTAGTTAGTGGGAAGCACTGCAATTGAGCTTAAAAAGTCATGCACTGCAGTGTTATATAGTTGCATGTTTATATGTTTTATAGTTGCACGGTTCTATGTTATGTAATTGCATGTTTATTTGTTTTCTAATTACATTGTTCCGTATCAGCTAGTTGCAAGTTTCTGTGTTATGTGATAGCATTTTACTGTGTTATTAGTTACATTTTACTGTGTTATTTGGTCTAGTATTAGCTAGTTATATATTTCTATGTTATAATGTATATATTTTCTAGTGACAGTATAACTAGCTAATACATCGCATTTTCATTATACCCTCAATTTTTATGTACTATTTAAGGATACCACAGTTCATTCATCTATAAAGTTGTCAATTAATATTAAATTCAGCTGCTCTATCATCAAACAAGTTCAGAAATATCTTTGATTGGTGAGAATAAAGATACACAATCTTTGCAAATCTTCAAAGTTAAAGACAAAATGAACAATCTACAGATATACTTGAGTACTAATAAAAAATACAATTGAATTTGCATTTAAACACTAGAACTATTTTTCAGTCAAACTCCTCAACAACAAATCTTTCGTTTCCCCTTTATCTGCCCTTCTCGTAAATTCTTCTCCGCAACATACTTCAATGTTTTCTCTTCAGCAATACACTTCATATAACATGATTTTCTTTGATAAAAAGTATAAGCTTTCTCAATAACATCTGGTCTTGATTGATTGACATTAGCTAGCACAATGCTCGCACATATTTATGCTCTCAAGACCGTCTTAATGGTGCCTTCAATAAAAACAAAGTAGTAATAACACTTAACAATGCAACTATTTAATACAGAACATGCAACTAGCTAATGTTGAACAATCGATTTAGTAGCAGCACAAGGATTCCCCCCAATGGGAAGATAAACTTGTAACACACTTCCTCAGAGCAAGAAACAGCGAGATTGCAGGAACTACTTCTACTGCACTGCTGCCTTATGCACTACGCCACGCGCTATATAACAAGAATGTACCAGCAACCACCAGCAACCTGTATACGGAGACAAATAATCAAGAAAATACTCGTAATAAATGAATATCAATTTGTACAACATGCATACGTATGTGAAAGAATTCTGTTTCATCTAAAAGTCCGAACTTGTAGAGAGTTGTGGAATTAATTTGTTCATTTAATTTTTCTAATAGTATGTATGTACGTACATGAGAAGTAATGAATTAGGCAATGAGGTTAAGGCCAAAACCCCACCAAATGGTGTCGAATATGTAACCAGTCACTTTCTGCACTATTACAAAACTCAAAGAAACATGCAACTAGGTAACATTGAAACATGCAACTATAAGACATATAACATGCAACTATCTAACACTGAAACATTCAACTAGATAACTAGCTAATAGAAAAATTATTCTGAAAAATATTAATGTGTAGAACCACAACTACTAACCTTTTACCAGAATCTTTAACACTTGGTTTTCTTGTCTTAGAAACGACATCCTCGGCATTGCCTTTACTGTTACTAAGAATTTTCCTCTTCTTTAAAGCTAAACCACCTTCATCAACACCCACTTCTCTAATAGTTCTCATAGCACACATCTTAGTCCTCATTACTGAAGAAGGAAATCAAAATTAAATGAGAACATGGTTTACCAATATAAGCCTCTACATATAAAACTTTACTACACTACAGACACCTTCAAAGAAAACATATTAAGAAAAAATAGAAAACATATATTGTTTAGAACTGCTCAATCAATTTCAAGATCAATATTCCCAAAATGCTTGCCAAACCACAGACATTTCTTGCATCATGCTATCAAAATCAGACTTGTTATAGTACTGTTGTCTACACTTGGAAATCGTCATGCCATTCCACTTAAAAACTACAAAACATTGAAAGTGCAATATAATATCCTGAAATCCAACTGCCTTATATTAATGCAAGGATCTAATAAAGCAATTATATGAAATATCGTTACTGGTCAAAGATTCTAATACAGATCATAATAAACCATATTAATAGCAATCTTCAATAAATGAAAACCAAATCAAGACTAGTTAAGATTGCTAATCAAAATGACATTAGCAAGCATTACTCAAAACATAAATAGAGAAATCCATGTATCAAAATAGGCTAACCTTTGCAATCAAAACTGATTTTGCCTTTTTAAAACACGCACCGAGCTTCTCATACTCCGGAGCAAGCTTTTTACAGTGCCCACACCTAGAATCAACAATATGTTTGTCAATCTATTCACACTTCTTAAAAAATCACAATATATGGAAAATGACTAATTCTAGAATTATGATAATCAGTTCCTAATCGAGAAATCAAATAAAAATAAATTTAAAAAAAGGTCAAACTCAACTCCAGATCAATCAATTGAAGCCCAAAATCACAGATCTAAGATTGAGTACAACTTGATCTAATTAATGTACTTCATGCAACCTTCTCCTTATAGGTCTCTTCAATAGCCTATATATCAAGATAGATTGAGGTGCAAATTTTCAATAATGAAAACCAAATCAAAGCATGAGCTCTGATTTTCAATAATGAAAACCAAAACAAACAAACATGAATGCAACTGTCACTTTTAGTACCAGCATTTGAACTAGAAGAACCGATAATAGACATTGCCACAATAGGATTACCACTAATTTCAACCATTGCACCCTAGAAACACAAACGAAAGAAGGAAAAATAAAAAGAAGAGAACAAAAACGCAGAGAAGAAAAATCCTTACCACAAATTCCAGCAAATTGCGTGTTCCGTCGGGGTAGCAAAAATAGGTAGAGATCGCTCCTCTTTTGGGTCGGTTGTTTCGTACAAACACGGAGCGGGAAGGATTTCATCCATTGGAATGAAGAAGAAAGGGACAGACGAAGAAGGATTTCGTCGATTTGATTTCATACAAACCCTGCGATGCGAAGCAGGAAGAAGAAAAGAAAACTGGCGGTGTGAAGGAAGGAGAAGAAAACGGGCGTGAAGGGGAAATTTTTTGCTGAAAAGGTCACAATATATATAACCCGAATTTTAATCACTGGGTAGGGTCGGTCCGGGTGCACGGATCAGTTACACATGAGACCTTGCCGGCTTCCGAATAGGAAGAATCTCCCCAAGTATATAGGCCACACAAAATTATAAATTTTCAAGGGTCCGATTTGACTAGACAATTAATTTTCAAATAATATAATATAATAAATAACGCTTGGTTCTTTTTACATGCGCCGAGACATTTACATTAAAAATTTACCTGAATGCTATCTCTTCTTGTTGCACGAACTAGATTGTACAGACTGCCAGATTGGGTATACTTAATTAAGCTATTACCATTTTTTCACCATTAAATCATCTCACGCAAATGTGCCTCATATTTCTATACATCAGTTTTAGTCATGCAGTTTAAGTGCCTTTTAAATTTTCACTAATGTTCAGTTATCTTCACTTAACAATATTAATTGTTTTCATAAAACAATATTAGTTATGCACCAATCACAAACAGTGAGCATAAAAATAGAAGAAAGAATATCAATTGGCATGAATTTACACATTCAGGTCAATCTCATCAATAACTAAACAAAGGTATGAAAAAAGAAAAAGGGCACACATTACTAACTTTCCTAAGAAGAAATCTGTCCTGGACGAATTCTTATTGTCCCAAGGGCAAGAACACACTCGAAATCACTCTCAGATAACTTAAACACAGGATTGGAGCAATCATCCTGGTCCAAATTTCCTGTTAAAAAAGGAAACGCCGACCAGCGCTTGAGATTCTTACACGACTTGCAGTTATCAAGTCGAGGAATCTACAAACCAATCTATGTACTACCATACATGGACTTTGATATGTGCCCGTATGAGTTAAATCTATCTACCTCACATGACCTGTGCTTGCAAGAAGTAACATCAGTTCGCAATCATAAATATGCCGTGTATAACTCACTTTTCAATGATATTATGTTCAATCCCCCACTTCATTATACCTTTCTATGCATATTAATTCAAAGGGCCACATACTGCTTCCACTGATAACCGCTTTAACACATTAGGACATGGATCTTCCCCGAAGTTACTGTTTGAAATTGCGACTGTGCATCTCTCCTGCCCAATGCACTTCTGCAAAATGAGACGAAACATAATGTTTTACGTATTAAAACACAGAATTAGTTTTACGTACACCATTGGTATAGTGCACCTTTACATAACTACTATTTTTTAGTGAAAACAACTAATACCATTTCAAAATGCACTAGAGTTGCACAGTGCACTAGTGCATAGAAGACTTTTTAATTTTTCAAATATGCTTTTGATAAATAAAAACGGAGATAAAAGTACTACCTTCTCTAAGATGGAGTGGGAAGTAGAAGCATGGCAAGCTCCTTGCTGGAAGCTGCCACAGGTGCCAAGAGGAGTTCCAAAGCTAGCAAATTTTATAGAAGAGATTGACTGCCCAGGGCCACAACGAAGGTGAACCTTAGGTTTGCGAAACTCTTGAGGTCTTCCATAGCTTTCTATTCGCCAGTTCTTAATATTTGGGTGATACTCAGCTACATCTGCACAAACATTTGCTACTGATCTCTTAACAAGAGTGATTCCTGTAGGATCACCTCCCAGTTCTTCAAAAAGCACAAGCAGATTTTGGGTTGGTTTTAGCCAAGAACACGGTAAATGATACCTGCAAATATTCAAAAAATATTTATTTATTAAAATTAATATTATTCATTTTTATTTAGTAGAACAAGCTTTTGAGACCTACCATCTTTGAGTTGGTTGCCCGCACCCAAATTGACACTTGGTTGGCCGGAAACTTCCTGTATAACTACATTCTTTGCAATTGCCAGTGGCATAAGCGGTCCAGTATCTCCCGAGACTCTGCCCATTAACCCACAGTTGGCCTTTACCCATGCTACTCATATCCAAAGCCAACGGTTCATCTCCGTCAGGTGCATCAAAGAAAGCCTACAAAGTTTCAATACAACAAATTCATAATGCACGTCTCTTTTCCGATTAGGAGTTAGATTCTTTTTAAATTCTTTGTTGGGTACCTTATGCCAAGTCAAAGGCTGCTGCTTCTGGGCTATTAGTGAACCCTGCATCCAGTCAACTGAAGAAATGCCATTTGGTGAGACGAGATTCATGGCTTCTCCCTTGAGCCCAACCTGAGTAGGAGGTTATTTATCATGAAAGCATTTTAGAAATTGAAAAAGGTTAGCGGAAAATTTGTGATGACATATAAAAACACCTGGTAGGTCCATTTTGCCCAAGCTAAATCCAATTTTCCCTGGCTAAGTCCTAGCAATGCAACCGGACCCAAGACTCCAGTACTCCATGTCTCATAATGTCCACCGATATTCTTCAATTACAAAAAAAAAAATGTCAGGAAGAATCCTTAAAAGATACTCAGAAATTTGAAGTGAATGTTGGGAGCTCAGGAACTCATAAAGTTAATTGAAATAGTTATGTATCCATAATATCTGTAAAAAAAATAAGTTTTTTTATGCAACCCTGTCAACTGTTTTAGTATATACTCCCTCCGTCCCGGAAGACTCTGCGCCAACTTTTCGGCGCAGAGATTAAGAAAAGTTGCTTTATGGAGGGTAGTAAGTGTGTATGGGGGGGGGGGTAATAAGTGTGTATTGTAAGGGTAATAAATGTCCATTTTTTGGTGTGCAAAGTCTTATGGGACAGACCAAAAAGGAAAGTGTGCTAAGTCTTCTGGGATGGAGGGAGTAGTTATTATAATCAAGCGGAACAAAAATGGACTCCATAGAGATAAGATTGAAAGATGAAGAACTAACTGGCAATCCAACGGCCACACTGAGAAGGCTAATCTTGTTCGATCCAGCATGTAAGTTGACTTTTCCCTTAAAAGTGAATCTTCTGTTTTGCCTCGTCCCAGAAGCAGAACCTGGATAATAAAATAATTAAAGAACTTGAAAATTTGGCCGTGCGATGAAATAGGAAATCTAATATGATATGTAAAGCCTTGAATTTCTACCAGAAAGCTGCCCATTCACAAAAACATGTAGAGCATGACCGGTTGACTGAACAATAAGAGTTGGGAGCTCCCCACCGTGCAAGTAGGACTCCGATGAACCAATATTAACACTGCGAACACAGAAAAGACACTAAGAACGTAACTCAAGGATAAAGTAATTTTGCATATGAATGCAAGTTTTATATATAAATGCTTTTTATAGATGAGTATCACGAGTGATTAAACGACAGTAGTGTTTTTTTTTTTTTATTAAACAACAGTAGTACCACGTTAAATATCGAAAAAGATATCTTATATGTGTGGGTATTTTTTTAAAACCTCAGACAAAATTTCTGGTAATAACTGGCAAAACTAGAAACAAGTTAACACTGAACATGTGCATAATAAGTAGGAGTTATCGGTCTAGAAATTCGACTTACTTAGTTGTGTACCAAAGATAATCACTAGCATCTCTCGTGACATTTATCTGCTCCAAGAGACCAACAGCAGCAAATGTAGAGCTGTCATCCAAAGAAGTTAAATCTTCATTAAATGTTTCCCAGGAGAACATTCCTGTTTTGGTGGGTTGCATCTCCATATGTGATGTTTGAACTCCAACCTGTGGTTCAGAAAATTAAAATATCACTGTGAGGCAAAGACCCGCGCGAATTTAGGTGCAGAGTAAAAAGTATCTAGTAGAATATGGATTTGAAAAAAGTGAGAAAATATTTTATTACGAATATTACGCACTTTGGCTGTGTTGAAAACTGCATTTCTGCAGTCAGGAAGGATGCTAATCGACCAAGGAGGAAGGCTATAATGCATGTTATTGAACATAACTCTTGCTGGAGATTTAGTATCATAATTTGAAAGAAAGGCTGCACAGCCTCCTGATTCCGAAGAGTATACATGAGCCTGAAAAAATTGTGAATTGTTCAGAGGACAGCTGTCAAAAATCTTCACAAGCAAATTCCAAGATTAGAGGTAGGAACCTGTTGAAGGCTTCCTAAGGAAGTGACAATAGGATCAGCTGTTACAAGAGCTTTCTCGCATAGTTTAACAGCTCTATGCAGTTCTTTCAGATGGCCATATTTAGGTTGCCGGATCAAACCTGTCAAGTCAAAATATCGAGTTGGTTTTGTAAAACAATTTTACTGTGCAACTTGTTCGCAACTATCACTTTATAGCAAAAAAACTAATATAGTTTAATGAAAAAGCTAATACAATCACACCAATACCTTCTAAAGAAACTAATAATGTTAAAAAATATACACAAAATGCAAACCACACAAGACTTTGCTAAAAAAGTATACCTGAAGATGATTTTCAGTAAAATAGAAAGCAGAATAATCATCACACAGCACTTTATGCCTAAAGCTCAAGTCACACGGGACACAGAATAATTAAGCAGAGCTTAAGGCCTACGAGGATTTTTGGTAAGCACATAAATAATTTGGTTCCTCTCCTGAGTAACGAGAAGCAAAACTACTGAGAGAAGAGTGAGAAGGCTTTGTAGGGCAAATAAGATACATCCTTTTTAGTTAAAACCTTGAACAGCGTCGTATTACATAGCGTGACAAGACCACCTTCTGAAATTTATTCCATTGTGCCTCAAAGAAAGATTGAAATACCTAAAATCCAAACTATTAATCACTCAAGAAATAGAGCATCATGGAAACTTATTTACCATATTCGTCAAGTGGGGCATTATAATCATAGTTTGTAGTGATGAAAGGGCCTCCAGCAGAGCGCCCAAAATTTGTGCCTCCATGATACTGTTCACAAAGCACAATAAACTTATTTTCAAAATTGAAAAACCTTTAGATTTTTCATGAAACTATTGAATTGATGATATTGGTTAATTATAACTAACCATGTAGTAGTTCACCAAAGAGCCTCCCTTTTTAATGAATCTAGCTACAGCAAATGCCAAATCCTGAACTGGCCTCTCATGAAGGGGACCACCAAATTCTGTGAACCTAGTTTTCGGGAAAACAGAAAATTATTAATGATCCACTTTGAATTTCTCACTCTACTAAGTAAAGAGAATTAAAAAGTTAGTTACCAGCCACTCCAAGCCTCGGTCCATATTGTGGGCTTGTAAGGTTTGTTGGGGGAGAAAGCCTCACAATAGAAACCGTTGCATGTGTTAATCTGCAAACAATAGCAGTGGACAGTTAATAAACAGTCACCATGTCTTCAAGACAATAACAATTCAGTTTTTTCAATCAAATATTTATAGAAGCAATTAGGACGAGTCGGCACATGTACACACACATATATATATAAACTGATTTACGTTTTTCACCGATGTCTTACCACAGGATCTGGGGCATCTTCTTCCTTGCACATCACCCAGGGAACTCCAGTGTCCATGGCAACAGCCATGTTTGCAGCCCAAGTAGCATACTGATGGCCAGCAGCACCAAGTGCTTTTGCTTGTGGGCCGTACTCATTCTCAATCTGCAGAAAGAAAACAGTTGAAAAAGATTCCGTAATCCTGCTGTAAGGTAGAATGGGGGAACAAGGAAGTGCTGAAAATCGTACCTGAGATAGGATAATTGGTCCACCTTGAGATTCGTACAGTTTTTCACTCTTCATAAGATTGACAATTTTCTCAGTGAACCCCTTCATCGCCCTCTGCCGCCAACAAATCAAATAAATGTAACTGAGCACTACTGAAGACCATTAATGGTGCTACCCTATTCACAGACTCTTTAATTGAAGAAGTGAATATAAGATTTTTTTATTTTTTTTTGACAAAAGTGAATATAAGAATTAAGAGACAGGTAACCTTGAAAGGCTCATTATCTGTCCTGAAGCTAATTCCTGGTACATATTTCAACCACACAGGAAATCCCCTGCACACAAGCATGAAAAGTAAAGAACTCAACTAAACGCAATTTTGACATAACTAAACCATATATAAGTCCAAATACTGGAATTCATAACTCTCTCTCTCTCTCTCTCTCTCTCTCTCTAGATCTAGGCAACATAAGAGGAAATTATTACCCAAAATTCCACTCTGCGCAAACATAAGGCCCAATGCGTATATGAGCATATAGCCCAGCTTTCTGAATGGTCTTTACAAACCTCACCAAATCATATCTCCCTTCAAAATCGTACTGAAACACACACGCAATTCATAGATATGTAAGCTTAAGACCAAATCAAGCCAAAACAGGCCAAAAACCCATCAATGTGAACGAAAATTAAGTAGAAAGAGTAGTACATTGCCAGGAGAAGGTTCGTGAACATTCCAGAACACATAAGTCTCAATCACATCCACACCTCCTTGTTTAGCCTTGTTAATCAGATCTTCCCACATCTACACACAAAATTGCATTTAAAACCAACTAAAAAAACAATCTAAAAAACAAATTTCAACCGCCGTACCTCAGGGGTGCTTCTTGGGTAATGAATGGAACCAGAAATGAGAATTCTCCTTTCGCCATTAATAACAATGGCTTTCCTATCATAAGTTACACTACATTGCACCACCGTCGCACATCCGAGAAACACCACCATGCACGACCACAGAAACCACTTCGGAACTGCGTTAATTACCATTTTTCCTCTTTCTAATTAACTAATCTTCTAGAATCGCTGCTTCTCCTGCTACTATGTGCAAATTGGGTTCATAAAAATGGAGATTACGAAGCCGAATCTAAGGAAGAATGTGGGTTTAAGGCTAATTGGAGTGCGGGAAAACTGAAAAACTGTGCATTCTATTGTGGACTGAAGAGAGCAGGCGGTTTGTTATATACACACTTGTGGTGTGTGTAGTGTGTACAGAGCACTAATAATAATTAAAAAGTTAAACACACAAAAGCGAAGACTAGCAAATAGTTTTGCTTGGTTTTTCTTTTTCTCCTTTTTTTAGGTAGGTAAAGCAAAGAAAATTGACGGAATTTAATGATATACTAAAATATACTATAAATTGCTTGCTTAATTAACTCGATTCGATTTTGATGATTTTTTAATTGTTGATTGATTGATGAGTTTTCATATTCAAGTCTCACTCTCGAAATAGAAATAGGAGGGACAAACAAATAAGACTAGCAATTACATGAACTTTATCACTGTTATTAATAAAAATTATCACTGTCATATATAAAAATTGTTGGGAGATGAATTTAATAAAGATATATGATTTTGATTAAGATCTCAAAACCCCTAAGTATGACATGTTCAGAATGATCTTGATAGTTGAGTCAGGATTCAGTTTTAGAGTAATCAGGATGTTATCTGCAAAATGTATAGTCAGCAGATATAGTTTAGGATAGGTTCTGGAGACTCTGGAGAACTCAAGATGTTTCAAGTATCCGGTTTCGTGATGAAACCGAGATATCAAGACTCATTATGATATCGAAAAATCAAGACTCAAAGACGAAGACTCAAAGACATCACCAAGATAAACTACAAAGATTCAGAAGACCCTGAAGACTCAGAAGACTCAGAAGACTCTGAAGACAAAAGACTGAAGAATTGAAGATCAAGAATATCAAGGCACAAGAATTATCAAGACTCAAGAATGTCTTCAATGCTCAAGATAAACATGAATGTTCCGAGGCAATCGATAATATCTATCTAAAGGATGCACATCGAGAAGATCGCGATTCCTTAAGAAGTTAGATATTGCCAAGACATTCAAATGCGCATAAAAAAGAACTAAGTCGGTTGCTTGTTAAGGTTATATCAAACTCGAGTTTGTAACAAAAGAGCCGCTTTAAGGTGTCTACCTTTAACCGGAGACAAAAGTCAAAAAAAGAAGAAGACGACATCAGACTATATCGACATCGACAAAGGATGTGTCATTTGGAAAAAGATGTCGATGATACAAAAGTTCCAGATCGCAAAAAGTGAAGATCGGCTACATGAAAAGCTATTACCTAAAAACGCGTGTTAGGGAGTTTCAAACCCTAAATATAGCCGTTTCACACACCACAAGAGGGAACTCACGGCTATCTCTCCAACGGATAGTTTTCAAAAGTGACCTTGGTGTATGCCTATAAATACTGGTGACCCTCTACATTGTAAGGTGACGGGAAATTTATACGCAACTCAAGAGCTCAAACTTATTCTTGTAAAAGTGAAAGTACTCGAAAAACTTAGAATTTCCCAAGTGCTTCGATATTGAAGAGAGCTCACTATACTAAGCCTAGCTTGATAAGATTTATCCAAAGCTTAGTCGAGATATCCTAACCATTTGCATTGTGCTTCATTGTAAAGGATATCTCATCCTAGTTGGAAACCAACCGAGAAACCCCCAAAACCCTTGAGAAGGTAGTTGGAGTGTGTTTGTTGGTGAGAAAGAGTTGTAAAGAGTTAGTAAACTACGCGGAGTAGTCAGAAAACTCTAGAGGAGAAGTTAGTAAGCTACAAGGGTAGTCTGAAAGCTTGTGTGTGATTGAGTAAGTAAACTACGGAGGTAGTCAGAAAGCTCAAGGTCGGGTTGAGTAAGTAAACTACGTGAGTAGTCGAAAAACTCGAGGGCGAAGTTGAGTAAGTAAACTACGAGGTAGTCGAAAAGCTCGGTTGATAGTGAATTTCTCTGAAGAGTCAGGGAGAGTGGACGTAGAAGCTTGAGTCTCTAAACCACTATAATTGATGTGTTCTTTATTGCTTTCCTTATCTGTACTTAACTGTTGCATTAACTTGTTTTGAAAGCATACTTTTTCATCGATATTCGGTTGGAATCAATCCACCAAAGTTGCATAAGTGAATCACACCTAATCACTATTTCAATTAAGGGGTTTTTCAAAGAAAGCTTAAAACGAGTATAATCTAAAGGGCCAACCATTCAAGACGGTCGAGTAGCTAGAACAGATAGTTATCAAACCCGAACTCTCTTCCGAGGATTCAAAGAAGTTAGTTATCGATCCAAGCAACTCAGATCTCGACACTCGAGGACTCGGTTGGGATTATCTGAGGTATCAAAAGCGGCTTCAGATCACTTGTCTCGATGAGACTTTGACTCGAGAGCGATCTGTGCTTCTCGAACCTAATCTTGAGGATTATCGACCCAAGTGACCTCGATGAAAAAAAGTTTTAAAAACACCAACACATGTATTCCCCCATACACGTAAGACTCGTTTACACCGGACCAACAAGTGGTATCGAGCAAGTGGTTCAACTTGACCACTGTTTTGTGTTGACCAAAGTTTTATTTTCAAAAATACTTGTGGTCTATCCGAATCGATCTTATTTGTTTGAAATTTTTTTTTACTTTTCAAAAGATCGAAAAAATGTCTTCTAAAAACTTCTCATGTTCTCGGTGGAGAACTATGACCTATGGAGATCGAGAATGCAGCTCATCTCAGATTCCAAACATGAGCGTGTGGAGAGTGGTCTCTCAAGGACCATTCCAATTTCTTGTAGTGAATCCCGGAGGAAATGAAGATGAGAGAATTGATCCTAGAGCAGATTTCCTAAGTCCGATGACCAACCCGACTCTGAGGAGAGAAAAGTTAGTCAATCTAGACTACATTGCAAAAGACACACATCGCAACAAAGATTATTGATGATGGTGTGATGGGAATGATCTCTCACCGTAATATCTTGCTAAAGAGATTTGGGATACACTAGTTGTTATGTGCCAAGGCACGCATCATATAAAAAAAAACAAACTTTCAATGGCAATTGGAAAGTTTTATAGTTTTGAAATGGATGATGGTGAATCAATAGACAAATTGGAAGTCGATTCACTAGCATCATGAATGATCTAAATGCACTTGGAAAGAAATACCCACAGAGAGAAGTCTCATTGAAAATTCTTAGAGGTCCGCATCTAAGAAATGGGATATTCATGCAAAGGTGATTGAGAACACCAAGAACATTAGTTCAATGCCTTACCAACAAGTCTTCTCTCGAAAAAAAAGCCTATGAATTTGTAATTGATAAGAAATCCAAAAAGGTCGACAAAGAAAGATGATTCTTCATCGAGTAAGAATGTGGCTTTAAAAGCCAAAGATAAAACCAAAAAACTAGAGAGTTCGAGAACCCCCATGCCAAAAATCGATGAGCTTGAGGAAAAGCTAGCACTCGATGGCAAGGAGGTTTGATGAGACTTAATAGTAGATTTGGAAAATACAAAAACTATTACAGAACCACAAAACCGGAAGAAACCCGAGGACGATCAACCGAGAAGAAGAAGGACTGAAAGTCAAGGATCTTCATCCAAGAGAAAGGACTCCAAGTCCAAAGAAGAAAATGATCGATGATGATGATGCCAACAGATGTTATAATTGCGGAAAGAAAGGTCACTTCCAAAGATGATTGTCCAGATTTGAGTGCTAAGGAGAGAAGAGAAAGGCAAGCTAAAAAGAGATCGGAAGTTCTCTAGCAAAAAGGCCATGGTTGCGAAGAAGAAGAACGATCGAGGAGGGATCTAGCTCTTCGGATGAGATATTCTCGGACAAAGAAAGTGGTGACATCTTTCGATGGCCATTGAGGAGGTAAGCTCTTCTTTCTCTTCTTTGTTTGCTCCTACACTAGCACAAGAGTTTTCAAGTTCCACCGAAAAATATCATTTTGACTTTGATGGATTCTTTTGAGAATCGATGAAGGACTATCTTTGTTTTACAAGGATCGCTAAATAGAACTCAAGAGCGTAATAAGGAACCGAAAGTCGAAATCTAAAATGGAAAGACTCGGCAATAATGAAATCACTTCTCAATTAATGGGAGCTACCGATGAACCGGATGTTCGAAAGTACAACTCTCGAGAAAGAGAGAAGTTCGATAATGTCCCTAATCGAAAAAGCTAGAGAAATCCATCAAGAAATTGAGCTAATCGTAATCGAAGTTCAATGACCTCTCGAGAAGCATAAAACTCTACTGAATCGTGAGGATAGTGCATGTAAGAAGTTAACTTTATTGAATAAAGCATCTAATGTAATAGATGAAATTCAGAGTTATCGAGATCCGCCACTATAAAATCTGGATTGGGATACATTCCAAGGGAACCTCACAAGGTCATCCTCAATCTTCGATCTAGTAGCAAGAAGACTATCTTTGTAAAACCAAAGGGCACCTACACTTCAAAATTTGGAGTAATGCCCAAGGTTGTAGACAAGGAAAAGGACCTATGGTCTCGAGAAAAGCCAATGATCGGGTTAGAAAGCCCAAACCTCGGTGAAGGCTAGAAAACCGAAATCGATTGGAAAGTTTCGAGCAAGTACTTCAAAGCGTCAAAGGCTAAGAATGCAAACCCGAAAGGCTCCACATCAACCATCGAGAGGAATCCTCGATGAGAAACGCCAAAGAGACATTCTCAATCAAGAGACCAAGTCCTCGAGATAATCGAAAAGACCCAGATTTCAAAGATGAGATAACCCGAACCTCACTTGCCTAAGGGTAAAGGTTATTTGAACCCAAGTCAACAAAGATTTAGACCAGCTGCACAAAAGCCTAAGCATCTGAACAGAAGACCTGAACCAAAGAAGAATTCAAAAGCCCACGTTCATGCTAAAGGTAGCACACATATACAGAAAACCGCTAAGGCACCCGAGTAGTGGATGTATATGTTGATGTTTATGGAAGACAAATTAGCCACTTTAAAGTGATTAGAGTTGTCGAGCGATTTGGATTCCGAAAGGTACAGCTAACCTCGTAGGACCCTACACAAATTGGGTACCTAAGAATTGATCTGTTTTTCAGGAGGAAAACAAGGGCACTAAGCTGATGAAAGATCACATGGCACTGATGAGCAGAGACGAAAAAGCTCCTGATGTATGGTATCTTGACGGTGGATGCTCAAGACATATGACAGATTCAAGAAGATGCTCGGTGACTATGTTGAACAAAGAGGCCCACGAGATCACTTTTTGGAGATAACTCCAAGGGACGATCAAGGATATGGAACTTTGGAAATCGACTCGATTCATATCCATGGTGTTTCATATGTATCCGGATTGAAGCATAACTTGTCTTTGTCAATTAGCCAATTTCGTGATAAGGGGTTTCAATGTTGAGTTCTCCAAGAACTTATGTTTTGTGAAAGATGATACATCACGAAAAGTATTCTTGGCGGTACAAGAAAAGGGAATGTGTATCTTGGTCGATTGAGTTCAACTCCTAAAGATACATGTTTAGTTGCTAAAAGTTCAACAGATACCCGGTTGGTTATGGCATAAAAGAATGAATCACCTAAACTTCAAAACCCCGAACAAGCTTGCAAGATTAGCTCTTGTGAGAGGGTTGCCTAATGAAGTGTTCAAGAAGGAACACATTTGTGATCGTGCGAAAAGGAAAAACAAGTTAAAGCATCATTTAAAAAAGCAAAGTTGAAGTTTCTAACGAAAGAATACTTGATTATTGCATATGGATCTCTTTGGTCCTATAACACCTGTGAGCACTAATGGCGAAATGCACATTGGTAGTAGTTGATGACAGCTCGAACGGAAGAGCCCACCGAGTCAATCAAGATGTGCGTGCTCGAGACAAAACAGACGAGCCGACTTCAGATTCAAACCGAGGATATGCCAACTCAGGCCTCGTAACCCTCTCGATGCAAACCGAGGACTGACCGCCAAAACTTCGATCTTTGCTAAGGCTCGGGGAGGCGCGAATATCCTTGATGAGCTCTGAAAGGATCTACTTCTTGATCCCTTAGCGGATGTTTCAACCGAACCAGAGAGCCCAAGATGGAAGAAGGGAGAAGTTGAAGAAGGCGAGTGGAGGAGCAAGGGGGAATCTGCTTCATTCTTGACCGCTACCTTGAGCTCAAATTTCATACCCCGATCTGCAAGATGTTTTCTTGATTATTATGATAATCAGATTCATCCTCAATCGGACTCTTTCCGAGATGCTTGATATTCTTTGCATTCGAGGGGAAGACGGTGGAATGAGGAGACAGCCTTCTTCCCGACCGATTTCTCGGGGTTCGGAGGACAAAACTCGGGATGAAAAACTCCGATTTTGATGAGCTAGTTCGTAAGAAGTTGGGTCGAAAGGAGAGCAACCGAAGTTGGTGCCCGAGCAAATGGAGACAAATCTAAAGATGGAGATGGGGACCAATAGGGAGATGTTGAGAAGCGCCTCGGATGGAAAAGGAGACTTCGCTGTCGATCAACTGAATTGGTCAACCTCAGATCGGTTAGAACTCTTTCAGTACCTCTTTGGCACTATTAACAATTATGCCAAAGTTATGAAAGTCCTATCTTTAACTCAATTGTCCGATAAACAGATCGAGGCTTAGTTGAGACCGGAGCTCGGACAAAGCCGAGGCACAGATGATCGAGACAAAGACAGAGGTGCGTAAGATTCCCCGAGATTGATCTCACTCCTTGATGGAGAAACTTGAGAAGGTTGAGCCAATGATGATCAAAATTGCTCGATGGAAGAGACGTTGGCCAATCAAGCTCAAAAGATGGAAAGTCTTAGTCACTCTTCGGTGGTGCAAATTCAAAACACTCGACCACCCGGATGACCTCCATGGAAGAAAAGTTTGAATGAGAAGTTCGGAGGGAGTCAAGGCTGAGTTAAGTGATGAACTGAAGCAGAAACACCAGGAGAGTTCTGATTTCCTAGAGGTGAAACTGACAGAAAAGAATGAGGTGTTGATAAAGTTTGCTGTTGAGGAAATGAGCTCAATGCTCATGACCAAGATGACAGAGATGTTCAAAGAAGCACTATCTGGCCAGTTTGCCCACTTATCTGAAGAATTTTCTGTGGCCAAGAACCATCTAAGGAGGCTGGAAGACGAACAAGATCAGATAGTAGGAGAGATTCGCTGTGTGAGCAGCACTCTCCAGGCTTCTTCCAAATTACGGAGCCAAGAGGGAACTCACGAAGCTATCTCTCCAACGGATAGTTTTCAAAAGTGACGTTGGTGTATGCCTATAAATACTGGTGACCCTCTACATTGTAAGGTGACGGGAAATTTATACGCAACTCAAGAGCTCAAACTTATTCTTGTAAAAGTGAAAGCACTCGAAAAACTTAGAATTTCCCAAGTGCTTCGATATTGAAGAGAGCTCACTATACTAAGCCTAGCTTGATAAGATTTATCCAAAGCTTAGTCGAGATATCCTAACCCTTTGCATTGTGCTTCATTGTAAAGGATATCTCACCCTAGTTGGAAACCAACCGAGAAACCCCCAAAACCCTTGAGAAGGTAGTTGGAGTGTGTTTGTTGGTGAGAAAGAGTTGTAAAGAGTTAGTAAACTACGCGGAGTAGTCAGAAAACTCTAGAGGAGAAGTTAGTAAGCTACAGGGGTAGTCTGAAAGCTTGTGTGTGATTGAGTAAGTAAACTACGGAGGTAGTCAGAAAGCTCAAGGTCGGGTTGAGTAAGTAAACTACGTGGAGTAGTCAGAAAACTCAGGGCCGAGTTGAGTAAGTAAACTACGAGGTAGTCAGAAAGCTCAGAAGTTGATAGTGAATTTCTCTGAAGAGTCAGGGAGAGTGGACGTAGGAGCTTGAGTTTTTAAACCACTATAATTGCTGTGTTCTTTATTGTTTTCCTTATCTGTACTTAACTGTTGCATTAACTTGTTTTGAAAGCATACTTTTCACTGATATTCAGTTGGAATCAATCCACTGAAGTTGCATAAGTGAATCACAACCTAATCACTATTTCAATTAAGGGAAGGTTTTCAGCAAAGGTTAAAATGAGTATAATCTAAAGGGCCAACCATTCCGCACGACTGAGTAGCTAGAACAGATAGTTATCAAACTGAACTCTCTTCTGAGGATTCAGTAAGTTAGTTATCTGATCCAAGCAACTCAGGATCTCTGACACTCAGGACTCAGTTGGGATTATCTGATGTATCTGAAAGCAGCTCAGGATCACTGTCTCAGTAGACTTTGACTCAGAGCGATCTGTGCTTCTCAGAACCTAATCTTCAGGATTATCTGACCCAAGCTGACCTCAGTAAGAAAAAGTTTTAAAAACACTGAACACGTGTATTCCCCCCCATACACGTGTAAGACTCGTTTACACTGGGACCAACAAAAATTATCACTGTTTAAAAAATATTTATTTTTTAAATAATAATAATTTTTATACGCCACAGTGATAATTTTTTTAATAACAGTGATAATTTTTATATATAACAATAATACTAAAAAAATAGAGTTCACCGTGAATTCGAGTTCACACAAGTTTTTGTCAACTAATAAAGAGAACAAAAAAACAACATGCAGCATGAATTTAATTTGCCAAAAGTTTCTGTATACAAACTATCAGTGGCGTGCATATACAGTGTCACTGCTTAAAAATCGAGTATTTTTTAAATAATATAATGCATAAACATAATACTCCCTTCGTCCCAAATTTAATGGCACATTTGCCAAAAAGGTTCATGTTGGGATAATTTTAGTTTTGATTATTATGCCAAAACACCTTGTAATAGGACAAGCTAAGTTGTATAGAAAGTTTGTGTTTCTAGACTTAGTTTTATTTTACAGGTAACAAGTTGAGGGGGAACTCATCAATATAAGAAGGTGAGCTGATCAGATCAGGCGAGAAGAAATCAGAAAACTGAAATCAGAAGAGATGAACAGTAAAATCAAGAGAGATGAACAATGAAATCAGAAGAGAGCTGAAATCAGAAGAGATGAACAGTAAAATCAGAAGAGATCTGAAATCAGAAGAGATGAACAGTAAAATCATGAGAGATGAACAGTGAAATCAAAAGAGAGCTGAAATCAGAAGAGATGAACAGTAAAATCAGAAGAGAGCTGAAATCAGAAGAGATGAACAGTGAAATCAGCACACAAAAAGCTGGCAAATAAGAAGATGACAACACATATATGGATGTGACATAAATCTGCAAGCAACAATGCAAAAGGACAAAGAAAAGCTGGAAGACTATTAGTATGGATTTGAATTTACTCTCCAACGGTAAATACATTGCACTATCTTCGAAAGAAGATAATGGAGGATGCTGCAAAGTGAAGATTAAAGCCAAATATTCAAGCATCTCCATTCAAGAACACAGAGCATTAAATATCCAAATTTACCCAAGAGTGTTCTTCATTATATCTAAGCATAAATGTCATATCATAAGCTTAGAGAGATTTTCTCATCCTTAGCTTAAAGACTAAAACAATGTAAGGGAAAATCTCTCCTAGTTGGAAATAACACCAAACCCAAACCCTTTCTTGAGAAAAAAAATTAGTGGTTAAGTGAGGTAGTTGTTAGTGTTAGTGTCCTAGAGACAATCTATTGTAAGGACATAATACTCGATGATATTCAGTTTGATTTAATATTATAGTTCAATTAATATTAATGTATGGCAATACACTTGTTTGAATATTATGTTTGATTGTTTGCATTTATTCATACAAGTGTTCCCATGAGTCATTGTTGTCATTGAGGTTGTGAGAACTCAGATGACTTAAGCATGATTCACAAATAGCCCCGATCAAGGATCATCAAGAATGGAATATTGATGATACAATGGAGATTGGTGTGCGATCTGCATCATACTCTTAGAGAGTGTAGTAAGATCTCACTTACTACGAGATACTAGGTATCTCATGATGGATGCACAAATACCTTAGAGGGTATTGGTATACCCATCCGAGAAACCGTTTGATGTATTTCCACTATATGTGTCTACGGGTGTCTCGGTTAGTGGGAGCGATGCGATACTCCTTTGACTTGAGGTCAATACGCACGACATGTATGGAATGATGAACTTTGACCATGACCGACGCTTGCACCCTAACCATGGGTAGATATGGCTTGGATTGAGTTCATCACGAAGTACATGTGCGTGGTAGTTGAGCCAAGAATAAGATTCATTCCTCAAAGTGGATTTAGAGAGAATATTCATCTTCGCATCATAATTGGATCAAAGTCATCGGCCGATGCACGTCAACTTAGACTTTGTGGCTAAGTGTGACATACATGATCAATTAGTGATTTGAGATAAATTGATTAAGTTATTTGAATAGACATTTCATCATGTTCAAGGCTTAATCGAGTATTCGTGAATGAAAGGAGGAAATCGTAATAGCCCATGTTTCAGTTACAGGTAGTTGCACGTTTCTCGCAACGTACCTCATATATTGAGGATGTCTGATTTATTGTCTAGGGTTCAATTAAGACCGTTAGCTTGACTAATCGCTCGATATATGAGGGTCTATGGGTCACACAACAAGTAGTTCCCTTTTACGGATTATAGTTGATTGATTAAATGTTAAATTGGATTTAATGTTTAATTTATGGAGAATTAATTAATAATAGATTAATTTTGAATTAATTATTATTAATATTTAATTAAATTGGATTTAATTAAATAAGGATTCCCAATAATTATATTTGGAATATAATTATAGGATTTAATGGATATGGAAATAAATCGTAGAGATTTTCATATAAGGGAATTAAATCCGTGGAGATTTTATATGTGGGAAATAAATCTTAGAGATTTATTTAAATAAAGATTAGGAATTTTATTTCCCAATCAGGTTAGCTTAAGATTTAAGCTGGACCTTTCCTATATATACAAGCTCTTGAGAATTCACAAATGACGTTAATTTATATTTCTCCATAAAATCTAGAATAGAAAATTTCCTAGCAAATTCCGTCTCAGGTTCCGTCTCAGATTCAACGCTGACAAATCTGTGCAAGTCCGTGAGCGGGGATTACGTGGATACCATAGTAGAGAAATATGCATACGGTTTACTGTAAGATTTCTCTTTATGTTTATACGTAATCAATTATGCAATTCTATGTTCGTTGTTGGTGAACTATTTAATTTCGCTGCGCATGTATTACGTGTTTACGTGCCTCTAAATTCCAACAGTGGTATCAGAGCTTCATGCTCTTTATTAATTGCATAGTGTATTTGTTTTGATTTAAAAATTAAAAAAAAAATTAATCAAAACTAGGGCACGGCTGTTTAGAACAGACCGCACCCCTTGGATTTATTCTGGGGTTTTATGCTATGTTCCCCTTTTTGGTCTTGAGGACTCGTCGTCTTCATCGCCTCAGACCTAGGGTTTTTCTGGGCGAAAGCAATCGCCCCTCCGTCTCCCTGCTGCGCGCTTCCCGGCTCTGTGGGCGACCCGCGACGACGCTCGAGCAGGGCGGCCTTGTGCCGCAGCTCGCGTTGGTCAAGCGAACCCACTCCGCCGCATCGACGGATTAGATTCGCGATTGCGCGCTCGCTTCAGTCGCGATTCGCTGCGGTGGTCCCCTGTTTCGTCTCGTCTTGGTTGCGGTCACTCACGTTTCGTGTTGATGCGCTCCGATTCGTCTCGATTCGCGGTGGAGCGCCACCGTTTCATGTCGTCTCAAGGCGATGCTCCTCCACTTCTTTCGATTCACGGTGGCTCTTCCCTATTTCGATTCGATTCAAGGTGGCGCACCATCGAATCGATCGATCCCCTCGCTTGGGTGCCTCGGTTCTAACCCAGTTCGAAGGGGCAGCGGCTCCGCGCGCGTCCCTATGTAACACTCGCGGCGGCGAGTCACCCGCACGTGCCTAGCGGCGGCGGCGACTCGCGCACGCTTGCTGTACCAGTCGACTTTGAGTTGTTTTCTGTTTCTGGGTTCTTGCCTTCTGATTGATTACCTGTTGCATTCGATTGGGATGTTTGGAACTATTAAAACTGTGATTAATTGAAGTTGGAGCAGTTTTACGAATTGTTTGGAATAATTCTGATGTAACTGTGATGAACTATTGGACGTTTGATTAATGTTGGTTGACCCGCTTGGAAACGGTTTTGGAAACCGGGCGATGATGAGGGGAAGCACTATGCCGAAATTAGATTGTTGGCCAAACCCTTCCGTTCAACTTTAGAAGTGTGCACATTGAGCCCCTAACAATAAAATTAAATTAAATTTTGATTTTGGAAAATTAATAAGTGTTTATTTTTAAAATTGGATTATGATTAGACCAAAGATTAATTAATTGGATTAATTATTGAAAGTTAATAATTTTTACAATTAAATTTAAAATTGGATTTTAAATTCGGTTTTAAAAAAATTATTAAATCTCACTTGGTTAATTATTTTATTAGTTGGACTAATGACGGACTTGATTAATTAGATTAATTAAATGTCAAAATATTAATAATGAATTTAATTATTAAACTTATTTTAAAATTGATTTTTTAAAATTATGGTTTAAAGAATTAAACGAATTATTAATTCTCACTTGGTTAACGTGTTTAAATTAGTTAACGCATTTTACGTCCGCATTATAATTGTTTGGGTAGGCGACGCCCAATAATTATCGGACCATATTTATTATTTGGGTAGACGGCGCCCATATAAATGTTAGTCCGTGTAAATCATGTTTGGGTAGGCGACGCCCAATAATTGCTCAAATGTGATACAGATTAACATGTTGGATCTCGATTAAGCAATTAATACTCTGCCTTTAAAACGTTCCTCACTAAAATATGATTTTCACTAAGTTGAACGATGTCTTCCATCAAAATTAAAGGTAAACCGGAGATTTCGTTCCAATGAGTATTTAAGGCCCAAGTCTTTTGCTTTCGGATCTACATCTAATGGGACTTTTATAGGACACGTAGTGTCGCCGACGATGATTGTCAATCAACTCGACTTTGTTTCACCAAACCAAGTAGGGAAATGAAAGTCAGTGACATCCGATTAATAGGTTCAATCAACTAGGAGTTGCGCTTTTTTTGATTGGTTTGAGACCTACCAGGTTATCTTTGTGCGATGTCGATAAAGAGATATTGTAATAGTAGGAATGTGGATCCTAGTCCATTACAATTTATATTAGATATAGATTCGTATTCTTCCGATGAGGTCGTTGAATATGTGAAAATAATGGAGACAAAATAAACACTAAAGAAAGGTCATGTTTATTTTGATTCTTTGAATATTGATCATAAGAATTATGTGTTTTAATTCTAGTTTTATTTTTATTTCTCTTGGTTAGTTGAAATGTATAACTCTATTATTGAGATGTGTTTTAGAAACAAACAAATTGGCTAGGCCAAATTTTACGGATCGACATTTGAAACATGTGTTTGGTGCTAAAAGCAAAAAAAGATTGAAAGTCGTGTTGGACACGCCAATCCCGGTTACCCTTAAAATTTGGTACTCGGCGGCGTTTGGTTTGACGAAGAAGACTTCGGAGGAAGCATCAAAAGGATGCTTCCCGGGCTCGATGTGTGATGTTGCTTTAAGATGACTCCCGGTGCTTAAGGCAACATGAGAAAATGGGTCTCTTTTTAAAATGCTCAAGCATCCGAAGGATCTCTTTGATTACGAATCTCGCTTACGAGATTTATGAAGTGATGAGAGATCTGCTCAAATGCTTAGATTAGCTAAAGGAGAGAAGATTTCACCTCATGTGCTTAAGATGATAGGCCTAATTGATAAACTTGGTAATTTAGGCTTTGAGCTAAAAGACCAACGTTTTTTCATTATCTTATCCTCCTCCGCTTCCTGATTCATATTTTAGCTTCATTGTGAACTACAATATGAATAAGGCGGATCTTGACCATGCTGAACTTCTGGCGTGCTCAAGACTTTTGAGTTCACTATCACTAAGATAGTGTTCAAAAGAAGGAGCGGGTAAACAAGGATGTGTGCCTCTACTATGGGTATAAGAGGGCACTGGAAGAAGGACTATAAGATTCTGGTTGCTAAAAGGGAGGCACTTGGTGCTTCTGGCACTAGAACATGTATGTTTGTTATTAAGATTAACATGTCCACTAATAACGCTAACTGCTTGGTATTGGATACCGAATTTGGCTCTCACATTTGCACTAATGTGAAAGGGCTCATATGTTATAGGGCAGTTAGAGCGGGTGAAGTTGTCTTACATTTGGAAATGGAGCAATAGTTGCTACTGAACGTGTGGGGACTTATGTGTTAGACTTACCCTTTGGTTTTAGATTAGAACTTGATGATTGTCATTTCGTTCTTCCTATTACTCGCAACATTATTTTCATTCCTATGTTAGACATTGAGGGTTATTCCTTCCATTTTAGTGATAATAATTGTTAATTCACGTTGAATGGTGTGGTTTATGGGAATGTCCTTATGGTGAATGGTTTATACTTATTGCATTGTGGATACAATGTTCTTAATATTCAAAATAAAAGACTCAAACTTAGTAATCATGAAAACCCGACTTACTTGTGGCATTGTAGACTTGATCATGTAAACGAGAAAAAAATTGCAAGGTTAAGAAAGATAGACTACTTAACCCCATTCGACTGTGAGTCTTATGGAGATTGTGAATCTTATCTCATGGGCAAGATGATCAACAAACCCTTTTCTGGGAAAGGGGTGCATGCCAAAGAAGTTCTAGAGTTGATCTACAACGATGTTTGTGGACCATCACCCACTCTAGCTAGGGGTCACTTCGGATACTTCATCATTTTTACTGATGATTTCTCAAGATACGGATACGTGTATCTTATGAAACACAAATTCTAATCTTTTGAGAAATTCAAAGAGTTTAAGGTTGAAGTAGAGAAGCAACTTAGTAAGAGTATCTAGACCCCTCGATCAGATCAAGGAGGTCAATACCTTAGCCATGAATTCATTGATTATTTGAAGTTACATGGAATCCAGTCATAATGGACTCCTCCTGGAACATCTCAGATGAATGGTATGTCCGAGAGGAGAAACGGAACCCTGTTAGACATGGTAAGGTCCATGATGAGCTTTTCCTCTCTTCCGACATTCTCATGGGGATACGCATTACGAACCTCAATTTACATTCTGAATAGGATTCCATCTAAATCGGTTGAGCATACACCATATGATCCATGGTGTGGCAAGAAGCCAACTTTTACACACATCAAACATGGGGTTGCCCCGTGATTGTGAAAAGAATGCTTACCGACAAGTTGGAATCCAAAGGTGAAAATGGTTATTTTGTGGGATATCCTAAGGAAACTAGAGGATATTACTTCTATCTACCTGAGAAACAACCAGTGATTGTTTCTAGGCAGACCAAGTTCCTCGTAAAAGACTATGTCTTTAAGGAACAAGGTCGTAAGCTGATAGAACTTGAAGAAATTCAAGAACCACAAATTAACAAAGAGACTGAAATCTTGTCAAAGCAACATGACAAGGAATCAGTGGGAGCATTCAACAACTTTCACGGTGGGAGTCTTCACTAGGTGATCGTCTTTCAGCCAGTGGGAGTGTAATTGGAGTATGCTTGCCAGTGCAAGAACCTCCAAGTGGGCTGAATGAGAATGTAGGTCCCCGAATGGGTTTCGTGAGGGCAGAAGTCTAGAGGGGAGGGGTGAATAGACTTTTGAAAACTTTTTCGTGCAGATCAGGTGTGGTTGCAGTTTGCCTAATCATAGTGCAAGTGAATCAGTTTGGACTGATATCCAACTTACTGATCGTCTGAGGGCAGATCAGTTCGGTGTCTATCAGTTTAACTGATTGTGCGGAAGCTAGTTTATACCCGTGTGAAAAACCAGTTTATAACAAATCAGATTTCGAAGCTATTTTCAATCTGATGACTATGGAGTCAATATGATCAGATCAGTAGCTTGGTGCTAGCTGATCCTAACTCAAAATATGTATGCAGATTTAATCAAGTTGTGTGCAATAGTGTAAAGCAGTTAATCAATCAGGTAAATGCACACAAGATTTATAGTGGTTCAGACAACCAGTCATACGTCCACTCTTCCCTATCACAAGGGGCACCAACTTAACCAACTTAACCAACTGGACTTAGATTATTGTGTTAGTCCAACACATTACACCAACAGATATTTATAGAGTTCTCACTCAACCGATCCCAGAAATTAGAACTAGAAACCCTAGTCTGAAATCTTGCTAAACAAACTTAACCTAACTTTGGGTTTTGGGTAAGATTTGTTGTTTGTTCCAACTTTGAAATCTATCCTAGTATTTAAGTAGTTTAGCAGCTAGAGGATGAGATTTTTGTGCTAAGAACTATGGGATGAACACTTAGAAAAATAATCTTCAAGGTTGTGTTCTTCGTGCGGAAATTTGGCTATAGTATGAGCTTCTTGATAATTTTCGTGTCTTCACTCTGAAGAGGAATCCCATATTTATAGACCCCGAAATCAAAGAGCCATTGGAGAGCAATTTGAATTTCCGGCTATATTTGGTAGATATGTAGGATTTGATGTGACGAACTTCAGGGACGGCATGGCCGAAAGCATGGATAGTTATCTTTTATAGTCGTTTGACCAAGCAGCACCAAATCCCGTATTGTCGGCTCCGTTCATACGTGTCTTGTTATTATTGGTTAACAAAAACACTTTTCAGTGTTTGTTCTACCAACTAAAGTTGACATTCTTCTTGTTCAGATAAAAAACGTATGACTTGGTGAAACATCGGTTACCACCTGATGTGAGCTGACCTGATCAGACTACCTGATAGAGTCTTCTGGTGCCAGTTGTCTTAGCTCAACTAGCAGACTCGGTTGATGTAGGTCTTCTGGTAGTCATCTGATCTTCAGGTCTTCTGAATTTGAGCTTCATGATTTCACTCTGATCATCTGACTTTATCAGATTGTCTGATCTTCTGTCTTTCCCTTGCCTTCTGGCCTTCTGACTTCAGCTGGTCTTTTGTTCTCAGCTGGTCTTTAGATCTGACCTATACATATTGAGTTCCCCCTCAATATGTGACCTATCTTATACATCAGTTGTTCTATACAATAATTATCAACTGGTCATCTTAGCTGGTATTAAAAACATCAGTCAGCTAACATGTCTGACTGGTCCTATTACATGTGTTTTGGAACTTTCATCAAAACTCTAAATTTCCCAACAATTTCCCCCTTTTTGATGAAACCAAAACACTTGAGAACCAACACAGTTGATAAATATAAAACAGTAAAGAACACATAATCAGAAGACAATGAGATTTTGTCTTAGGATCAGAAAAAGAATAAATTTTTCATTCATCAGATTTATCGATTACAAGTTACATCAGAAAAGTTTGAGTTTAAATTCAGCTGATCCTAAACAGTCTTCTGATCTTTAATTTCTTGGCTTATATCCCTCTGGCATTTCTCGTTGATTCTGAGGAATGTTGAATATCCGGTATAGCTTCCATTTGACATCATTGATCTGCTGAGGATCAGTTATGCGAGCTTTGTTCAGGATGTCAAAATAGAACCTTTGAAATGCCAGTCTGTCAAATGAGCCATCTGCCTTCTTCGAGTAGTCCATCACGTCATACTCTTGACGAGATATTCTCACATTGATTATTCTGGCCTCATTTTCCAGATATTTTAGAAAATCTGGGTGCTTGTTCTCCAACCAGTTGATAAATTCCGCATCTGGTGATTCTTCTTGTGGCACTAGGTCCAGAACAAATGCATCCAGAAGCCATTCACTTCTGATCTTATTCCATTCCTCGAACCTATCAGCATGAGCAGCAGTTTTCAGAATGATTTCATCAACTCTTGCTGGCAACTGAGGTTCTGCTCCAGATTTTCCGGCTCTGCCTTTCTTCGCCCTCGATCTGTATTTCTTTTTCAGGTCTTCTGCCTCTGCCAATTTTTCTGCCCTTCTTTTTTCTTCACTAATACGAGCTTCTTCAGCAATCTTCTCCTTAGTCAGTTTCTCAGCCAGTTCCTTATCGGCCTGTATCTAGCTAACTGTGTTTCTCGTGACTCTCTTAGTTTGAGTGGCTGGTACAGGTTTCGATGTCCCAGCACCCGCAGCTAACTTTCTTGCCTTTGACTTCTCCATCTTCCCAGAAACTTCATTAGCAAACAGATCCAGATGGTCTAGTCTCTGGCCATAGGATTCAACTGTCTGAATCAGTTCTTCTGTTGTTCTGATGAAGTCAGTTGGTTTCTCAACCTGTCCTTCCCCCTTTTTGGTTTGATCAAAAAGAGCATTGTGGTGGGAAGTCAGAGATCCAAAGCTAACTGATATGGCCTTGTTAAGATCTTCAACAGATAAACCTTGAGCTTGAGTAGATAGATTTTGAATCTTTGAGATCAGCTCAGTCTTGACAGATTCAACGACAGTATAGAGGGTAAGAATGAGTTTATCAAGTTTTTCTTCAGTCATTTCAAGCTTTTCAGTGACCATCAGAAGAGAAACTTGTTGTTGATCAACCTGGACTAGCTTGTCGTCAACTGTTTTCTTAAATTCAGTAGTCAGGTTGGTCACGGTTTGAGAGAACTGATCTTTGATTGCTTCAATCTGGGAAATAGCCAATTCCCGTTGATCCGTTATTTCTTTGAGGCCAACCTGCCTCTGATCAGCTATTGTGTTGCTAACTTCATTAGCCAACACTCCCTCAACTTCTTCTTTCAGAAGATCTTTAAAACAAGACCTGATTTCCTTAAGTTGATCAGTGGTGATGTGTGTTGCAGGAATATTTTGCAGCACCTGATCATTTCCAGTTGTTTGCGCCTCCAGTGGCTGGTCATGAACTGCAGCACCAGTTCCACTATCATCGGTAACTCCCACATCCTTCATAGGATCATCTTCCTTAGGAGTTTCTGCAACAGCCTCCAGTTCAACTTGTTCAATTATTCCCAGCTTTCTGTGGATCAGAGCTTTGATCGCTTCAGCAGTTATCAGTTCAGCTGGTGATCCTACGTGAGCAGATTTCTTCATGTATAAATCAAAATCTGCGAACGCATTAGCACCTTCCATCTGTTCAATAATGATCATAAAATTTAAGAAGTTCTTCAAACGAAGATCTTTCCAGGTCAGGATCTCCATTACTTCTTCCCGAATAACAGGATGGGCTTCCAACTCTGGGTACAACTCATCAATTTCGCGTTCAATTCTCATTCTGAGCATTTTTCCGGTGATGGTTTTGGATGATCTGGACTCAGGAATCAACTGTTCAGATAGACCAGGTTCAGGTTGATGAGATGTAAAGGGTTCTGGTGGCGTCTGAGTAGCTGGACGTTGGCTGATTGGCTGAATCTGCAGAGGTTCGGCAGTAGGGTTGGGTTCTGTAGCAGCTCTTGCAGCCGGTTCTGCAGCAGGTGATCTTACTGGTTTGCGAACAGGTGAACTTTCAGGTTTGTGAGCAGGTGAAGGAGAAGGAGAGATATGCTCAGTAGCTAGAAGTCTGAGTGGTGAATTAGCGCGAGATTGGGGTGATGGAGATCTTTCATCCCTTGCTCCTCCCTCTGATTGCTCTGGCGAGCTCTCAACTTGGGAAGCCTGCCTGTCTGATTTTTCAGCTGATCTCTATGGTGCATCAGGCTGATCTGGCGCTTCATCTTCTTCTAACTCTTCATCCAGAAAAAGAGTCATGGCGGTCTGTTTTACTTTCTTTGGCCTCTTCTCCTGAGCCTTTACCAGTTTTCTCTTCTTCTTTTGAGGAGCATCAGTTGCAGACGTAGTTGCCTCCTTGTTCTTCACTTTCTTAGTCTTAGGGGAAGTGAGCCGCATATCATCATCTGTCGGCCCATAGATGGCAGTTGTGGTTGAGAGAAAAGCCTTGTAGGACTTCAGCTCGTTCTGATCCCATCCAGCATTGGGCATCTTGTCCTTCATAATGACTGCTACTTTGTTGAGATTGTTGATTCTCTTCTTCAGATAGACTTGTCTCTGTTCACTAACTCCAAATTTGTCATGTTCTTGGAGCAGAATAGCCTTCAGAAAACCATGCCAATTAATATTTTTGGCTCCATCGATAATAACAGCCATACTATACATTTTGACAACTGTTAATCCATCTGGGCTGAAAGAGATACCAAAAATAATTATTTTTGACAGAATGTCAAACAACAGACGGTATTTCCTTTTCAACATAGGCCTGACAAAGCCTACGGTCTGGTGTTTATCAGCCTCTCTGAAGAGTTCATTCTTGATCAGTTCGTCTTCATTCTCCCTGTAGTGAGCAGGAGAGATTTTTCCTTTGGGCAGGTTGAACAGTCGAGTTATATCAGCATTTGTAAGTCTGATATCCTCTCCATTTACTGAAGAAATCAGTTCTTCTCTAGGATTCTCCGTGTCCACCTTCAAATTCCTCAAGAATTCTAGTGCCTCATACTGCATTACTGGATTGCAGTGAGCAGCACAGTATTTTTCGAGATCGCACCTTCTCAGAATTTGTTCCACCTCCATTGATTCTGGATCCCGTGTAACACCAAACCTTACAAATTTGTCTTCAACAATTTTGGTTGCCAAATCCGCATAGTTACACATAATTTTGCCTAATCCGTGAGTAGCCATCTACAATAAGATAGACTCGATTAAAATTTGTGCATAACCATAAAGATATCACATATTGATTATCAGACCTAGTAATTGATGGATACATACAGATACCAAGAGATGATAAGGCATAACACATGATAGCATAAATAGACATAATCTATATGATCAATGAATTTTAGGAAAGTAATTCATCAAATAACCAGAAATTACCAGATTCTACTTTTTGATTTTGAAATAGGTTTAATCGCAAGAAACACTTTAAAGCGCATGAGTTTGCAGAGAATAAATCGCAAGAATTTTGAGAAAAGTATTCTGGTAGGGTTTTGATGAAGCTTATAAAAGGAAGGAGGGAAAATCGAGACTAGAAGATCAAATGTTTGAAAAGGATAAACGATCCAGATTGAGCGGTTTTGATCGTGTGGTCAGGATATGCACGCGCGATTGCCTTTTGGATTTAAAAACACATTTAGTGGCATTTAATACATATACACTACGTCCGCATTAAATACTTTGCAGGGTATGCATCACAAAAGTATGTGTACAGTAAAGACAAATATTATCAGATAATTTCAGATGTGTAAGCAATAAACAAAGAAACAGAAATGCGTATCTGGTTGACTGATATTGTAATCAATCAATACCACTTGAATTCTGTTTGTACCACTTGTTGATCTTAGTTTTCTGCCTAATCCTTATAATTTCCCAACTGTCCCGTTTAACTAATCCGTTCCACTTTGCATCTGATATTCCCTTTTCTGATCCTTCCTGATCAGTTGAAGTTCCCCCTTCAACTGTTATCTCTGATTACTTATTGACTGATTTATCTGATTTGTTGAGGTATCATACTCAACTGATCTTCCTCATATAATCAGTCTCTTATCTAATAAGATTTTAGTTGACCTAATCTGATTCTACTCAGACCAAGTCAATTCTTGGGATAAGTGTTACCGCCAAAACTTAGTCTTGGAAAATCGGAGAGTCGTCTCGATTCCCTAAGTTGGCACGATTTGACATTCGTAATAATAGTCTGGATACTTTGGGATATCAATCGCCGTAAGCTTATCCAATCATCAGTCGCGTGTTTCCTACGCGTTGTCCTTGCGGTGCCAATTTCTCTAAAAGGCTTTGAGAAATCACATTTGCACTTGCACCCCTGCTTGGCCTCTATAAATTGGACCAATGATTTACACAACATAACCCATTCACCATACTTATCTTCTTTAAGTTTTGTAAACCATGTATTCCGGTGAACCCTTATTTCAGGTGAAACTTCCGGCAAAAGCCTTTAACCCTTTTCAAATGATTTCAGCTTCTCAAATCAACCCTTTGCGTCCCTTATTACTGCTTTCATCGTCATCGAAGATTACACATATGATTATTGCCAAGCTTCTCTACCACCGAGGCGGCGGATCTGCTATCGCAAATGAGAAGACACTTCTCCTAACCGTATGCACCTTGTGTGCCTATCGAGATGACGGAATTAGCATCAACAGACTCAGTCTGATACAAAACATGAGTTTGGTATTCAATCTTGATCAGACAACAGCTGATCATCGTATATCAAACTCAATATTTGCATGTGACACTTGTGGCCATGTGGTCTTTGCACCACATCTTTGGCACTTGTGTCCCATTTAACAGCTGGAGAGCCCATTGATTTTAGGACTAGGGGCTCCTGGCTTAGAAATCCTTCAATGCCGCTCTCGCTCCCCACTCTGAAGCTCTGAGGGTGGCTTTAGGATTATTTCAAAGCCTCTCACACCCCTTTTAGGGTTGGGGGAAAATGGGAGCATCAAGCTCTAAAATCTTTAAAGCCTCTCTCCCCCCTTTCTAGGGTTAGGCTTAGGGTTTATGATTTAAGGTTTATGTACTGACCTCCGGGTCCTTTTGTACTTGTAACTTGTAATGTAAATTCGACCTCCAGGTCTTTATTAATGAAAAGTTCTATTATTTCATTGTTGTGTATTTTCTGTTTCCTTATGCGATTGAAGCTTTAATCTTATGTAACTTGCTTGTTGAACATTAGCTTAATCGACTTACAAAGTATGAAACAACCAAACTGATCAGTTCCGTTAATCTGATATGCCTTAATCTGATAAGTTCCTTGACTGAACTGATAAAGCCTTCTCTTATCAGTTCCTTGACTGAACTTCTGATCAGTTGAGATACCTAACTCAACTGATCTCTCTTAATCTGGTTAGTCTCTTAACCAGCTGGTTCTGGAGACCAGTCCACCAAACATTTCTGGTGCATTTTCTCCAAGATCCAGAAGCCCTAGCTCATTGCATAATTCTCTGAATCTGATCTCAGCTAGTAGCTTGGTTAAAATATCAGCTTTCTGTTTATCAGTATGGATCTTTTTCATTCTGATATTCTTCTTTTCAACATGATCTCTTATAAAATGATGTCTGACATCCACATGCTTGCATCTTGTATGTAGAACAGGATTTTGAGTGATTGCAATAACACTATTACTGTCACAGAATATAGGTACGTTCTTAGCTACAATGTTATAATCCCATGGCCGACTAAGCCGAGGCGATTTGGGATCAACAACTCCTGCAGACCATATATTCTACTTGATTAGTAGATGTCGCAACCGATGTCCTTCTTTTTTGAAAACCAAGAGATCGGGTTTACTACCTACAAAAACCGACATGAAGTTGACTTCTGTCAATTACAAACCTCCATAATCGTAATCGAAATACCCACTAAGCTCTAGATTATCATCTGATGGGTAAAATAAACCAAGGTTTACTGTCCCCTTCAGATACTTAAGAATCCGCTTAGTTGCTTCCAGGTGGCTTTGCATTGGATTTGCCTGAAATCTGGCACATACACCTACTGCAAAAGTGATATCTGGTTTCTTTGGCGACGGTATAGTAAAGATCCAATGAGAGCCCTATATTCTTTTCGATTAGTTTTCGACCATTCTCTTACGGATCCATCTTGAATCCAATCATCATAGGAATTTCGCTTCCTTACGCTTTTGAACTCCAAACTTAGCCAACAAACTCCTAGTGTACTTCTTTGGCGGATGAATATCCCTTATGTACTTTTGCTTAACTTGTAGACCCGTAATTCATTCATCGACCCATCATGGACATCTCGAACTTTCCTTGCATCGACTTTTTTGAATTTATCACATAAACTCTTGTTGGGAGATCCAAGATGATGTCGTTCACATAAATCCGAACCATCGTAATGTCTTCTCCATCTTCTATTCTCAATAAGGTTCATCCCACTATTCCTTTAGTGAAACCACTTTGCCTATCAAGAACTGAGAGTGTATCATACCAAGCTCGAGGAGCTTGTTTTTGAACCATAAAGAGCTTTTCTTAATCGGTACAACTGGTCGCCTTTTTCAAAGCCTGGAGGTTGTTCAACATAAACTTCCTCAGCTAGTACCCCATTTAAGAATGCACTCTTTACATCCATCTGATACACAATAAACCCTCCGTAAAGGAGATATGCCGTAAAAGCAGTGAATGGCTTCGAGACGAGCGATCGCAAAGGTCTCATCATAATCAATTCCTTCTGATTGTGAATACCCCTTAGCAACAAGTCTTGCCTTATTTCTGGTTATGAGATTATTCTCATCTCTCTTGTTCTTGAATACCCACTTTGTGCCAATCACATCTTGATGGGTTGGTCTGTCCACTAGTTTCCAAACCTGATTCCTCTCAAACTGTTCCAGTTCCTCTTGCATGGCTAGAATCCAGTTTGCATCTTGTAGAGCTTCTTCTACTTCAGTTGGTTCCTTCAAAGACATATAACAATAATACATGGCACTTTCACCAATCTGATGTCTAGTTTTGACTCTATCAGATGGGTCTCCGATGATCAGATCAGTTGGATGATTGGTTACCCAGGTACTTCTTTTCTGATTTGCATCAATTTGGAGAACATCATCCTCTTCTGATAGTAGTTCATTACTAGTGATTGAGAGTGGTGCAGAATTATGATCCACTTGAAATGGACAAGTCTCAGCTGATGTTGGACTCATCATGTGCTGATGTCTGTCCGTAGGAACTTCAGGTGTTCTCCCTGAACCAGATGGTTCAGTTGATATTGTCTCAGTTGTACCAGCTTCTTCATTGACAGTTGTACGTACCTTAGGGTATGATTGACCTGGTGAATCAGCAGATCAAGTTCTGGAATATACACTATTACGTGTTCTGATCCTTTTTCCTTGATACTTAGCTTATCCATTTTTTGTGCATTAGGTACCGGTTGATCTGGTACTGCTTGTTCTGAGGCAGATTTCTCTTGTCAGAAGATGTCTCATCAAAGACCACATGAGGTGTTTCTTCCACAACTAGTGTTCGCCTATTGTAAACCCTGAAAGCCTTGCTGGATGAGGAATATCCTAAGAATATACCCTCATCTGACTTGGCCTCAAAAGTCTTCAACTGACTCTTCTCATTGTTGTGTATGAAACACTTGCACCCAAAAACATGGAAGTAAGAAACACGAGGTTTTCTACCCTTCCACAGTTCATAGGGTTTTTTGTAGTGAGCCTTAGTCAGAGAGCATCTGTTCTGAGTGTGGCATGCAGTATTGATGGCTTCTGCCCAGAAACGGCTTGGTGTTGCATGTTCAGCTAACATAGTGCGAGCAACTTCTTTGAGTGTTCTGTTTCTCCGTTCTGCTACACCATTCTGTTGTGGCGTTCTTGCAGCTGATGTCTCATGTTGTATACCAAACTTAGTGCAAAAATCAGTAATAAAGAATTCGAAATTTCGCACCTTTATCCGATCCGATTTTCACTATATCTTGACACTCTTTTTTCGTTTTTGTAGTTTCTTGAGCAAATTTCGGGTATCTTTGTTGTTGTCTCATTCTTCTTATACAAGAATACAACCCGGTAAACTTGGAATAATCATCCACGATTACGAGTATATTTTCGTCATTGAGATCGACCGGTGTAATCGGTCCAAATATCCATATGGAGCGATTGCAATACTCTATTTGATCTTTGGTCCAGGATTCCTTGAATGAGGCTTTAACTTTTTTTCCCTTTCCGACATGCGACACATGTCTGATCCTTAGAGAATACCTCATTCTGAAGACCCTCAACCAAGGACATCCTTGCTATCTTGTTAAGAGTTTTAAAGTTCAGATGACTCATTCTTTTGTGCCAGAGCCAACTGCTACCTTTTGAACTCTTAACAATCAGGCATGCATTTCTTGGACAACTGTTCCAATCTGGCAGATAAATCGTCGTACATTTTCTTGAACCAGTTAACAAGATCTGTTGAGTAGCTCGATTCTTGATAGTACACTGATCAGTCGAGAACTCAACACTGAATCTGTTGTCGCAGAATTGTGAAACTGATAACAGATTATGCTTTAAACCTTCGACATACGAGACTCCAATAACATGTACATCATCATTGTCTAAAGTTCTGAATCCTCTGGTAAAACCAAAGTTATCATCACCAAAGAGTACACGTGGGCCTTCTTGTTCTGTGTAAGAGCTAAGGAGATGTTTGCTTCCAGTCATGTGCCTTGAGCATCCACTATCGATGTACCAGATAGTTGCTTGTACACCTCCTTTGTTGGCCAATCCCAACCGCGAACCTGCAATCAAATCAGGCTTTAGGTACTCCTTTTGGATTGAGTCCTGAGGGGTTAGAGTTGGTTTTAGAGATCCATACAAACAGGGCACTTCTATTGTAATCAGATAGATCAGAAGGCCTGATTTGTCTCCCATAAACATCTACATAATCATACATCTCTTCATATGCATTCTGATCAGTATGATTATTTGTGCGAGCCTTGGGTGAATCAGAAGACTTGGAATTTTTCCTTGCAGTTTGTCTTCTTTTAACCCAGTGGGGCTCAGGTGCAGTAGCCCTAGGTTTTTTATTATAAGGGTAGGTACGACTGCTACCATTAAAAGATTCGTATCTTTTTGGCATAGATGGTCTTAGAAGTTTACCTTTAGCTTGCTTGTTAGGCAGCTGACCCTGATTAGGTTTCATATTAGATTTCCCCCTGAGAGGTTGTCTTTTCTGATACCTAATCTGCTGATCAGGTTGAGGTCTCCTCAGAAGAACTGGGTTCTTCTGTTGGCTCCTCGGCTGATGCTTGTTCAGTTGGGGACCATTTCTGTTCCCTTTCTGATTAGGCACTTGCCTTACTTGTTCAGCAGGTATATTTCCTTTATTAGATACAAATTTTGTTTTATGTGTATCTATATCAGAAACTCGTTTGATTACACCTCTTTGAAGTGAATCAGATGGGGCTTTTGAGGATGTAGAAGGGTTTTCATACCCAATTCCCTTCTTATTAGTTGTCGTTCGAAAATAGTTGTTCATATCCTGAACGGTTTTAGAAGATTTCGTAAAAACCTGTATTTTCTTACGTAAACTATCCTCAGTTAATTTTAGACTCTCATGTAGTCGGAAGAGTTCATCAAACTTGGCTTATAAGATTTTAAAATCATCAGCTTACTGTTTATTGATAGCTAGTTGTTCCTTAATTTGCTTCTCCTGATCAGAAGAATTAACTTTCAGAACTATCAGTTCTTCAGTTATCTTCTGAGCAGCTTCAGCTGATTTTAGTTCAGCTGCTTTACTGCCAGCATTTTCCTTAGCAAGCTGAGTATTTTCAATCCTTAGCTTATCATTTTCGGCTTCCACTATCGTATAAGTGTCTACTGCGTTAGAGAGATCATCAAGCAATTGCTCAGAATAGAGCTGCAAGTCAATCTCTCCAGCAGGTGTGCTAATCATAGCTGGTGTGGAAACTGAAAGAGCAGAAGGTTTAGAGGTTACCTCAGATTGGTCTTCCTCCTTAGCCATCAGACAGATTTCATCATCAAAAGAGAATATCAGATCATCGTAGTGGTAGAAATCATCAGCGTTACTTATCAAACAGAAATCTTCTACACATGAGTAGCCTGAATCCTCAGAAGGCAGATAAGAATCATCAATTTCAGATGTATCAGCAACCATGGCTTTCCTGCCTCTATACCGTTGCTCTCCTTTGTTCCGCTTCTCTTCTCTTTCTTTTGGTGTCAGGTTTAGGCAATCTGCGCTGTAATGACTTGGTTTCTCACAGTTGAAACACGCTCCACGATCCACGGAACTTCTTCTGCCAGGTGAGTCATTTCGTCTGTAGAATCTATCAGATGACTTTCCTATTTGCCTGTAATTAGAATTTCTTCTCTCAGATCTGTTGTCTCTTCTTTCATTAGATTGATCATCTATTTTCTTATCTTCTCTGCGATCCTCCCTATGATCATCTCTTCGGTCATTTGATCTGGTCCTTTCTGGAGATTTGTCAGTTGGTCTCCTATCTCTTCCTCTGCTGTTTTGATAATCCCTGTAAAATCTGCGATACTTACCAAGTTGGATGTTAGATTTTTCAAGTTTTCTGGTTAGCAAAGCAATCTGTTCAGTTTGGCTTATAATATTTCCAACAGGTTCAGTAGACTTTGAGTTGCTGCTGGTTGCTTTGAATGCAACTGATTTTGATGTGGCAGGTGTGGCTTAAACAGGCGACTCGTCTTCTTCTTCTTGCCCTCTTTCGATCAGATCGAACTCATGGACTTTAAGACTCAGGAACAGGTTGCTTAGCTTCATCTTAGCAATATCTTGACAATCCTTTATTACTATGACTTTCATATCCCACTTCTTAGTCAGAGATCTCAAGATTTTGTAGTTGATATCTTTATCTGACATTTCTCGTCCAAGTTCCCGCAGTTTGTTGACTGACATGGTGATTCTTCCATCGAGCTCATTGATGGTTTCATTTGGTAGCATCTTAAGTTTCTCAAATTTCACCAATTCGGCTTGCAGTCTGCTATCTTTAATCAGATCATTTCCTACACACATTTCAGCAAGCGTATCCCACATCTGTTTGGCTGTCTTGAGATACTTTATCTTTTCTCTGGTTATCTTGTCCATGGTCTTCATGATTATGTGCCTGGCTATCGTATCCAGAGTGTACAACTTTCTCTCTTCAGCATCCATCAGGACACGACTCTTTCTGACAAGACTTCCAGCTGGAAAATCTGGATCACCTCCAACAGCTGGGTTGTCGTGATAGATGATGATGGGTCCTCGTTCAAGAACTTCCATCATCCTGCTTGATGGTCCCGATTTTAGAAAACCCATTTTGCGCGTGCGGAAGCAAACATTTCATGAGATGCATATAAAAACAAGGGAGAGGGCAGAGTGATTACAGATTTTTCCGTTTTTAAGAACATGTGTGTTGTTTTGCTTATAATTGAATGCATATGGCAAGTAAGAGCATAAAGCAGAAAAAACACACGATTTTATAGTGGTTCGGACAACTCGTCCTACATCCACTCTTCCCTTCATGGGGCACCAACTTAACCAACTGGACTTAGTTTAACATGTTAGTCCAACACCCAACAGATGGTTACCGAGTTCACACTCAAACGGGACTTATCACCCTCACGGGATTGCCTACCCTCCCTTTCGGGATTGCTAGATGTTTAGCGAGTTCACACTCACCTACAAACTTAACCGACTCTTGAGTTTGGGTATAAGATTGTTTGGTTTCCAACTAGGTTGAGATTTTCCCTTACATTTGTTTAGCCTCAATGCTAAGGATGGGAAAATCTCTCTAAGCTTAGGATAGAGCATTTGTGCTTAGATCTAGGGTAGAACACTTTTGAATATATGTGTGTATTTCTTGCTCTGTGTTCTATGGTGGGAATGCTTGATGATTTGGCTTGATGGATGTTTCACGCATTTTTCCACACCTGATAATGAGGGAATAACTTGTATTTATAGTGTGGATTTGAATGTTACCGTTGGAAGGAGTTACATTCAAATCCATACTATTCTGTAGCTTTTTGCAGCTTTTCCAGGCTGGTTGTCTTCCTCTCATTGGTCCTCGTCGAAATTTGAATCTAACTTTTATATTCTTGAGGATCTTCTCGAGTCTCGGGTTTATCGATCCTCGGCTTCTTCAAACTCGGGCTTCCTTGGACTCGGGATTCTTGATTCAAAGAGACTTCTCTTGGCCGGACCTTATACGATCGGGCATCTTGACACTCAGCCGACCGAGTTGATTCTTCGACTTCGAGACATCCCGACCTTCAGTCACTAGACTTTCGAGCTAACTAATCATCGATAGCGTTACGATTCTCGGTGAACATGACTTGGATGACTTCTCTTACGATGACTTCTCGCTTTGTCTGGTATCTGATTTACGGTTTTCGATGTCGATTTCTTCTACTTTGATCTGATCGGCTCACATGATCGGATCGATATAGCATCAGTCGACATATCGGTTTATCTGCATCAGTTAATTACATCGAGTTAGCATATTAGGTTAGCATATCGGGTTAGCTTATCGATCTCGATCACGTCGATCTCGTCGATCTCATCTACGCTTTTTCGAACTATGACCTCCTCTTGATCTGGTCATCCGCCATCGATCCGGTCTTCGATCGGTCATCTGGTCATCGATCCGGTCTTGACCGAATCTGTTCTAGTCATCTGATCATTTGACCTTCTGATTCTTCTGATCAGCTGGCTTAGCTTTTCTTTTCTTCTAATTTTGCTCAGCTCATCAGTTAACTCCGGAACTCATCTTACTCATCTGATCTCGATCAGTCTCGTCTGCAGCCTCGTCTGATCTTGATCATCTACGTCTGATTTTGTGAGTTCCCCCTCAATTTGTTCTCTCGTTCCCCCTCAACTTGTTATCTGTAGATTAGCTTCAAAAACACAAGTTGATAATATTTTGGCATAATTCATCAAAACTAAATTATCCCAACACTGTTGCTTAATGATCCCAGATGGTTGCTCATGTATATCGTCCAGTCTGCATACTCATCAATGGAAAATTTAGGCAAATCATGATACATACCAGAAGTATTATCCATGCTGATCGTGAGTTTAAAAACATATGAGATTTGAGAAGGTTTTTCAAGATCAGTTCAAGTGACCACAAAGGTTCTTCCTCAAGAACCGATGATATTCAAAGCCAGTGGTCTGTAGAACCACTGCTCTGATACCACTTGTAGGTCCCAAACAGGGTTTCGTGAGGGCAGAAGTCTAGAGGGGAGGGGTGAATAGACTTCTGAAAACTTTTTCGTGCAGATCAAGTGTGATTACAGTTTGCCTGATCAGAGTGCAAGTGAATCATTTTGGACTGATATCCAACTTATTGATCGCCTGAGGTCAGATCAGTTCGGTGTCTATCAGTTTAACTGGTTGTGCGGAAGCTAGTTTATACCCGTGTGAAAAACTAGTTTATAACAAATCAGATTCCGAAGCTGTTTTCAATCAGATGACTATGGAGTCAATCTGATCAGATTAGTAGCTTGGTGCTAGCTGATCCTAATTCAGAATATGTATGCAGATTTAATCAAGTTGTGTGCAATAGTGTAAAATAGTTAATCAATCAGGTAAATGCACACAAGATTTATAGTGGTTCGGACAACCAGTCCTACGTCCACTCTTCCCTATCACAAGGGACACCAACTTAACCGACTTAACCAACTAGACTTAGATTATTGTGTTAGTCCAACACATTACACCAACAGATATTTATAGAGTTCTCACTCAACCGATCCCAGAAATCAGAACTAGAAACCCTAGTCTGAAATCTTGCTAAACAAACTTAACCTAACTTTGGGTTTTGGGTAAGATTTGTTGTTTGTTCCAACTTTGAAATCTATCCTAGTATTTAAGTAGCCTAGCAGCTAGAGGATGAGATTTATGTGCTAAGAACTATGGGATGAACAGTTAGAAAAATAATCTTCAAGGTTGTGTTCTTCGTGTGGAAATTTGGCTATAGTATGAGCTTCTTGATAATTTTCGTGTCTTCACTCTGAAGAGGAATCCCATATTTATAGACCCCGAAATCAAAGAGTCGTTGGAGAGCAATTTGAATTTCTGGCTATATTTGGTAGATATGTAGGATTTGATGTGACGTGCTTCAGGGACGGCATGGCCGAAAGCATGGATAGTTGTCTTTTATAGCCGTTTGACCAAGCAACACCAAATCCTGTATTGTCGGCTCCGTTCATACGTGTCTTGTTCTTATTGGTTAACAAAAACACTTTTCTGTGTTTGTTCTACAAACTAAAGTTGACATTCTTCTTGTTCAGATCAACAACATATGACTTGGTGAAACATCAGTTACCACCTGATGTGAGCTGACCTGATCAGTTACAACTGATTAGTCTACCTGATAGAGTCTTCTGGTGCCAGCTCAACTAGCAGACTCGGCTAATGTAGGTATTCTGGTCTGATCTTCTGGTAGTCATCTGATCTTCAGGTCTTCTGAATTTGAGCTTCATGATTTCACTCTGATCATCTGACTTTATCAGATCGTCTGATCTCCTGTCTTTCCCTTGCCTTCTGGCCTTCTGACTTCAGCTAGTCTTTTGTTCTCAGCTGGTCTTTAGATCTGACCTATACATATTGAGTTCCCCCTCAATATGTGACCTATCTTATACATCAGTTGTTCTATACAATAATTGTCAACTGGTCATCTTAGCTGGTATTAAAAACATCAGTCAGCTAACAGGTCTGACTGGTCCTATTACATGTGTTTTGGAACTTTCATCAAAACTCTAAATTTCCCAACAGAGAACAACATAGTTCAAACTCCCGCCCAAGAGGCATTTAAAAGTGCAGCTCTTGAGGACTCTCCGGACATTGATGAAATCAATGCACCACAAAATTTTCGCGATCAGAATGTATAGCCTGCACAACCACAGCTCCGTAATTCAATAAGGGATCGTAATCCGCCCATTATATACGGTTACCTCCCAGAGGAACTCGATAATGTGGACATACCTGATAAGGACGATCCTAATACTTATTCTTAAGAAATATCATATATTAATTCAGGGAAGTGGCATGATGTCATGAAATTCGAGATGGACTCGATGTACACCAATCAAGTCTGGGACTTGGTTGAGTTACCTGAAGGGTTAGACCCATAAGTTGTGATTGGGTCTTCAAGAGCAAGACCAATGCAAATGGCAAAGTACAAACCTACAAAGCTAGGTTGGTAGTGAAGGGTTATAGCCAACGCGAAGACATTGACTATGATGAGACCTTCTCACCAGTTGCAAAGATCAAGTCCATTCGAATTTTACTTGCGATAGCAGCACACTGTGATTATGAGATTTGACAGATGGACGTCAAAACAGCTTTCCTCAGTGGAGACATTGATAAGGAAGTGTTTATGACTCAACCGGAAGGTTATATATCTAAGTCAAATTCTAATCTAGTATGCAAACTAAAGATATCCATTTATGGATTGAAGCAAGCTTCTAGGAGTTGGAATATCCGATTTGATGAAGTTATCAAGTCTTTTGACTTCATCAGAAATTTGGAAGATCCTTGTGTTTATTGTAAACACAGTGGGAAGAATATTGTTTTCATAATCGTGTATGTCGATGACATATTGATTTTGAAAAACAATATCCCGTTAATGCAGTTAGTTAAAGAATTGTTGTTAAAGACCTTCATGATGAAGGGTCTTGGTGAAGTCTGCTACATCCTAGGGATCATGATCCACAGGGATAGATTCAAGAGGATGTTTGGGCTGTCACAGTCCACCTATGTAGACAAGGTGTTGAAGCGTTTTGCGATGAAGAACTCTAAGAGAGCATCTCTATCGGCAAATCATGGGATAAAGAGTTCAAAGAAGGATTGTCCTTCTGTTGAAGCTGATATCAAACACGTGAAAGATGTCCCATATGCACATGCAATTGGGTCAATCATGTACGCCATGACTTGCACTAGGCCAAACGTGGCCCACGCTATCAACATCACTATTAGATACCAACAAAATCCGAGTGAGTCTCACTGGATTGCTGTCAAGACCATTCTAAAGTATCTTAGACGAACTAAAGAATGTCTCATTGTCTATAGTAGACAGTCAGAACTAGTAGTAACTAGTTATGCTGACACAAGTTTCCAATCCGACTATGATATTACAAATCACAGTCAGGTTACGTTTCACTCTCAATAATGAGGCGGTTAGTTGGAATAGTTCCAAGCAAAACGACTGCAGATTCAACAACCGAAGCTGAGTACATTGCTATATTAGAAGCCTCAAGAAGGTTGTCTGGATTTTATAGTTCTTAAGAGAACTAGGGGTAGTTCCGAGTGCCAGTTGTCTAATAAACTTGTATTGAGACAACGTTGGTGTGATTGCGCAAGCAAAGGAATCGAGATCGACAAGCAGTACCAGGCTTATCATTTGATCCGATAGATCATAACGATAGGAGAAATAGAATTAAAATGTATTCCCACATATTTTAATTTGACAGATCCTTTCACCATAACACTGAGTGTTCATGTACACACTAGACATTTGATGGTCTAGGGGTTAGACATGTAGGTGATTGACTCTAGTCCAAGTGGGAGATTGTTAGTGTTAGTGTCCTAGAGACAATCTATTGTAAGGACATAATACTCGATGATATTCAGTTTGATTTAATATTATAGTTCAATTAATATTAATGTATGGAAATACACTTGTTTGAATATTATGTTTGATTGTTTGCATTTATTCATACAAGTGTTCCCATGAGTCATTGCTGTCATTGAGGTTGTGAGAACTCAGATGACTTAAGCATGATTCTCAAATAGCCCCGATCAAGGATCATTAAGAATGAGATATTGATGATACAATGGAGATTGGTGTGCGATCTGCATCATACTCTTAGAGAGTGTAGTAAGATCTCACTTACTACGAGATACTAGGTATCTCATGATGGATGCACAAATACCTTAGAGGGTATTGGTATACCCATCCGAGAAACCGTTTGATGTATTTCCACTATATGTGTCTACGGGTGTCTCGGTTAGTGGGAGCGATGCGATACTCCTTTGACTTGAGGTCAATACGCACGACATGTGTGGAATGATGAACTTTGACCATGACTGACGCTTGCACCCTAACCATGGGTAGATATGGCTTGGATTGGGTTCATCACGAAGTACATGTGCGTGGTAGTTGAGCCAAGAATAGAATTCATTCTTCAAAGTGGATTTAGAGAGAATACTCATCTTCTCATCATAATTGGATCAAAGTCATCGGCCGATGCACGTCAACTTAGACTTTGTGGCTAAGTGTGACATACATGATCAATTAGTGATTTGAGATAAATTGATTAAGTTATTTGAATAGACACTTCATCATGTTCAAGGCTTAATCGAGTATTCGTGAATGAAAGGAGGAAATCGTAATAGCTCATGTTTCAGTTACAGGTAGTTGCACGTTTCTCGCAACGTACCTCATATATTGAGAATGTCTGATTTATTGTCTAGGGTTCAATTAAGACCGTTAGTTTGACTAATCGCTCGATATATGAGGGCATATGGGTCACACAACAAGTAGTTCCCTTTTACGGATTATAGTTGGTTGATTAAATGTTAAATTGGATTTAATATTTAATTTATGGAGAATTAATTAACAATAGATTAATTTGGAATTAATTATTATTAATATTTAATTAAATTGGATTTAATTAAATAAGGATTCCCAATAATTATATTTGGAATATAATTGTAGGATTTAATGGATATAGAAATAAATTGTAGAGATTTTCATATAAGGGAATTAAATCCGTGGAGATTTTATATGTGGGAAATAAATCTTAGAGATTTATTTAAATAAAGATTAAGGATTTTATTTCCCAATCAGGTTAGCTTAAGATTTAAGCTGGGTCTTTCCTATATATACAAGCTCTTGGGAATTCACAAATGACATTAATTTATATTTCTCCATAAAATCTAAAATAGGAATTTTCCTAGCAAATTCCGTCTCAGATTCAACGCTGGCAAATCTGTGCAAGTCCGTGAACGGGGATTACGTGGATACCATAGTAGAGAAATATGCATACGATTTACTGTAAGATTTCTCTTTATGTTTATACGTAATCAATTATGCAATTCTATGTTCGTTGTTGGTGAACTGTTTAATTCCGCTGCCCATGTATTACGTGTTTACGTGCCTCTAAATTCCAACAGTAGTTTATAGGCAATCCCGTGAGGGAGATAAGTCCCGAGAGAGTGAGAACTCATTAAACATCTATAGGCGATCCCGTGAGGAAGATAAGTCCCGAGAGAGTGAGAACTCATTAAACATCTATAGGCAATCCCGTGAGGGAGATAAGTCCCGTTGAGTGAGAGCTCCATAAATATCTGTTGGTTAAGTTGGTGCCCCATGAAGGGAAGAGTGGATGTAGGACAAGATATTCCGAACCACTATAAAAATATGTGTGTTCTTATTTGCTTTCATATTAACTGTCATACATACTTTAGCAAATATGCATAACACATTCTAAGCAAAAATTTTAAAGTCACCTCCCATTGAGATTTTACGAGTTTTAAATCGGGTTTTTCGGGACCAACAGTTCCTCCCGAATTCGTTGGCACATTTCTAAAAGGAAAATAAAGCAATTACATCACTTTAAATTATACTCTCAAAACATCTAAAAAATTGCACACAATATCATTATTTTTCCCATACTAAAATCAACTTTATTCATTTTTATTTACATCACATGTCATTATTTTATCATTTAACCCTCACAAAAAATAATTTATACTAATAAATAATTTTCTCATTAAACTCCACGCAAAAAGTAAATGTTTCATTAAATTCGAAACGGAGGAAGTAATAATAATACATATGCATGATAATGACCGTCGAAAAAGAAAATTCAGGTCAACCCAATTCGGATGAGAGCTACATGTTTAAAATTCAATACACCAAGATTTAATTAATACTTTAATTAATCCTAGTCATAAGTAAAATTTGATGTGGAGATTGCTAAGTTTACCCAGTGGGTTGACAACCCACCCATAAAATTATATGTAAAATAAAATAAAAAGCATTTAAAGTTATAAAAATATTCAAACTTTGCTGGTAATCCCTTATTTATTGGACTATATTCTCAATGCAATTTACTTCTTCCGGCTAACCCATTCCCAAAGTTTTCTAATTACTCCAAAATCCAAATGACTCTTTTTATATTGCAAGTGCCGATTTGGCAGATTTTTATTGTTACTGTATTTGATTTTTTACTGGAAAAAGAAAAAAAAATCAAGTAGTTCTTATTTTTTGTCTTCTCGAGAGCACCTATTGTTTTTTATTACTGTATACATTTAACTTTATTTTATTTTAAATTAAGAGTTAACTCATAACTTAGATTAACAATTAATTATAATTAAGAACTATTTAAAATTTACTTAAATTAATAAATATAATATATAAATAACATGTATTAATGCACTTGAAACGAAGCTTAATTTGAAATTGCTAAATTATAGAAGGAGATAACAAATGAACAATGAACATTGAATTTTATTTTTATTTTTTCTTAATTTTGTATGCTTAAATTTATATTTTAAATATTAAATATTATTAAATTTGTATTTCAAATTTTTATATTTTATATTAATATTGCACAAATTCGATCATATACAAACGTGTTGTGCGTATATGAGCTTTTTGTTATGCTGTACCTGCTGCCTATTCCAGTGTCATAGCGAAGTCTTAGATTTTTATTTTTACTTTTTAAAATTTTGTTAGTTTATTTATTGGTGAAGCAAATGCTTCTTTTTCATTAGTACCTTACGTTTTTTGTTCTAATGAAACTGGAATTGTTTATTAAGATAAAAGCGAGAGTTGTTGCTCAACTCACCTCATGGATGGAGGAGATGGCAATTTATTAAAATAATAATTAAAAAAAGGCTAGAAATGGGGAATCGAATTCCAATTCTCCATGGGGATATGGACATCCATGGCGGGGTGGGGAATGGGGGCAGTTTTTTTCTCGAATGCTTTGCGGGAATTTCCCGCCCCGTCTCCGAATTTCGCGGGACGAAGATGGAGAGTTGTCCCCCGATCCCGCCCCATTCCATTGCCAAGCCTAATTATTAGTAATATTTTTTCTACAAGAAATAGTTTGAATTTAGAATTTGTATCTTAGCATTGAAATACATATAAAATGAATTGCAATAAAAGTTCTTCAATTTTTTTTTTAAAATAGAGATAATATATTTTAACTTTATATATACATGAATTTTAAAATAGAGATAATATATTTTAACTTTACATATAATATGAATTGAATCCATACTAAATATTATAACATTCATTCACTAATACCACTACTCTTATAAAATTTATAAGTGTAATAATATCAACTGATAAATATTATGATATTAGTTTATAAGTGTAATAATATAAATTGATAAAGATTATGATATTAGTTTATAAGTGTAATTATATTAATTTTATATTGTTTCACCGGAAGCTAGCGCATAATACACACACATATATAAATTTATATATACATAATTATATATATAAACCTTATACATAAATTATTATTAACTTGTAATATGAAAGGAGTATATAAGAAAAATTAATTCATACCATATGAGAGTTCTATATATTATAACTTAATTAAATTATGTAAATTATTTTTTTATATCACAAAGTAGACTTAAGTAGATCTATGTTAAGTGGGTAGACCTCTTGTGAACTCGAATTTATGTGAACTCTTATTTTTAAGTATCCTTGTTATGCATGCGCACTATTACTGTTTTAAAAATGTTTGTGCATATGCATAACAGTAATAGTGTGTGTGCAACAGTGGTAATGCATATGCACATGCAATAGTGATACCTAGAAGAAAAAAAAGTTCATTTAAACTCGGGTTCACACAAGTTTTTAACATGTTGAGTCAATTTCCAGCAAAACGTATTCACCATGGATTCATTCGGTGATATCATTACATTCATTTAATAATATCTTTACATTTATAAACCAATAACAAATTCTAAATTCAAACTATTTCTTCTAGAAAAAACATTACAATATAATAAACATATACATATATATATAAACATATACATATATATATATATATATATATATATATATATATAAATTTGTTTTGCATTTAGATACAAATTAGTTGCATAGCATTAGAAATGAAGAAACGCTACAAAAATAAAGAATTAATTGTCGACATAATTTTTCAACACTCCTATAAAATTTTCGACGAAAATAATTTTGTAAATAATCCTTACCATTTAAGGACCGTATTATTTTTGTTGGAAAACTCTGTAGTTATTTGAAAATTTTCGTAGAGGATTCTTTATTTTCTTATAGCAATAAGAGTCTAGATTTTAAATTAAATAAAGTATAAATAGTTTTTAGTTATAATTAATTGTGAATTTGAATTATAAGTTATAAATTCTTTATTTAAGATATAAATAAAGTTAAATGTGTTTATAGGAGTATATATTAATAAAAAACAGTAGGCACCCTTGGGCCGTTTTAGACAAAAAAATTAATAAGAACTGCATGGAAGTCTCTATTTTTTTCCCCAATATATAAAACATCAAATACATTATCAATAAAAATCTGCCGAATCGGCGCTTAATTACGATTTTGGAGTAATTAGAAAATGTTGGGGAATGAGTTAGCCGGAAGAAGTAAATTGCTTTGAGAGAAGAGTTCTATAATTATGGGGGTTAACAATAGTTTTAAATGTTTCTTGACTTTAAATATTTTTTATTTTATTTTATATATAATTTTATTGGTGGGTTATCATCAAGTTTTTTCCATTTGATCTTGATTAGTGTGAAATTTCACGGCGATCTCATGTCACGCTCCTACTGTTGCGTTCCTGGATTTCGGGGGACACTATCAAGTGGTTCGTTCATTGCCACTTAAATTAGCAAAGACTCCGTAATTTTTGTTATATTTAATTAACTTTCTTTTGGAAAAGCAATTGTGAATATATTCCTTTACTATGAAAAATCTTCTATCTTAATTTTTTATTTAAAATTAGTATCCATATATTTATACACAATAATAAATAGGATTATAAATAAAGCAATGTCCTTTCTTAAATCATTTTATCTTCCTTTTTTTTTTATAAAAACAAGTTGAGCTTATATTTGTACATATAATTATATAAATCACACACATTTTAAGATCAATTCCACCTATATATTAATAGAGAATTTTTTTATTGATGTGTCGTATTCTCAGAACATGTCTATTTATAAAGTGTCATTATATCATGTATTAAGTAGTATATGATGTGTCATTATAATAATCATTAGTTTTAATTTTAATATAAGAACGTAAAAAAAAAATACTCACTCCGTCTCAAACTTAATGGTAAAGTACTCATTATTTTTGTCTCAAATTTAATGGTAAAGTTACTTTATTACATAAAATATTAATAAACAAATATTTCTACCACAATTACCCATCACTTTATCATATAAAATAATAATAAACAATTCTTTCTACCTCACCACTTGATCATTTTATCATTATTTCACTAAATTCTTATGAACAGTCAAATTATCATTTAGTTTGGGACGGAGGGAGTACATATTATAAGAACATTTGACTAATTTAATATATTCCTTAAAATCAGTCAACTATTATATATCTAATGACTGACTTCTAACGGTCAATTAATTTTCAAGATTCGCTCGCAAAACCTTTTCTTTTGACGATTTTCTTCATTTTTCTCTTAAGAAACACTTCGACATCTTTTCTCGCATCCGCAATTTTGTTTTTATGTATTGCAGGTTGAAAGAGAGATACGTGTAATTTCCATAAAGTGTTTCTTGTGCTTATTCTCATTATTTTTTATTTTATTTTTGTATTGTAATGTTCTTTATCATACTTAACTATTTTATTTATTATTGTTCCTATGATTTTTACCCAACTTCTTCTTTCTTTAGTTTTTTTTTTCCGTATTTGATCACTGGCCCAGTTCAAGCATTTTCTTTCAGAAGTTCATTTTATCTCCAGATTCAATATATTGCCCCGTCTATATTGTGATTGGCTTGAGAAATCCAATTTTATTGTGAAATATTATAATCAAGTTGTCAATTTTGAATTTTTAGGAATAAACTGTCCATATAATGTTTCAAATTGCTCGAGTATGCCCCCCCAACAAATAAATGTAATCTAAAGTTAATAAACTAAGAATTATGACAATTTTAAAAGGGATCACACCATGATATGTTGTAGTAATATTTTACACTTATATTTTCGGCCAAGTTCCCTATTAAGATTTTAATTCGACGATATATTATTTTTAATCATTGAATATTTTGAAAATTATTTTTACGCAAATGGATTCAAAACTATATGCGTATTATTTTTTACGGTATATTTATAATAATATGTGATATAAATATGTTAATAATATAAAAATATAAATATATTGAATATTTTAATTTAAATATTGTGTGACATACGGGTTCTATTCTAATTGTGCATTATCTTCGAGTCCAGAAGCCCTCACAAAAAACGGAAGAAGTGTATAGTGAACGGTATATTGGCCCAGCCAATTAGTGAGCCAAATCGAACTTCATTTTAAGCTCGTTAATGTAATTTAGTGAGTCCAAACTTAGCTCGGCAAATGCCCGGTTCAACTCGAATAAGAACATTACTAATGCACCATTACAAAATTAAGTTTACACAAAAAGTTTTGATTTTACATAATTAGTTTTACAAAAAAAAAACAATTATGAATTTGTCTCATACATAAGGTGTAATATTTAGGATATGCTTAATTTGGGATTTAGTTGTGCGGGATAAGTCGTGATATTGAAATCCTATGACTCTAAAAATTTTGATGAATAGTAAAGTAAGTTTTGTTTTGAGATTTTTGGTAGGCTCAGATTGTTGTTTTATGTCAAAATAATATTTAATTGTGATTGATGTTGTATTTTTATATTATAATGGGTGAAAGAAAAGTAGGAAAATGAACGAGTGAGTGGAAGAAAGATGATAATATGATTGTACCGAATTTTGTTAAATAAGTGTATAGATTTATTTTATTAGAGTTGATTCGAAAGTCGGATGTGGAAATCCCGAATTAGTATTAGTTCTAAGTTCATTTGAATGAGTCTCAAACCAAACATACTCTTAGTGTTTCAGTCCCATTTTGGAGTGGATAACGTATATGTAATCATTTTTTACAAATTGGGTCCTCAATATGTATTATTTCTCTTTATTGTTATTACTAGTTTAATATCTGCGTATTACGCGGTTCTTTAATTAAAAAAATATAATATTTATAAAATATAATATATTTAATAATAATAAATATAATTATGTGCATAAATGCACTAGATATGAATTAATAATTGTTTAGGGTGTATATTAGTATATACTTGCTTAAACAGTTATTAGAATAAAATTATTGTATCAAATTCTATCTATTCTGCAATTGATTCACGAATTTCTAATTTAAATTTGAGATAAAAATTTGCTTAAAAAATTAGTTTGGTGGTTTAAGTGTAATAAAATAACAGTTTGTATAGTTTAGTGCAACAAAAAATAGTTAGGAGATTTAGTGCAATTAGAAATAAATATGATGTAAGAGGTGCTAGGTTCAAACCTTAGATATTACAATTTTTTTTTTAATTAAACTACACATTAAAATGTCAAATGAATGCCCGATATTAACTACAAACCAATTAAAAAATGACTCATCAATTCAATAAAATGTGATAACTCATCCAAATTAACCTCAAGATGACACATCATCCAAATTAACCATAAAAAAATACATCATCAAAATGAACTCTATTAGTAATATATGGGATTTTCTCCATAATACAATTTTAATTTCTAACATTATGTTTACCAATATTATTGACAGTCCCAAAAACATAGTCCAGTTTCATTATATTGCGGTCCAGTCTACAACAAGATGAAATGATGTTGACGTGTGCCCGATAGTAGAAAGAATTATTGTAATTGATTATGGTAGGAAATTATTGTAATTGATTGTCTTTAAAAAAAAAAAAAGGAATATAAAGGAATATTTATTAAATTCAATTAGTAATATGCTCAAATTCAAGGCTAAATCTTGTACGCATCCTGCACCGTGCAATTATAGTACATTTTGGAATTATGTAATTTGTTACACTATTGCGATTCCGTGTAAATAAGTTGCATCTCTCAATATAATAAATTGTATAGTTCTAAAATACACTATGAGTGCACGGTGCAGAATGTATACAAAACTGCTCCGTATTCAATACAAATTGTTAATGAGTCATTAAATAGAGGACGGTAGAAATCGGTAGTATGTTGAATTGAAATGAATTATTTTTCAATGAAAAAGTAAGAATGATCCTGATATAGTATATGGAAGGAGCAATAAATATATAAATTGAATAGGTGCATGTGTGGAGTTCCATGCGAAATGGGGAACCAAGTTTGCAATGCTCCGTCCTTTATCTCTTGCCGCTGTCGGATTTATTTATTTTTTGTTGTCATTTTCGAATGCTATTCACGGGCTTCCATACCCTTCTTTTCTACCTCAAACACCTGTAATTGTAATTTGTGTCAAACCTACTAGATATTATTCCATCTTGCGTTCAAAATTGGAAAGATTTTCTAAATATTGATTAAAATTTGGGTTAATTACAAATTAAAATCTGTACTCTCTACGTCGTACTATAAGTTTCTCTCTTTCCCTTTTAATCCGTCCCACAATAAATTTTATGTTTCTATAAATGGAAAAAATAACTCAACTATTCATAATTTTTATCTTTATTTTTTACACAATATTACAAAGAATGCCACTCACAACTCCACTCATTACTCCACATACCTTTTTACTGTATCCCAATACCCACAGGAAACTTATACCGGGACGGAAGGAGTACTACTTTTAAAAAAAAATGCAATCCGTGTTTCTAAAAAATGACAAATTCCAATCCCGGCTCACTTTTTTGGTAAAACTTGTCCATATTATAAAATTTATATTATTACACTTTTAGAGTCTATTTGCAAACTCAATCAAGTTATGTAGAAATATTTTTTTTAAAGTTGTTAGACTCGGTTTTTTTAAAAGAAAAATGCTTTTACCTCTCCACTTGGGTTTGCAAATAAGCACTTAAACTAAAATCACTACTCTTATAAATTAATATCTATAACATTTAATATTATACTGCTATGATCACAATTTTAAAATGTAATGATATCAATTGATAAGTGTTATGATATTAATTTATAAGTGTAGTGACATAAAATTCATCCTATGAATAAATTTCATCAAAGACTTATTTTAAAATTTATTAACTGGATAAAATATAATTAATATTAAAACTTGAGTTAGTGTGCAAAATAATTTAAATTTGATAATTAAGTCGTGAAACAATTTTTTTTTTGAAAGGTAATCATTACGATACCCCTAAGATAATTAATTACAATAGTTTCTTCGCACATCCTTCGATCTCGCTATAGACCAGAACCGCAACCACCACAAGAGGAGGACGACCAGAAACTACAATTCGAAACCGCAATTGCAACCACCATAAGAGGGTCGGAGACCACCACCCCACCATAAGGGGGACCACAAGAAGAAGGATTAAATTTCTCTCTTAATATCTTGAACTCAAGACCTTGTAGTCTTAAATAGTGGAATTTTAACCACTTGAATTATTTATACTTGACACGTAACGAAACATGTTTAACATTACATTGTTTCACACTATTATAATCAGGGACCGATTTAGGCGGGGTCGCCCGGGGTGGCCGCTTCCTTGAATTTTAATTTGTTTACAGTAGATACGTAGAATCGTAAATATTTTATAACTATATCTTCATTTTATATGAGTTCACATCTCTCAAATTAATAATATACATGATATTATTATAATAAAAAAAGTTGTCTTCTTAAAACCAAAAATCTTAGATCCGTCTCCAATTATAACGTGTAAATGCGTATGTGGTTGAAGCTTGCTTCATTACTTTATTTTATATTATATAATATGATAAATATTAAGTAAATATACAATGATTATGTCTCCACCGACATTTTATTTAGTCGATCAATGCAGTTAAGCTGATGTTCTACACAAGTTCATATGGATATTTATTTTGCATTTTGAGTTTACATTTTTATAACCCAATATTAACTTTTATTGAAAATAATATGTATATGTAATTTTATAAGTTATAAGTATTATTTTATAGAAAAGTATTTTTCCACAGGTGACTAATTCTTAATTGTGAAATATTAAATTAAGGAAAAAGAGAAAGTGTAAAAGGGTAGTGGGCCAGTCAAAACTGCCACAAGATGATGAAAAGTAAAGACAACAGTGAAAAGGATTAAAAAGGAGATATGGTAAGTTAATTAATCGGTGTCGGAATGATGATTAGTGATATAGTCAACCAACGATTCCTAATTAATTAATTACTCCACTAATAATTTTTTAATATACTTTGGATAGCATGTCAGTTTTTAATTATGAAATGGGAATGCTTTTTTGGTCCATATTCGATTACGCTTTTTAAGCTTTCAACTGCGCGATGGACGGAAAATTCGGAAATCTAAGATGGGCCAGGGTGGGTTAGTACGGAGTTATACTCCTATTTTATTCTATTTTCAGTTAATATTTCATATTTTTAGTATAATATTCTGTTGAATCAGATTTATAATTTTATAATTGTTATATATATATATAAAAAACTAAATCTTGTATGCACCAATGTGCACCGTGTATTCATAGTGCATTTTAAAATTATGGAGTTTATTATATTGGAATGTGCAATTTCTTTATATTGAATCTTTCATTATAATAAGTTGTACTACTATGATTTTAAAATGCACTATGAGTTCACGGTACACTTGGATGTATATGCAACCTAACCATAAAAAAATTACTCTATTAAAAATTATTTTATGAGTGAGTCTCATGTACACCCAGGTGCACAGTGCACTCATAGTGCAATTTAGAAACATGCGGCTTGTTATACTGAAAAATGCAACTTATTTACACTGAATCGTCCAATTATTTTTTCATATTAATAATTGCACGCTTCAGTGCAAATAAATTACACTTTTCAGTATAACAAGTCGCACGTTTCTAAAATACACTATGGGTACACGTTGCACCTGCGTGCATACAAGACCTAACCTAATTTTATTTTTGGGAAAATGGTCAAATAAACCATTAAACTTATATCACAGGATCAAGTAAGCCCTTGAACTTTCTTTTTATTCATTTAAACCCTTTTTCTTTGATAAAAAGATCAAATAAGCCCCTAAACTTATTTATCAGGATCAAGTAAGCCATTTATCTATTATTTTATTCATCTAAACCCTTATTCTCTTCAACTTGGATGAAATAATCCTTATTTTTCAGAAAACTAAACATGTAGGCCATTTTTTATAATTCCTTACTGTAAATTAATTTTTATTTGTGAGTAAATGATATTTTAAATATCTCATCCATACTTTATATAATTTTGAAAATATTTTTTTGGATGTTTCGTCTACAGAGTAATAAAAAAATTAAAATAATAATTTTCTCTAAACAAATAAAATTTTAGCATTAATAAAATTTAGGCTTCACGTATCTATGTATTAAAGTGATTAACTTTAAAAAAATATTATTTTTGTTTAAGTATCATGAAGAAATTAAAATGCACATTCGTATAATAGATTAATTAAATTTAATTAGATTTTTTTTCAAAAAATTAAATTAAATATAGATATTTATCACGCTTGATCTTAAGTACTGATGAACTAATTATATTTTAATAATGAAACTTAAATCACAAAAAATACTTTATATATATTTAAAATATTTATTTTAAAAAAAATAAATATATAATATAGAAGTATCTTTTTAAATAATATTATATACATGAGATATTTAAATTAATATTTACTAAAAATTTAATATTGATATATAATAAAGAATTGAGAAAATTAGTTTACATGTTTAATTTTCAAAAGAAAAAAGGGTGTATTTGATGTAAGTTAATGAGAATAGGGGTTTAGATGAATAAAATAATAGATAAAGGGCTTATTCGATTTTGGTGAATAAGTTTAGGGGCGTATTTAACCCTTTTATAAAAAAAAAAGGGTTTTGATGAACAAAAAAGAAATTCAAGGGCCTACTTGATCCTACGTGATAAGTTTAAGGACTTATTTGACCCTTTTCCTTTTATATTTTAAATAGTTATAGACTTTGTGTATAACATTAATAGTTTTTATGCATAACAATGATAATTGTTATACATAATAATGATATTAAAAAATAGTGTTTAACGTAAACTCGGGTTTACACATATTTTGTCCTGAATATATGATACTTGGAAGTTAGAATATAAAATATTATCCAACGATTCATTATAACTATAGGTCCATATATTAAAATTTTAAAAAAGTAAAATATATTTAAAACATGAAAAATAGAACAAATAATGGATAGAATTAGGTTAAATAGTGGGTGGAACAACAACCCCGCCGAAGTTGAATCAATTTTTCCTTCCAATTCAATCGTGGATTGTATTGTTTCTTAACCGCATTAAAAATGGAATCGCAAAGGCAATAAATGATTGGTCAATACTTGTAAATCAATTTTTACTCGATTTTAAATACTCCAAATTAACATGATTGTGTGTAAATGACAAATTCTTTTGTGCAACATTTGCATAAATTTAGAATTTGTGCAATTGATTTTTTTTTTTTTAGTTTTTTCCAGCTTTTTTATCCGATCCGAACTCGGCCCGACTGGTTCATGGTTCACCGACCCAAATGATTCAAGTCTTATTGTAAAAGTTTTTTTTATCTAGTCCGGACCGAACCCGACCAATCCAAATCCGGCTAACTTATCTAATTTTTTTTTCTCAATCCGGCTAACTTTATATCGTCCCACAAAATATTTTGGCTATTATTGTAAAAGTATATGGAAATGGGAATTACCTCTTACTACATTATTTTAATTTTTCACACAAACAAAAAATCGAACAGCTTTTACTTAACACAAAACAGAAAAAAAAACAAAACAAAACAAAAAGAGAAGAAAATACTAACTAATATTCTCTACATTAATTATAGTAAAGACAGGGAAGAGGTAAGCGGTGCCTGTCTGCCTGATCTCATCAAAATCCAAAATACTAGCAAAAACACACCCAAAAAATGAATCATCTATATTATTAATAGAGAATTTATTTTGATGATGTGTCATCTTGTGGTTTATTTGGATGATGTGTCATTTTGAAGTAAATTTGGATGAATTATCATATTTTTTGTATTAATATGTTATTTTTATATTAGTTTGTAATTAATATGTGACATCCATGTGACATTTTAATGTGTAGTTTGATTTAAAAAAAATGCAACAATTAAGGTTTAAATCTTGCACTTCTTATATTATATTTATGTTTAATTGCACTAAACTCAATAAACTATCACTGAAATTGTATCTAAACCACCTAACTATTTTTTATTGTACTAAACTATATAAACTATTATTTTATTATATTTAAACAACCGAATTAATTTTTCAAGCCAAAATTTCTACACGTGCACTACACGTGATTTTTAAAAGGACATTTTCGTTAATTTTCATATATTAAGCACAATTCTTTTCTCCTCACCCATTCAACAATCGATTTGTAAAAAATATTCCTCAATTTTCGATTTTCTAAGTTTGAAGAAAGATTTTTAAAAATACTCAAATTTAAATTAAGAATTCGCGAATCAATTGCAAAATTGGTAGAATTTGACACAATAATTTTATTTCAATAATTATTTAAGTAAATATATTAATATACACCCTAAACAATTTTTATTTTATGTTTAGTGCATTGATGCATATAATTATATTTTAATTATTAAATATATTATATATTATGAATATTATATTTTTAATTAAAGAACCGCGTAAACGCGGCCACTAAATTTGTAAAAATATATATATGATTAATTATAAATATAGTGCGTCGTCGGTGGCTGCTTGTGGACGACTAGAGCTACACATCTCTACTTAATTTTTCATGGTTTATTATTTGAACACGTTATAGCTTCACGAATTGAAAATACGAAAATATATGATTTAATATAAGGCAAATACTTTTATACCTCAATTTAATCGAACGATGCATCATGCATGTATATTTAAATTTGAAATTGTATTAATTAATATAATAAAAGATTTTATATAGATAGGAGCACGGGAGCACCGTGAATGACTGAAAATATAATAAAATATAAAAAAATTGAGGCTCGTATTGAATATGGTTTTCTTAAAATAAATTATGTTCTTCACTCTCAGTACTACTGAATCGTAGGATACTTTAGCTCAAAATCTTGCTCGAATCGAATCGAGAAATTTCTTCTAAATTTTGAACAAAGATGCAAGCATATATAAAGGTAATTCACAATTCACTAATATTATGTACAAGTTACAATGAGTTTCTTCTTATATATCCATTTTCTCATTTCTATTTTTTCATCTTGGGACAAAAACTCTTTGTTTTTTCCTTGATTACAATAATTTTAAATACTAATTTTTCATTTATCCAAACTCCAAAATGAACCAATAACATACTGAATCGAAGCTCACTTCGGAGGGCATATTTTCCAACATAACAATAGACTCTTATACAATTTTTCTACGGGCTCGTTCGATAAAAGTATATATATATCATGTAAATTTAAACTCATAATATCATCCCCTACTTCACAAACCTTTGGTTGGAACTTGTTCCGTTTATGCCTAGGCAATATGATGATTGATTTATTAATTGACGGGATAAAATAACTAACTTCTTTTCTTTTTCCTAACATGCATATGGGAGAAATGATAATGTTACACTAATACACATTTGGGCTTGGACAACTGTTAAAAAAGCTCTTAGAGAGCGGTTATAACAGTTGTCCAAGCTTGGACAACTATTAAAAAACCGTTGTCCAAAAGTTGGGCTTGGACAGCGGTTATTAACCGCTGTCTAACTTATTATTTTTTTTATAATTTCGATTATTATGTTAGATAGGCAGCGGTTATTAACCGCCGTCCAATATCTTTTTTTTAATTATTAATTTATATTTTAAAAATCTTATAATAAAACTATAAACCAAAACTTATATATACGTCCAATACCATAAACCATAAACCAAAAATCCTATAATAAAACCATAAACCAAAACTTATACCACATATATATATACCAAAACATCAAATAAATAAACATACACATCATGAAATAAATAAACATAAAATCATAAACATACGTCCAATACACCAAAAATATGAAATATATATCATCACAAATATATAATTTAATTACATGCTACCAAAATTTCAAACAACGATCACTCAATATCGTATGAATATAAGAATCGTTTGTAAAGGTACCCCGTCCAATCGTTTTTCCATTTCTCAAGTCTTTTCTTAGAGTAAGAATTGAGCTCACGTTCATAGACAAACTGCAAACAACGAATCAATCAATATAGTATGAATTTTTATTCAATCAATAATAATTTAAATAAATCGATAAATTGACTTACATTGAGAGGAATGCGTTAGAGAAGCGCGGATTATATCTTCAATAAAGCAACACACAAAATGTCCACAATGTTCATTATCTCGTTGCCTCGGAACCTGTTGATCCAGTTCACTTTATTTAATAAAGCAAAATAAACAACATTTAATATAGCAGAAGAAACAACATTCAATAAAGTCGTACATTTCTTTTTAGCACTTGTTTTTCTTTTTCGTTTTTTGGTTGACCTTTCTCGTTCATGACCATAAATGTTAACAAGATCCGGATTGCCATATTCATCCTCATCTCTAATTATTCTCTGGTATGGGCGTGGATTTGCAGGATCATCGAAAGATGGTACAGAATGAGTGAAGTTCTGAAAAGGATCATCAATTGTGTCAACATCTTCATCGACATGGTCGCTAATCTGGAAACTATTGTTAAATTTGTTTGACAGAACCACAATGGACCATTTCTTATTAACTAGGTCGGGGACATAGAAAATTTGTTGAGCTTGACTGGCCATTATGTAAGGGTCATATCTATATCCCACATTCTTCAAATCAACTCGTACGAACCCAGAACTTTCAACTTGGACCCCGTTAGGGATCCTCACCCAACTACACTCGAAGATTGGTTGACGGTGAACAATATAGTCGAGTTCCCAAATGTTGACAATCTGTCCAAAGTAAGTAGTATTTGATTGATCCACTGCAGTTGCAGTAATGGACACTCCACTATTCTGCATAGTACTTGTGGCATCAGGATCTCTGGTATAAAATGTGTATCCGTTGTTAAGATAACATTTGCATGAATACACATGTCTATCAGGCATTCTGGATAACCACTTAACTCTTTCATTCACTGATTTTGTTTCCCGTGACAACATATTTGCTACATAACCATTAAACCAGTCAACAAACATGCGATTGTACTCAACTTCAATCCATGATCTATCTCTGGTGGGATTTCTCTCAGCAAGTGATCGCATGTGCAGGTGAATAAAAGGAAGCACGTCGATCGTGTTGTGAAGTACGCACAAGTGCATCCGTGTTAGTTCCTTCATGCTAACACTTACAGGTTGACCACCGGTAATGCCTTCACCATCCATCCTATTGGTGTACCGGGTAACTGGAAGTCCAATTGCATCGACATTCGGAATAAATTCAGACCAGTACTCGACTGCTTCTTCTACTAAATAGCGTTCTGCAATGCATCCCTCCGGTCTGGACTTATTCATCACATATCCTTTGAGCACTTTCATATATCTCTCTACACCATACATCCATCGCATACGAGCAGGACCACACATCCTTGTCTCATGTACCAAATGAACTGTTAGGTGAACCATTATATCAAAAAATGATTGAGGGAAATACATCTCAAGGTCACAGAGAGTCCCCACAATCTGCCTCTGAAAACCAAGTAATTTTTTAGGATCTATGACCTTGCTACTCATTGCCATGAAGAACCAGCATAATTTTGTTATGGTTAGCGCACATTTTCAGGCAAGATAGAACGTATTGCAATGGGCAAGAAAGTCTCCATGATGACATGATAGTCATGAGATTTCAGATTCATCAGTCTCACGCCATCATCTGATACAAGTCTCTGTATGTTACCCTCTGGTACTTTCACATCCTTTAGTAGCTGAAGTAACTCTTTTCTCTCATTTTTGGACAAGGTGTGTGCAGCAGGAGGTAAGAACGGTTGACCCCTTTCTCTAGGCACAGGTTTTAATTCTGCTCTTATTCCCATATCAATCATATCCATTCTTGCATTGTAACCATCCTTGGACTTCTTATCAGCTAGGAGAGTGTTGAGCAAGCTGTCACAAATGTTCTTCTCAACGTGCATTAGATCAATGAAGTGTCTAACATACAACTCTTTCCAATAGGGCAATTGAAAGAAAATTGATTCCTTCTTCCAACCGCTAGTGGGGACACTCTTTGCGAAGATCTTTCTGTACTGTGTGTCGATATTCTTCATCTCACTCAATACATCCGGACCTAAAAATAAACGTGGTGCTTCACCTGTCTCAATTGACACATCGAATTCATCGGCCATTGTTCTGTACTTATGGGTTGGGTCCAACCACCTCCTATGTCCCATATAAATGGTCTTCCTACAATGACTCAAGCGAATGTGATGTGTCTTCTTGGTACAACAAGGACTGCATCGGCCCCTTTCACACTATATCCAGATAGATTCACGTAAGCGGGAAAGTCATTGATAGTTCCAAACAACATGACCTTCAACTTGAAATTATCCTTTCTACAAGCATCATACACATCGACACCCTCATCCCACATGAGCTTCAAGTCCTCTATCAAAGGAGTCAGATATACATCTATGTCGTTACCAGGTTGTTTGGGTCCTGATATCAACATAGACAACATCATGTAAGTGCGCTTCATGCACAACTCGGGTGAAAGGTTATAAACTAACAAAATCACTGGCCATGTACTATGATTGGTACTTTGGATACCGAACGGATTCATTCCGTCAGTTGAGAGTGCAAGACGCAAGTGTCGTGGCTCGTTGCCAAATTCTGGATGTCTGACATCGAATGTCTTCCACTGGGGTGAATCAGCAGGGTGTCTTAGCGTTCCATCTTTGATCCTATCATCATGATGCCAAGTTAAATTTCTAGCATCCACAGAGCTACTATACATTCTCCTGAATCTTGATATTATTGGAAAGTACCACAACACCTTCGTGGGAGATTTATTTTTCTTATATCGCTTCTCCCCACACTTGGGACATTCATCGAGGTCTGCATACTCCTTCCGAAATAAGATACAATCACCCGGACAAGCATGAATTTTCTGATGTGTTAACCCGATGGACTTGAGCATTTGTTTAGAATCATATGCTCTCTTAGGCAGTACATTTCCATCAGGCAATAGACCACTAATTGTTTCCAGCATACTTGTGAAGCACTCATCGGACAACTGGTGAGCTGCTTTTAGGTTGAACAATATCAACACAGCTGACAGTTTTGTTGCCTTCTTACACCCGGGCCACAATGGTAATCCAGCAGAATCACTTAACTTCTCTAACATATAAGGGTGATCTCGCAGATCATCCTCATCCCCACTCGATGTATCAACAGTTGGTACATCATCAAAAATATCCACATCCACTGTATGTTCAAACCTAAAGTCAGTTTCTAGGTTGCTTGAGCTACATACATCTCTTCTCTCACCATGATATGTCCAAACGGTATATGTTTTATCAATATCGTGAATCATCAAGTGGTCAAACAAACTTTCTCGACCACTAACTGTTTTTCCAACACGGACATGGAATGTACCGAGGGTCGGTGCAGTGTCTAATTGCATGATTACAAAATTCTTTCACCCCATTACTATACTCATCTGATAATCGATCTGCTCGAACCCACTTTCGATCCATATAGAACTAGAGATGCCTATAGAAAAGACAATATGAAGTGTTTCTCAAGATAATGTATCCTAATGTATTAAACCTAAAAGTATTCCAATCCTAATGCATACCTAACCATACTTAATCTACATTCATTTTAATTTTCTAATTTTGAGATAATACATGTATTGATGTCATACCAAATTTTGAAGTTTAAACCTTTATGAATTGGTAAAATAATTGAAATTATATCCACAAAATGACATTGGGTAGATCAAGTCAAGATTAACCAAGTCAACAAAAGTTTATAGCTTGATTACTACTTCAAATTCTAATGTACCTAAGGTTTTGTTGCTTCTCAAGACAATGTATCCTAATGTACCATCAATCATCTAAAGCAACACACTATCCATTCACCAAATCATCAATCAATAACTCAAATATATCCTAATGTATTAATCTTAATTTATGTTTAAATCCTCACACAAGCATATTATCAAACACCTTGAGTGCATCAATTAAACAACTAACCAACCAACCTAAAAATCATATAAATTCATCAACAAACCCAAAAATATATAAATTCACATTTTAATCCACACATTTTCAAGAGCATTCACATCCCAAAAACTAAATTATACAATCTATTCATATCTAAAACAAACACATTATCCATTTCACCAAATCATAACATATATATATATATATATATATATATATATACTAACATATATATATATATATACTGTTGGGAGATGAATTTAATAAAGATATATGATTTTGATTAGATCCCAAAACCCCTGAGTATGACATGTTCAGAATGATCTTGAAAGTTGAGTCAGGATTCAATTTTTAGAATTTTCAGGATGTTATCTGCAGAATGTATAGTCAGCAGATATAGTTCAGGATAGTTATTGAAGACTCGGTGAGGATCTTGAGTAAATCAAGACTTCAATCGAGAAGACTCGAGACATCGGTCAAGATAAACTACAAAGATTCGAGAAGACCACAAGACTCGTAAGACTCAAGACACAAAGATCAAGAGGCGAGAAACTAAAGATCAAAAATACTAAAGGCACGATAATTCTTATCAAGACTCGATAAAGGTCTTGAATGCTCGAAGATAAACCTGAATGTTTCGAGGCACTGAATATATCTATCTGAAGGATACAATACTGAGAAGATCGCGATTCCTTAGAAAATAGATATTTACCAAGACATTCAAATGCAGACAAAAGGAACTAAGTCAGAAGTGTTGTTAAGGTTATATCAAACTCAGGGTTTGTAACCAAAAAGAGCCGTTGAAGGTGTTTACCTTTAACTGGAGACAAAAGTCAAAAAGAGAAAGACAACATCGCACCATATCGACATCGACAAAGGATGTGTCTCTCTGAAAAAGGATGTCAGATGTACAAAAGTTCCAGACTGCAAAAAGTGAAGACCGGCTACATGAAAGGCTATTGCCTAGAAAGTGTTAGGGAGTTTCAAACCCTAATCATAGCCGTTTCACACACCACAAGAGGGAACTCACGAAGCTGTCTCTCCAACGGATAGTTTTCAAAGAGTGACCTTGGTGTATGCCTATAAATACTGGTGACCCTCTACATTGTAAGGTTACGGGAAATTTATACGCAACTTAAGAGCTCAAGCTTATTCTTGTAAAAGAAAAAAGCACTCGAAAAACTTAGAATTTCCCAAGTGCTTCAATATTGAAGAGAGCTCACTATACTAAGCCTAGCTTGATAAGAATTATCCAAAGCTTAGTCGAGATATCCTAACCCTTTGCATTGTGCTTCATTGTAAAGGATATCTCATCCTAGTTGGAAACCAACCAAGAAACCCCAAACCCTTGTGAAGGTAGTTGGAGTGTGTTTGTTGGTGAGAAAGTGTTGTAAAGAGTTAGTAAACTACGCGAGTAGTCGAAAAACTCTAGAGGAGAAGTTAGTAAGCTCGGGGGTAGTCCGAAAGCTTGTGTGTGATTGAGTAAGTAAACTACTGAGGTAGTCGAAAAACTCAAGGTCGGGTTGAAAAGTAAACTACGTGGAGTAGTCAGAAAACTCAGGGCCGAGTTGAGTAGGTAAACTACGCGAGGTAGTCAGAAAGCTCAGAAGTTGATAGTGAATTTCTCTGAAGAGTCAGGGAGAGTGGACGTAGGAGGTTGAGTCTCTGAACCAATATAATTCTTTGTGTTCTTTATTGCTTTCCTTATCCGTGGCTTATCTCATTGCATTGACTTGATTTTGAAAACATACTTCCTCGATATTCGGTTGGAATCAATCCACCAAGTTGCATAAGTGAATCACAGCCTAATCACTATTTCATAAAGGGAAGGTTTTTTTGAGAAAGCTAAAAACGAGTATAATCTAAGGGCCAACCATTCAAGACGATGAGTAGCTAGAAACAGATAGTTACCAAACCGAACTCTCTTACGAGGATTCATAAGTTAGTTATCCGATCCAAGCAACTCGGGATCTCTGACACTCGAAACTCGGTTGGGATTATCGAGGTTTCTCGAAAGCGGCTTCGGATCACTTTGTCTCGTGATTTTGACTCGAGCGATCTCGTGGCTTCGATTATCGACCCAAGTGACCTCGAAGAAAAAAAAGTTTAAAAACATTGAACACGTGTATTCCCCCATACACGTGTGTAAGACTCATTTTGGACCAACAAGTGGTATCGGGCGGTGGTTCAACTTGACCACTACTGTGTTGACCAAAGTTTTATTTTCAAAAATACTTGTGGTCTATCCGAACCGATCTTATTTCTGAAACCTTTTATTTTCAAGAGATCAGAAAAATGTCTTCTAAAAAACTTCCCATGTTCTCAGTGGAGAACTATGACCTATGGAGACTGAGAATGCAGGCTCATCTGTATTCCAAACATGAGTGTATGTGGAGAGTGGTCTCTCAAGGACCATTCCATTTTACTGTAGTGAATCCCAGAGGAACAGAAGATGAGAGAATTGATCCTATAGCGAGAATTTCCTAAGTCGATGACCAACCGACTCTGAGGAGAGAAAAGTTAGTCGATCTAGACTACATTGCAAAAAGACACACTATACAACACAATTGATGATGGTGTGATGGGAATGATCTCTCCAGAATATCTTGCTAAAGAGATTGGGATACACTAGTTGTTATGTGCCAAGGCACGATCATATAAAAAGAAAACAAACTTTCAAAGGGCAATTGGAAAGTTTGACAGTTTTGAAATGGATGATGGTGAATCAATAGACAAACTGGAAGTCAGATTCACTAGCATCATGAATGATCTAAATGCACTTGGAAAGAAATACCCACAGAGAGAAGTTGCATTGAAAATTCTTAGAGGTCTATCTAAGAAATGGGATATTCATGCAGTGGTGATTGAAAACACCAAGAATATTAACTCAATGCCTTACCAACAAGTCTTCTCTGAGCTGAAAGCCTATGAATTTGTAATTGATAAGAAATCCAAAAAGGTCGACAAAGAAAGATGATTCTTCATCGAGTAAGAATGTGGCTTTAAAAGCCAAAGATAAAACACCGAAAACTAGAGAGTCTCGAGAACCCCATGCCAAAAAATCGATGAGCTTGAGGATAAGCTAAGACCGATGGCAAGAAGGTTTGATAGACTCAATAATAGATTTGGAAAATACAAAAGCTATTACAGAACCACAGTACCGAAGAAACCCGAGGACGATCAACCGAGAAGAAGAAAGACCTGAAAGCTGAAGGATCTTCATCCAAGAGAAAGGACTCCAAGTCCAAAGAAGAAAATGACCAGGATGATGATGCCAACAGATGCTATAACTGCCAGAAGAAAGGTCACTTCTAGTATGATTGTCCAGATAAAATCTTAAGGAGAAGAGAAAGGCAAGCTATAAGAGACCGAAGTTCTCAAGCAAAAAAGGCCATGGTTGCGGAAGAAGAACACTCGAGGAGGGATCTAGCTCTTCGATGAGATATTCTCGGACAAAGTGAAAGTGATGACATCCGGCCCCGATGGCCATTGAGGAGGTAAACTCTTCTTTCTCTGTTGTTGCTCCTACACTAGCACAAGAGTTTTCAAGTTCCACTGAAAATAGTCATTTTGACCTGATGGATTCTTTCGAGAATCTGATGAAGGACTATCTTTGTTTTGCAAGGATCGCTAAATCAAACTCAAGAGCGAAATAAAGAACCGAAAAGTCGAAAATCTAAAATGGAAAGACTCTAGCAATATTGAAGTCACTTCTCAATTAATGGGAGCTCTTGATGAACTGGATGTTACGAAAGTACAACTCTCGAGAAAAAGAGAAGTTGATAATGTCCCTAATCGAAAAGCTAGAGAAATCCATTGAAGATTCAAATAATCGGAATCGAGTTCAATGACCTCTCTCGAGAAGCATAAAACTCTACAGAATCAGAGGATAGTGCATGTAAGAAGTTAACTCTATTGAATAATGCATCTAATGTAATAGATGAAATTCGAGTTACCAGAGATCTGTGACTATAAAATCTGGATTGGGATACATTCCGGGGGAACCTCACAAGGTCATCTAAATGTTTGCGTCAAGTAGCAAGAAGACTATCTTTGTAAAACCCGATGGCACCTACACTTCAAACTCAAGAAATGCCCAAGGTTGTAGACAAGGAAAAGGACCTATGGTCTCGGTAAAAAACAATGATCGGGGTTAGAAAGCCCAAACCTCGGTGAAGGCAAGAAAACTGAAAGCGGTCGATTGAAAGTTTCGAGTAAGTACTTCAAAGCCTCGGGCTAAGAATGCAAACCCGAAAGGCTCCACATCAACAATCGGAGGAATCCTCGATGAGAAACACTCAAAGCAGAGACATTCTCAATCAAGAGACCAAGTCCTCAAGATCTTTGAAAGACCCAGATTTCTGATGATAACTTTGAACCTCACTTGCCTAAGGATAAAGGTTATCCAACCCGAAATCATCAAAGATTTAGACCGGCCACAAAAAAAGCCTAAGCATCCGAACAGAAGGCCTGAACCAAAGAAGAACTCTAAGGCAGATGTTCATGCTAAAGCTAGCACACATATACAGAAAAATGCTAAGGCACCCAGAGTTGTGGATGTATATGTTGATGTTTATGGAAGACAAATTAGCCACTCTAAAGTGATTAGAGTTGTCAGGCAGATTTGGATTCCGAAAGGTACAGCTAACCTCGTAGGACCCTACACAAAATGGGTACCTAAGAATTGATCTGTTTTTTAGGAGGAAAACCAGGGCACTAAGCTGATGAAAGATCACATGACACTGATGAGCAGAGATGAAAAAGCTCCTGATGTATGGTATCTTGACAGTGGATGCTCAAGACATATGACAGGATTCAAGAAGATGCTCAAGGATATTTGAACAAAGAGGCCCACAGATCACTTTTGGAGATAACTCCAAGGGACAGACTAAAGGATATGTAACTTTGGAAGTCGACTCAGTTCATATCCATGGTGTTTCATATGTATCTGGATTGAAGCATAACTTGCTTTCAATTAGTCAATTTTGTGATAAAGGTTTTAATGTTGAGTTCTCTAAGAACTTATGTTTTGTGAAAGATGATACATCACATAAAATATTACTGACTGGTACAAGAAAAGGGAATTTGTATCTTGCTGATTGGAGTTCAACTCCTAAAGATACATGTTTAATTGCTAAAAGTTCCACAGATACCAGTTGGTTATGGCATAAAAGAATGAATCACACAATTTTAAAAACCCCGAACAAGCTTGCAAGATTAGCTCTTGTGAGAGGGTTGCCTAATGACGTGTTCATGAAGGAACACATTTGTGATCTTGCGCGAAAAGGAAAACAAGTCAAAGCATCATTTAAAAGCAAAGTAGAAGTTTCTACTGAGAGAATACTTCAGCTTTTGCATATGGATCTGTTTGGTCCTATAACACCTGTGAGCACTAATGGCAGGAAATACACATTGGTAGTAGTTGATGACTACTCAAGATATACTTGGGTCATATTCTTACTCAAGAAGAAAGAGACTCAGATAAAACTGCCAGAGTTACTGAAAAGGCTCAGTATTGAGAAAAATCGAGTGTGGTCAAAAATCCCGATCGACAAAGGAACCGAGTTTATAAATCATATCATTTCGATTATTGTGCAAAGAAATGGAATTCTACATGAAACATCACCGCAAGGACCCTCAACAAAATGGTGTTCTTTGAAAGAAGGAAATGAACTCGAAAGAAGTTCCAAGGACAATGATAGCCGTTTATATTCCTAAAAGATTTTGGGTTTGAAGCCATCAACACCGCATGCTACTCTCGCGGAATAGATCCATCTTGACAAAAAGTCAAGGCAAAACGCCTTATGAGCTTTGGAATGAAAGGAAGCCTCTTGTTTCTTTCTTTTCGTGTGTGTTTGGTTGCAAGTGTTTCATACACAATAATGGTAAAGATCGATTGAAAACATTTGATAGTAAAGGCGAAGGAATATTCTTAGGATATTCAAGTCAAGAAAAGCTTTCGAGTTTACAAATGTAGGACTCTTATTGTGGAGGAAACACCTCATGTTGTTTTTGATGAATCTGTTTGTGTTCGGAAGAAACAGAACATGATGCAAATGAACCGACTAAGAGGATCACCAGATTAAGCCCGAAAACAGAAGATAAATCATCCATCAACACCGAAAAGAAGAAGTCGGTCATTATCTATGATTGGGTGACTCGGACTCGATAAAAGAAGTTCAGGATGGAAATCGGGATGGTGAGACCCGGAAAAACCAACACTCCAAAGGTGACCAATCAACAGACACCGCCTCGGACTCGTGCACGTGATGCCAATGAAGATGTGGTCACAAATGAGGCAATTTCTGAATCTATCAACCAAAGGGGAACAAATGTCTCTGACAATGTTCTGAATAGAATTTCCCCTGAGGAGGATGATTCTCTTTCTCCTGTTTTGTTGTTCCCTGAGTTTGCTGATTTAACTGAACCTAACATTTCAAATGTTGAGGATACCATTGAAGGGGGAACATCAAGAAGGAAATGGTTAGATAGCCATTCTACAAGCCAGATTGTGGGTGATCTAACTGAAGGTGTTAAGACTAGAAGGTTCCATGGAGAGAGTGCACTATTCTGCTGCTTCCTATCAGAGAAAGAACCTCTTGAGATTGGTGAAGCTCTACAAGATTCTCATTTGATTTCTTGCCATGCAAGATGAAATTTGAATCAATTCTCGAGGAATGAAGTATGGGAGCTGGTAGATAGACCAGAAAGGCACAATGCCATTGGAACCAAGTGGGTTTTCAAGAACAAAAGAGATGAAAACAACAACATTGTGAGAAACAAGACAAGGCTAGTTGCACAAGGTTATTCCCAAGAAGAAGGCTTGGATTATGATGAAACCTTTGCACCTGTTGCAAGACTAGAAGCCATCAAATTGTTTCTTGCATATGCTGCCCACATGAAGTTCACAGTCTATCGATGGATGTGAAAAGTGTTGGGGATTATCTTTGAAAAGTATGCTTTTTACTTTGTATAATCGAAACCAATTTCCGACTTATTATTTATCAAATAAATTGTTTATCACCGATGCTTTAAATATGATTGAATGTTATATATATTTATTGCATAATCTGTTCAATAATTAAATGCGTGTTACTCAGTAGTTAATTTAGTGATACCCGATCACGAAGATTAAATTAACAATCCTTGTAACTATAAAATACGCCATTCACGACCTAGATGGAAATGAACAACCATCGCGAAAGGTTGAGGTGTAAGGCTCTCATTGGTTTGTCTTGACCAAGAGATTACACTAGTGCATGACCGATCTTGTTGAATAGGACCCTCTGGGAGGATAAATTCTTGAATCCCGAACATGGAAGAATTAGACCTCGGTGGTTCGTTGTTTCTTAACCTTCGTCCCCTGAAATAGGATCACGTGGGATCGGTAACTATTGCTTTGACTTATCATGGGTAGCGAATCGAGAGAGATTCAATACTTTTTATCTTGGGCAATATTATTGGTCACATGTGATTGCTAAGATTTAATCTGAAGAATCGTGTGCAAAATACGCTTGCTTGATTTGCCCTTGGGAGGTTCATAAGTTTTATCATACCAAATCTTGCAAGTGGAATTAGTTTAGGTATGGATGGATAATAATGTTGAACCGTTTCTCGACCAAGGACAAAAGATATTAATTAACGGAAAGCTATTTCAAAGTGGCTTGAATTAATTAATGGGCTAGATAATCTTAAACACGGAAATAATGACCGGAGCCATATTGACCGTAATATGGGTTAAGATGGATAGTACAATATTAATTATGTAGTGGGATTAATTAATATTTATGGGCTTGAATTATATTGTGGCTCAATATTAGATATTCAAGATCCATTAGAAGGTCCAATCTTAATTCTCCTAAAAGGCCCCCCGAAAGTAGCCCAACATATAGTCCAATAACCTAAAAGTGATTAAAATAAAATAAATATTGTTGCTTATATTTCCTCATTATTTTTGAAAATTATGGATAAAAGAGGAGAAAGATTTTCTTTGAATTTTGTTATGGAATGAAGATATGTATTCTTGGAATACAAGATTATCTCATTAAATTCAAGAAATCTCCCACTTGGTTATTCATTAAGTATTTTTAAAATTTTTGGAAAAATAGAGGGCAAGAAAGATTTTCTTGATTTTCTTGAAAAGATATTATGGAAGATATGTATTTCTTGAAATACAAGAATATCTCATAAATTCAAGAAGATCTAAATCTTGGAATCTTGCTCAAATTTTCGAAAATTATACCATAAAATAGAGGAGGTGGATTTTTGTGGAATATTTTAATTATGGGAAAAAGAATATATGGGATATATTCAAGATTTCTTGGTGACCAAGAAAAGTCTTTTCCCCACATTGAAAAACCACCAAAATTTCGTGCCCTCCTCTCCTATAAATAGGGGATGATTAGTTCATTCCCAAGTACAATTCCATGTGCTGGAAATATTAGCAAATCCACATAAGTGGTGCAACAAAGTTTATTTTTTTCCTTTTGTTAATTGTTCGCGAGTATCCTTCCACCGGATTGTCGAGCAAGGGCTAAGGAATACTTGGGAAGTCCTTTTGGTTAGTCCGTCCGGACCGAAACCACCGCCATCCCGAGAGAATGCGTTCACGTAAACCCGTAGATTCCGCATCGTGGGTTTTACGTGGTTTTTTATATGCATGATATGTTGTTGCAATTATTATTTGAATTAATATAGGATTAATTCATGCTAGTAATAATTAATGAATTAAATTTGTATTTAAATATTCACCCCGAATAGATCTGTCGAAGCATTCCCCAACAATCGCATCGAGCCCTTTGTTTTGCTCTGAATTTTTAAATTGTAATTTAATTCACGGACATTAAATTTGAAATTGGATAGTAGAACTGTTAGATCTGTTTTTGCGGTATCCAATTGTCATGGATTTTAATGTTTTATTTTGCATGCATATAAAGCGTGGTTTTTAATTAAGATTAGATTCGGTTTGCTTTGCCTCGTGAAAAATCCACGAGTAGACTAGGATTTGTTTGATTTGATCAATGTAATAGACTAGTCTAGATCTAGGTTTATTAATTTTTGTAAATAAATTGTAACCGGATCGAGAACGAAGAGATGAAGAATTAAAGGACTAAATCGAAACTGAGGCTTAAGCGGCGCCGCTACCGGGCACGCCGGGGCATTGCGGCAGGCGGGGCAGAAGGGGCAGAGATGCGTGTGCTGGCAAGACGGGCGGTAAGGCGTGCTTCCAAAGCCTAAGCGACGCCGGGCGACGACGGGACGCAAGGCGAGGCCGGGCGTCTAGCGGGCGTAGGCGGAGGCGGGCGAAGGCGTCCACACCGCCGACGCCGCCGCCGACTAACCGAGGCGAAGCGAGGCGCCAAGCGGCGTGTCTGCCAAGCGGTGCCGAGGTCGCCTAAAGTGTCGAATAGCCAGCGGCGGCGGATCTTGGCGTGCATCCCGTTCTGGCTTGCCGCCAGCGTGGCGGTTCGAGACGGCAGTATTTTTTTTCGAGATGAACGAGTGGGAGAAATTCGAGGCGTGTTTCTTCAAGATCAAGCCAAGAAAAATCAAACCATGACAATTGGATAATTTGTGCCCAATATGTTTATTTTTTGTTTTTGCTTGATTTTATTTGTCTTATCTTATGCTTTATTTAATTTGTTTAAATGTGTTTGCATGAGGGTTGCCAAATTGAAAAATCTCAACTTCAAAATTACTAAGTATGTTTTAAATAATTAATTGACAATTTTATTCCTGATAATAAAATTGAATTAATTTTAACCTCCATGATTTATTTATTTGTGAATTCTTTTGGAGAAATTCCCCAACGGACGGGTCAAAAGATAGGTTTCACATGAATGAATTCCAAACGGATGATTGTGGGTTATTACTAGTGGCGGCGATGACCCTCCCAACGAGGCTCGATCAAAGCGAAATAGTAATCTGTATTTAATCATGGTTATTACTTAGGTATAAAATTGATATGCATATATTTCCTCGAGTCCCCGTCGATTTTATATTGGTCAAGTGGGAGCCAACTATTAATCTGGATATTAAGGGTTTGTAAATCGTTCTTGTTTGTAACTCGGCTTGAATGTGTTTAAATAATGACCCACCCAACGTGGCTTATTTAAACTGTTTTGAGATGTTGGCTGATGCATTGTTCATATTTTTTTGAGATTTTAAATATGATGGCATGTGATCAAACCTTGTGATATATTTGTGCTTATGCATATTATTGTTTATTTCAGTTCATCATGTCACAACCTTTTAATCCATTTTTTCATTATACTTAAAAGTCAATGCAATATGTATGGAAACTATATTGATTGGAAAATTATAATTGTCCTAATCGCACAAAAAGCACAAGTGGATTTTGACACACAAAAAATCGGATGAGCCAACCGACGAAGTCAAAACATGCGGGACTCGTCGGATCACCTTCTGAGATATGTAAATCATTTGAAATGGTGGAGGGAAAACCCGTGAGGATTATGTCCTCAAAATAGATGGCACATCTGAACAAACTTGAGATTCTCGAGTGCAGATTATGATCCGGAGACTCGGATGAATTTGGTACTTCACTCTCTCCAAAAAAAGTTTTTTGAGCATTTTGGCCTCGCTAGCTAATTTGTTGCAAGCTTTTGGTCACGGCAGAAATGATGAAGAGGCACCAAACTCAAGCTTTAACGGCAAGTGGTCCGTCTTCATTTTCTAGGCCAAGGGTAGGCAAGATAAAGAAGAGGACCAAAGGCCATAAGCAATAAAACTCAACTATTGCCAAGGGCAATGGTAAGATGAGGAATGCTTGTTGTGTCAAGGAAAATCCAAAGAGGAAGTGCTTAAGCTGCGGTGAGAGAGGACAATGGAGGTTTTGCCTGTTCCAACCCCAAAAGGGACGGAAAGAAAGGTAATTCTCATACACTAGTTGTTGAAACTTGTTTAGCGGCGTATACTTCTCATTCGTGGGTGGTTGATACGAGATCCACTAATCATGTTGGCTTCACGGGTTCTAAATGATCCGGCAACATTAGTGGGAGTGAGATCCTCATCACATTTGGGTAACGTTCTTTAAAGTAGAAGACATTGCAATGCTACGTAAATGGCAGATATTGCAATGCTACGATAGTAACGATTATTGCAATACTACGCAAGTAGCAGACATTGCAATGCTACATGAGTAGCAGTTAAAGTAGTGGGAGAAGTGCACCTATCTTTTGAAGATAAAGTTTTTTTTTTTTTTAGATTATCTTTATGTTCCCAGTTTTAGAAAGAATTCACTTTCAGTTTCTAAAAATCGATTAAAGGACACTAAGTTTCTTCTAATAAGAATGACATCATTTTTGAAATGATGAGTGTACCTGTTATGGGACATTGATGGAAAATCTCTATAAAATTAACTGTGCACACCACTCACGAAATGCATCCTATAACACATCAACTATTTCCGACAAAAGAAAGCGTGAACGAAATACTTCTTTGGCATCTAAGATTAGGTCATATAAATCCAAAGAGGATCCAAAGGTTGGTGAAAGATGGTTCACTGGAGCGTCTCCAAGTTGAATCGAATCCAACCCGCGAATCATGTTTGGAGGGTAATATGACCAAGATGACATTTGGAGCCAAGGGGAATGGGGCTAAAGAAGTGTTAGAGATCGTTCACATAGATGTACGTAGTTCAATGTCAACCAAAGCAAGAGGAGGTTATGAGTAATTTTATTGATGATTACTCAAGGTACATTTTCCTTATGAAGCATGAATCTGAGACCTTTGAGAAATTCTAAGAATTTAAGGCTCAAACAGAGAATCATAGGGAAAAACGTATCAAGTCTCTACGATCTGATCGTGGAAGCGAATACCTCAGCGATGAGTTTTTGAACTACTTATCTGATGAAGGGATTGTATCCCAGCTCACCGCACCCGGAACCCCTCAACAAAACGGGGTTTGCAGAGCAAAGCAACAAAATTCTTTTGGAAATGGTTAGATCAATGATGAGTTATACGGATCTTCCCGAGTCGTTCTGGGGTCATGCCTTGGAAAACAACGACTTATATTCTGAACTTGGTGCTATCTAAATCAGTTCCCAGAACCCCAAAGAATTGTGGACCGGACGCAAGTCTAGTATGAGACACATGAGAACTTTGGGGTGTCCGACTTACGTGTTGGACAAGGAAACCCAGTAAATTGGATCATCTATCGAATTAAAATTCGTTTTTGTAGGATACCCCGAGGGAACAAAAGGGTGAATGTTCTATAATTCTAAAGATCAAAAGGTGGACATTCACACCCACTTTAGATTTTGGAAGAAAACTATAGAACCAAAGAAAACCCAGAAGTGAGATTACCTTAAATGAGCTTAGAGGGCAAACCTCGGTCTTAATCGTATTAGATGATATACCAAACGATACGTTTTCACAACCGAGCCTCGTTATAGTGGGAGGGTTGTTAGACAAATTTCGAGAGATTCATGGGAATAGGAGAGTCCTCGGACTTGATTCCCTAATCGCACCCATGGACATATGACGAGGCACTCCAAGATAAGGATGCGCTTTCTTGGCAAGAATGAAAAGCCGGGTGGGTTCTATGTTTCATAATAGAGTGTGGGAGCAAGTCGAACCACTTAATGGGGTCAAACCCATTAGATGCAAGTGGGTATATAAGAGGAAAAAAGGATCGGACGGGAAGGTTGAAACCTTTTGAAGCAAGACTAATGGCGAAAAGGTTATACTCGAAAGAATGGGATCGATTATGTGGAAACTTTTTTCGCCCATAGCCATGCTTAAGTCCATCCGTATTCTCTTATCGATTCTTTGCAAGATTTTGGACTTTGAATCGGCAAATGGATATCAAGACAAATTTTCCTTAACGGAAGTCTTGATAAAGAGATCCATATGCAACAACCCCTAGTTTTCATTGAAACAGGCCAAGAACACCCAGTTTGTAAAAGCTCAAGAGGTCCATTTACGGACTCAAAAAGGCATCCAGAACTTGGAACCAAAGTTTTGATCATATTATAAAGTCTTATGGGTTTTGATCAAAACGAGTTTGAAAGTTGTGTGTATAAAAATGTGTCGAATCGCATTGATATTCTTAGATCTTGTCGTAGATCACATTGTGATCATCGGGAACGATGTGAAGGTGTGATCGAGCGTAAGGGCATGGTTTTCAAAAAAAATTTGATATGAAAGACTTAGGGAAAACCGGACACATCCTTGGGATCAAGATCACAAGAAAAGGATGGTCGGGTTATCGCAAGTTTCATACATAGACACTGGTTTTGAAACAATTCAGCATGCAAGATTCCAAGAAAGGATTCGTACCTTTCAGACTTGGAATCCATCTATCCAAGAAAATGTTCCCTAAGACGAAAAGGAGATAGATGACATGAAAGGTATTCCTTGTGCTTCGGCTGTCGGAAACCTTATGTATGCATTCTTTGTGTCAGTATGCGAGACCGGGATATATGCTTTGCAGTAGGCATGGTAGCAAGATATCGAGTAACTTTCGAAAAGCGAATTGGACGACGATTAAAAACATTACAAGTTTACGAAAAGAACTCGGGATAGAATGTTGATTTATCGATCGACACTCCAATCCCCATCGGCTACATGGACTCGGATTTCCAATCAAGTTTAGATTCCAGAAATTATCTGCCTCAGTTAGTGTGTTTCCATTTGGGAAGTGTAGCCATCAAATGGACGAGTGTGAAGCAGAAATGCATCACTGACTCAACCATGGGACTCGGGTAAGTAGCTGCTTGTGAAGCAGTGAAAGAACCGATTGGGCTCTAGATCTTCTTAGTGGACTTGGATGGTGTTCTGAATTTGTCTAGCAATATCTGCTAGGGCAATTACAAATTCAAGAGAACCAAGAGTCCACGAGTCAAACAAACACATTAAAGGAAAAGACATCTTATACGAGAAATCGTTAAGAGAGAGATATAGATGTGGCAAAGATAGCGTCGAGGACAGACCTAGCGCATCCATTCACAAAAGCGTCCCCTCTGAATACATTCGAGAGACATGTGAGTGGAATGGGTGTCAAGACCGTTGCCAATCTGCTTTGAGTATAAGTGGGAGAAATTATTAGGTTCGTGTAGGTGACATTAGATGTCACGGACTACTCGAGACGTGTTGTAGTATACTTAAAAGCAGACTTTGAGTATAAGTGGGAGATTGTTGGGGATTATACTGAAAAGTATGCTTTTTACTTTGTATAATCGAAACTGAATTTCCAGACTTATTTACTGAAATAAATTGTTTATCACTGATGCTTTAAATATGATTGAATGTTATATATATTTATTGCATAACTGTTCAATAATTCGTACGTGTTACACTGTAGTTAATTTAGTGATACCCGATCACGTAAGATTAAATTAACAAATCCCTTTGTAACTATAAGTCGCCATTCACGACCTAGATGGAAATGAACAACCATCGCGAAAAGGTTGAGGTGTAAGGCTCGGATTGGTTTGTCTTGACCAAGAGATTACACTAGTGCATGACCGATCTTATTGAATAGGACCTCTGGGGAGGATAAATTCTTGAACCCAACATGGAAGAATTAGACCTCAGTGGTTCGTTGTTTCTTAACCTTCGTCCCTTAAATAGGATCACGTGGGATCGGTAACTATTGCTTTGACTTATCATGGGTAGCGAATCAGAGAGAGATTCAATACTTTTTATCTTGGGCAATATTATTGGTCACATGTGATTGCTAAGATTTAATACTGAAGAATCGTGTGCAAAATCGCTTGCTTGATTTGCCCCCTTGGGAGGTTCATAAGTTTTATCATACCAAATCTTGCAAGTGGAATTAGTTTCCGGTATGGATAATAATGTTGAACCGTTTCTCGACCAAGGACAAAAGAGATATTAATTAACGGAAAGCTATTTCAAAGGGCTTGAATTAATTAATGGGCTAGATAATCTTAAACACGGAAATAATGACCGGAGCCATATTGATTGTAATATGGGTTAAGATGGATAATCTGATATTAATTATGTAGTGGGATTAATTAATATTTATGGGCTTGAATTATATTGTGGCTCAATATTAGATATTCAAGATCCATTAGAAGGTCCAATCTTAATTCTCCTAAAGGCCCCCTGAGTAGCCCAACATATAGTCCAATAACTGAAAAGGTGATTAAAATAAAATAAATATTGTTGCTTATATTTCCTCATTATTTTCGAAAATTATGGATAAAAGAGGGAGAAAGATTTTCTTTGAATTTTGTTATGGAATGAAGATATGTATTCTTGGAATACAAGATTATCTCATTAAATTCAAGAAATCTCCCACTTGGTTATTCATTAAGTATTTTCGAAATTTTTGGAAAATAGAGGGCAAGAAAGATTTTCTTGATTTTCTTGAAAAGATATTATGGAAGATATGTATTTCTTGAAATACAAGAATATCTCATAAATTCAAGAAGATCTAAATCTTGGAATCTTGCTCAAATTTTCGAAAATTATACCATAAAATAGAGGAGGTGGATTTTTGTGGAATATTTTAATTATGGGAAAAAGAATATATGGGATATATTCAAGATTTCTTGGTGACCAAGAAAAGTCTTTTCCCACATTGAAAAACCACCAAAATTTCGTGCCCCTCCTCTCCTATAAATAGGGGATGATTAGTTCATTCCCAAGTACAATTCCATGTGCTGGAAATATTAGCAAATCCACATAAGTGGTGCAACAAAGTTTATTTTTTTTCCTTTTGTTAATTGTTCGCGAGTATCCTTCCACCGGATTGTCGAGCAAGGGCTAAGGGAATACTTGGGAAGTCCTTTTGGTTAGTCCGTCCGACCGAAGCCACTGCCATCCCGAGAGGTACGTTCACGTAAACCCGTAGATTCCGCATGCGTAGGTTTTACGTGGTTTTTTATATGCATGATATGTTGTTGCAATTATTATTTGAATTAATATAGGATTAATTCATGCTAGTAATAATTAATGAATTAAATTTGTATTTAAATATTCACCCCGAATAGATCTGTGCGAATCATTCCCCAACAAAAAGTGCATTTTTGAACGGCGTGCTTAAAGAAGAGGTTTATGTGGAACAACCTCCTAGTTTCAAACAGAATGACCAAGTTTACAGGCTAAGAAAAGCTTTGTATGGTCTTAAGCAAGCACCCAGAGCATGGTATGATACTCTTTCACAGTTTCTTACTGACCAAGGTTTTGTCAAAGGAACTATTGATAGAACTCTGTTCAGGATAGAGGATGGGGAAGATATCTTACTAGTTCAGATATATGTTGATGACATCATTTTTGGATCTCCAAACCATCAGCTGTGTGAAAAGTTTTCAACACTGATGAAAGACAAGTTTGAGATGTCAATGATGGGAGAGATTAATTTCTTTCTAGGACTTCAAGTGAAACAATCAAAGGAAGGAATATTCATCAACCAGGCAAAGTACACCAGAGATCTGATTGCCAAATATGGTGTACAGAATTGCAATGCAGTTAGAATTCCCATGAATACTAACTACAAGATAGATCCTGATTCTGAAGGCAAATCAGTAAGTCATACTGATTATAGAGGAATCATTGGATCATTGCTCTATCTCACAACAAGTAGGCCGGATATAACATTTGCTGTTGGGATATGTGCAAGATACCAAGCTAATCCTAAGGCTAGTCACATGGAGGCTGCAAAAAGATACTGAATTATCTTAAGGGCACAGTGAATAGAGGATTATGGTATCCAGCTGATGATAACCTAGAGTTAAGTGGTTACTCGATCTTTGATTATGGAGGATCAGAATTGACAGAAGTCCACTTCAGAACTTGTCAATTTCTAGGAAGTAAGTGATATCTTGGTTTTCGAAGAAAGCAGGACCTCGATAGCAACAAGTACTCTCGTTTGAATATATGGTCTGCGAGAAGTCACTGCGTGCACAAATTCTTTGGCTCAGACAATAATTGAGGGATTATAAAGTTGTTGCCAATGAAGTACCAATATTTTGTGACAATAATAGTGCCATTGCTATTTCACAAAATCCCATTATTGCACACCGTCTTGCAAGCATGTGGATATCGACATCACTTCATCGAGATCATGTCGAGAAAAGAAGGACATAAGGATGGAGAAAATTCATCTTGATAAGCAAAGAGTCGATATCTTGACTAAACCTTTGGTCAATCAAGATTTCAAGAACTTTCGGTTGAATTAGGGATGCTAGAACCAGTGTATAAAGTAAAATCAAAAAAATTGAAGGTTTTCGAGGCATGAAGTTTTCTCGAAATCATACGAGAAGCTCGAGATAAAATGGAAATACTTGAATCGAGTCTCGAAAAACTTCAAGAAGATCTTGAACCAATTCAAGATTACTCGATTATTATCGACATTTTATCAAGATCGATTACTCGATAAAGACTGATAGAGGGAAATTGGTCTGAAGAAGTAATAACTCATGCGATCCATTTATTGCTCAAGTAAATTCAGTAATCATTCGCAATAAATATTAAAACACCTGAGGAATGTTTTTTTTTGGGCGGGATCGTTTTAAATTCCGAAGAAGGTCAACAGTCATTTAATGCTCTGTTACATTAATGACCAATGAGGACGTTTTGGCGGCTTACTTTTCGGAGATCGTCGGTTCGTATACCCGATTAATCGGAGATTAATCTCATCCGTTATTACTCACCTAACCAACACGATTCTCCATGATCTCAAGGCTATATAAACCCCAATCAGCCATTCAAGCCAAAAATTTTATCAAACCCTTTGTTTTCAAATCCTCTGCAATTAAAAATCCCCTTTGCCCAGAAATTCTCCAAACCCTAAAGCTTCCCTTCTTCAATCAAACTCTAAAATGGCTCCAACCCTGTTTGAGAGATTAGCCGAAACCAACAAGCCGTGGTACGAGTTCGTTGTCTCACTTGAAAGCACAACCAACTCAAAGCCAGAAGAGGAAGCTCTGCATATGATTCGACTGGCTAAACTCACCCAACTAGTCGCAAACCGACCAGACCAGGAGTTTGCGAAAGAGGTAATCGAATTCATCTGTAACTTGAAGATAGATGAAGAGGGTTGTATGCATTCTAAGTTAATCAGATCACACTTAGAGCGATCATCCAAATACGCCGATTTTGAGAGGGATCGTATATAGTTCCAAAAATCCCAATGATGTTTTTGAGCTCGTGATAGAGGAGATGATCCTACGACGTATATGTCGGGAAGAGAGCAGAGTACTTTAGATAGGATTGCCGAGAATCTCGTTAAGTTTGAGGCGACAATTTGCATAAAAAAGGCACACGAAGCCACAATATCGTGTGTTGATGGATATTGTGAGCAAGTGCATCATGAGTCTTCTTGGGGAGTTTTGAGCGATAAGTACCCAAGCTCAGATTGATGGCGGCGATAGAAGCTTCACCCACCACAGATTTCAACTGGCTGAAATTCCTGATCCAGACGGTGAGTGAGCAGACCAAAGTTTTGAGGAAGATTGACGGGGCGATCTCAATCAAAGGCAAGATCCACCATACCACCAAAATTGCTTACATTTTGGAGATGTGCAGAGAGGAGGAGGATATCTTCGCCAATTCGACCCCATTTCCTAAATCCAAAATTCTCCTTAAACCCATTCTTTGCAAGGAAGCGGTGTCATCGGGGAAGAGAGAAAAGAAGGTAGAATCACCTTCTCGCGATTCTTTGAAAAAGAGACCCAACAAACTAGGGGGAAAGTGTCGTTGGAGGCAAAGATGGATCAAGGAGCAAAAATGTTGAAACAGAAGAATCTTGCTCCAAAACGCAGAAGATTGGTGGTTCTCACCGATGAAGATGAAAGTGATTCTGAAGAGATTCAATCTGAGGGCCAAATTGCTCAGAGTTCACTATTACAAGTGTTGGCTCAGGTTATCTCCAGGACACAGGATCGACCGGCGAGGCGGGTCTTTCTCTCGAGGTACTCGAGACATCGCCAAAGACAGATAAAAAATTCTCGTGAAATTTTCAAAGGAGCTCAGACCTCGAGATGCCTACACCAGTGTGTGCAGCTCGACAGAAAGAGCCACCTTCAGAGTCGATCCGAAAATGTGCAAGCTCAGACCGACGAGGCAACTCGTGACTAAAACCGAGGATATACCCGCCCTCGTAACCCACTCGATGCAAACCGAGGACCTCGACGCGCACAAACTTCAGATGTCAGCCGAGACTCGGGAGCGTAATATTCTTGATGAGCTCCCGAAAGTGATCTACTTCGATCCCTTAGCGTAAACTTCAAATGAACCGAGAGCCCGAGATGGAAGAAGGGCGAGGTTGAAGAAGGCGAAAGAGGAGCAAGGGGGGAACGTTCATACTTGACCGATACCGAAAGCTCAGCATACCCCGATCTGCAAGATATTTTCTTCGATTAAGGACAATCAGATTTATCCTCAATCGGACTCTTCCCGAGATGCTTGATATTCTTTGCTTTTTAGAGGGGAAGATCGTGGAATGAGGAGATAGCCTTCGACCGACTTCTCAGGGTTCAGAAGGACAAATCTCAGGATGAAAAACACCAATTTTGATGAGCTGGTTCAGAGGAAGTTGGCTGAGAGGAGAGCAACTAAAGTTGGTGCCCCAAGCAGCGGAGACAAATCTCAAGATGGAGATGGGGACCAACAGGGGAGATCTTGAGAACAAAGTCTCGAAGAAAAAGGAGACTTCATTGTCGATCAACATGGATCTAGTCAACATCAGACTGATGATAGTACTCTTCAGACTGAGACGCAGCTGGAGACTGGAGCTCAGAATGAAACTGAAGCTCAAGATGATCAGACAACACAGGAGGTGCAGAAGATTCCTGAGATTGATCTCACTTCCCTGATAGAGAAACTTGAGAAGGTTGAGCCAATGATGATCAAGATTGCTCGGATGGAAGAGACGTTGGCCAATCAAGCTCAAAAGATGGGCCAGTCTTAGTCACTCTTCTAACTCGGTGCAAATTCAAAACACTCTAACCACCCGGATGACCTCCATGGAAGGAAAGCTAAATGAGAAGTTTGGAGGAGTCAAGGCCGAAGTTAAGTGATGAACCCGAAGCGTAAATACCGGAAAGTTCTCGATTTCCAAGAGGTGAAACCGCGTAAAAGAATGAGGTGCTAATCAAGTCTGCCCGTTGAGGAAATGAGTTCAATGCTCATGACCAAGATGACAGAGATGTTCAAAGAAGCACTCTCGCCGGTTTGTCCACTTATCTCAAGAATTTTCGTGGCCAAGAACCATCTAAGGAGGTGGAAGACGAACAAGATCGAGAAGCGAGAGAAGTTCGGCCAGCGTGAGCAAAGAGCAATATCACATGGACACAAAGACTCTCCGGACTTCTTCCAAATTACGGTGCCAAGAAGGGGAAAAGGAAGTCAAGATCTCGTAAAATTCATGGCACGTACTTTGAGAAGAAGGCTCGAAAGATGCCAAAATGTATAATCTAGCAAAAAGCCTTTAAAGAAGCTCTGAGCTACCGAGAAGTTGAAGTTCGCCGGTAGAAAAGCCTATCTACACTGAAGTTTACGAAAGCAAGCTATGCTTGATGTTGCAAGAGAGAAACCGAAAAGCAAAGCAAAGGTTGAACAAGCCGTGCCGCCGAATCGCTTATGAAGAGGAAAGCCTTGGGTGTTGTTCAACCTGAAAGCAAACGTGCAAAGGCTTCTAAGCCAATCCAGAGAAAACTGATTCTGGATGATGAAGAAACAGAACAACCAGTGGAATCTGAGTCTCAACCTCAGAAGAAAGTCTTCAACACGAGAAATGCTCTGAAGACACTCCAAGAAGAACAAGCTAAGAAAGTCGCCGCCGGTCTCGTGAACGCCCTGTGGATCGAAAGAAGATGACGTAAGAGCGTAAGCGAAGAAGTGATTTCAGGAAGTTTGCGAGCAAGAGGAAAGGAACATCAAAAGCACTAAAATGGCCCCACGTTGATAAATGGATGCCCATCAAACTCAACGATATATGGGAAGAAGTCAAGAGAACCTTCTGGTTCAATTATGATGTTCTCAGGGAATGGAGAGGAGAAAGCTCAGATCAGAATGAAGCTTTCATTGAATACCTTCTTATCTTCTATCCAAAGTATCTACAGAGTGGATTAACTTTATGGATGAAGGAGAGGTACGAGATAGTAGCCCCTGGTCCATATTCCTATCCACCTCCAAAATTTGATAATGACTTGGTGAATGAGAAGGCCATTACTCAAGAGATTGCTCAGTATGCTGGTCAGTTGGGTTTAATAGGAAACAGTCCGGACATCATCAAGGAAAGAAATGAGCTGAAGAAGAGATTTTTCGGAATGTTTGACCTGGAAGTGCCTAACGATGAAGTTGAGAATGAAGCAAATCAAGAGCGAAGACCAAGAGCCAAAATCGTAAGATCAAGACCAAGACTCGTAAGATTTTGTAATCTTTAAATTTTGTCTTTTTGATTTTGTTGATAAACTCATTGTAATATGTAACGGGATACCAATCATCAATGAAGATTTATCATTATGCTCAAAAGATAATATCTCATTATCTTATTTACATGTCTTTTATTTTGATATGCCTGAATGAATGTCTCTGAAGAAATTGTCTGATTATGGGGGAAATTGTTTAAGTATTTGGTAATGAACTAGTTAAAGAGATTCATTCTTGAAGAAATTGGTTGAATGATTAAACTGTTGAGAAACTCAAAATTGTTTGGAGATTCTCTAATTTAAGAAATGATTTGGGAGACAACCAATCTTGTAATAGGATAAACTGAAACCTGAGTATAGGTTATTTGATTGTAACAAGATAGGTTTTGGCATCATCAAAAAGGGGGAAATTGTTGGGAGATGAATTTAATAAAGATATATGATTTTGATTAGATCCCAAAACCCCTGAGTATGACATGTTCAGAATGATCTTGAAAGTTGAGTCAGGATTCAGTTTTTAGAATATTCAGGATGTTATCTGCAGAATGTATAGTCAGCAGATATAGTTCAGGATAGTTACTGAAGACTCGGTAGGATACTTGAAAAATCAAGACTCAATGAGAAGACTCAATTACATCACCAGTATAAACTACAAAGATTCGTAAGACCAAAGACTCGAAAGACCCTGAAGACTCAGAAGACTCTAAAGACACAAAGACTGAAGACTGAAGACTGAGAAACTAAAGATCAAAAATACTGAAGGCACAGTAATTACTGAAGACTCAATGAAGGTATCTTGAATGCTCGAGATAAACCTGAATGTTTCGAGGCACTGAATATATCTATCTGAAGGATGCAATACTGAGAAGATCGCGATTCCTTAGAAAATAGATATTTGCCAAGACATTCTAATGCAGACAAAAGGAACTAAGTCAGAAGTGTTGTTAAGGTTATATCAAACTCAGGGTTTGTAACCAAAAAAGAGCCGCTGAAGGTGTTTACCTTTAACCGAGACAAAAAGTCAAAAAGAGAAAGACAACATTATACCATATCGCCAATCGACAAAGGACAAGTCTCTCGAAAAAAGGATGTCGGATGTACAAAAGTTCCAGATCGCAAAAAAGTGAAGACCGGCTACATGAAAGGCTTATTGCCTAGAAAGTGTTAGGGAGTTTCAAACCCTAAATATAGCCAAGCTTCACACACCACAAGAGTGAACTCACGGGTCGCCTCTCTCAACGGATAGTTTTCAAAGAGTGACCTTGGTGTATGCCTATAAATCTTTGGTGACCCTCTACATTGTAAGGTTACGGAAATTTATACACATAACTTAAGAGCTCAAGCTTATTCTTGTAAAAGAAAAAAAGCACTTTCGAAAAACTTAGAATTTCCCAAGTGCTTCAATATTGAAGAGAGCTCACTATACTAAGCCTAGCTTGATAAGAATTATCCAAAGCTTAGTCGAGATATCCTAACCCTTTGCATTGTGCTTCATTGTAAAGGATATCTCATCCTAGTTGGAAACCAACCAAGAAACCCCAAACCCTTGTGAAGGTAGTTGGAGTGTGTTTGTTGGTGAGAAAGTGTTGTAAAGAGTTAGTAAACTACGCGGAGTAGTCAGAAAACTCTAGAGGTGAAGTTAGTAAGCTCTGTGGGTAGTCCGAAAAGCTTGTGTGTGATTGAGTAAGTAAACTACGAGGTAGTCGAAAAAACTCAAGGTCGGGTTGAGTAAGTAAACTACGTGGAGTAGTCGAAAAACCTCGTATCGAAGTTGAGTAAGTAAACTACGCGAGGTAGTCAGAAAGCTCAGAAGTTGATAGTGAATTTCTCTGAAGAGTCAGGGAGAGTGGACGTAGGAGCTTGAGTCTCTGAACCACTATAATTGTTGTGTTCTTTATTGCTTTCCTTATCTGTGCTTATCTGTTGCATTGACTTGATTTTGAAAGCATACTTTTCACTGATATTCAGTTGGAATCAATCCACTGAAGTTGCATAAGTGAATCACAGCCTAATCACTATTTCATAAAGGGAAGGTTTTCAGCAAAGCTAAAACGAGTATAATCTAAGGGCCAACCATTCCGCACGACTGAGTAGCTAGAACAGATAGTTACCAAACTGAACTCTCTTCTGAGGATTCAGTAAGTTAGTTATCTGATCCAAGCAACTCAGGATCTCTGACACTCAGGACTCAGTTGGGATTATCTGAGGTTTCTGAAAGCAGCTCAGGATCACTGTCTCAGTAGACTTTGACTCAGAGCGATCTGTGCTTCTCAGAACCTAATCTTCAGGATTATCTGACCCAAGCTGACCTCAGTAAGAAAAAGTTTTAAAAACACTGAACACGTGTATTCCCCCCCCATACACGTGTAAGACTCGTTTGCACCGGGACCAACATATACTATCCTAACATATATATATATATATACCATTAACCATATTTAACAATCCTAACATATATATATACTCACAATCTATTCATATCTAAAGCAAGAGCATTCACCATTAACAATCCTAACATATATATATACTAACATAGATATATATATATACTAACATATAGATATACACACACATATATATGTATAAAAAAGAAAATTACCTATATATAAATGGAGGACGGCGGCGGCGGCGACGGTGGTAGTGGAGGAGGAGGCCGGAGGAGGGCGACGGAGGTAGGGGATCGAGAAGAAGGAGGAGGGTGACAACGACGCGAGAGGTAGGGGATGACGAGTAGGAGGGCGATGGCGACGGCGCGAGAGGTAGGGGATGACGAGGAGGAGGTCGATGGCGACGGCAACGACGCGAAAGGTTGGGGAGAAAAATGGATTTAGCAAAGGAGAAAATTAAATCGCGTAAATGGGGGCTGCTCTCTGGACGTGCACACGATTAAGGGTTTCGGGGTTTGGAGAGCGGTTTTGAACCGTTGTCCAATCTTTACCTTGGACAGCGGTTCTGAACCGCATTCCAAGTGGTTAGCACAGCGGTTCTTAACCGCTTTCCAAGTAAAATTCTTGGAGAGCGGTTTAGAACCGCTATCTAATTTTTTTATTTTTTTTTATAAAACCGCTCTCCAAGTTATAACTTGGAGAGCTGTTTGAAAAAATGGCTGTCAAGTACAGATGTGCAAACCTAAATGTGTAGTAGTGTTAGTTAGCGGTTAGATTAATTATACCATATGATCATCATGTCATACTACTCAGTACTCACAACTATATATAAACTAATAAGAGTGGATAGAGGCCGACCACAAAAAATTTAGGCTTATTTGATTTATTGCACGTTACATAGACACGAGTAATGTAACAAAAACATCTCTGTTGTATAATAAATTAATAATGCATGGGATGATTAACATACATATACTTGTTCTATAAGGTGGAACAAAAAAAGTTATATAATCAATATTTTTTATAATGTCATTTTCGTTTTCAAGGAAGTCTGCCAATATATTTATTTGCAGATAATTCATACTCCGTAATTTGTATGGGGAGAAAGGCGTGATTGACTCTAATGATAGACCACCGCACGTGAAATTTCCAATCCAAATATTCACAACGGTGGTTGCTCCTTCCGTCCTTTTCCGTAATTTCGGGGTCCAAATGACACGTGTCTTCTTAATTCTTGCCTGGTTCAAGTACTCCCTTTGTCCCCATATAAATTTTTTATTTTTTTTATTGTTTTGTTTAATAAAATAATAAAAGTAAAGGGTAGTTTTAGGTATTGGGATAGAGAAAAAATATATATGGAGTAGTGAGTGACAATATTTGTAATATTGTGTGAAAAGTGAGGATAAAAATTATAGGTAGTGAAGTTACTTTTTTCATTTATAGAAACATAAAACTTATTGTGGGACAGATGAAAAAAAAAAAAGAGAAACTTATAATAGGACGGAGGGAGTATTATTTATTAGACAAAATCTTGAATGCAACACTTACACAGTGCAATTCAAGTGAATTTTTTAAATGTACAATTTATTTTATCGAGATATTCAATTTATTTTATGTTTAATAAATTGAATATTTCAATATAAATAAATTAAATATTTTAATAAAATAAATTATACATTAAAAAAATACATTTAAATTGCCTGATATATATGGTGCATAGAAAATCCAACCTTTATTAATGCCGTCATCCACTGTTTTCCCATTTATGTTGTTGTCTCCCTTGAGACCCTCACATTCATCAACAAACTTTAATAAAATAATCCTTGTCTGAACGGATTAAGTCCATAATACATGATTGTAGTTTTCTTTCTATAAAGCTACCGCCAGTTATCGACTTAGTGCTTGTTTGCAACTGCTACTTAAAGGTTAAAAATATTTATATTTTAAAAAAATTGGGTCACACTCAGGGGTGGATGCAAAATTTTTATCCAGTCAAGGCACAAACTACCAAACAACCAAGTCGATTTATTAAAATTTGTTCAGTCACAAAATAGCATAATATATAAGATGTTTCAAAAAATCCAGGCAAGACATGCATTGCCCATGAGTAGATCAGCCCCTGGTCACACCTACTTTTTAAAAAAATGCTTTTATCATATTTTGTTGAGGTTGCAAACACGCTCTTAAAGTGGCGCATTTAAGGAGTTGTTTGTTTCTACTTCAAGAGATTTGAAATTCTATAGGTATATTTATTTTGAATTTTAAGTGAGTTTTAAAAATTGATTTTATAATGTAGAAGATTTTGAAATTTAGGGAATTTTAAAATTTGTGTTTGATTTGTATTTTGAGTACAATAGAATTTAATTTTATGTATTATCATATTATTTATTGAGTGTGATTGTAAGAATATTAATTTATAGGTTCTATAAGCTGGGTAGTAGGATTAGTTTTTTTTTTTTTTTGAAATTTAGGTTTTTTTTTTTAAACATAGGTTTATGTTTCTTGAAACTAGATTTTAATAATTCAAATTAGAACTATTCTTAAACTCCAAAACTCAAAATAAACATACACGTAAGGAAGATTTGGAACAAAATAAAAAATATATTGTGTGTAATTATGAATCACCACCTATTCATATATAAGAGTGAGTGACTTGTAGGTCCAAAATGGTACCCACTATAATTAGGGTTGTTCACGGAGTTTGGAGATTACCGAATGCGAACCGAAAATAACCGTTGACTTTTTGACTTTTTTCGAATCGAACCGGATCGATTTTTTTTTTTTTAATATGGACATGGATATTACTGAATTAGTCGTACCGAAAAATCGAATGAAACCGCACCGAACCGTACCAGACCGAACTTAACCGAATAACCGATTCAAATATGTAAAAAAAATAATTATTAACTTATTTTATATTCATTAAATTGTATTATAGATTATTGATATCCATGTAATTTAATATTGAATATATCATATGAATATTTTGGCGAAATATTAGAATATTTACTTCCTTATTTTTGATTTATAATTATCGAGAATCCTATAAAATTCTCAATTTGCAATTACACATCCTTACTCTCTCGCACCAACTCCTCGCTCTGTAATTTGTACCTCTCGTCATTAGGACCGATGAAAGTTCACAATAAACTTTTAAATGTGTATTTTATTAGCCATGTTTTAAATACACCATTGATTGTGTCTTGGGTTATTTTATTATTTTTAATTAACTATATTCTATCATGTAATATGTTTAAGCCTGAAGGTTAGATGCATGAATATAATTGAAGAGATATTGAATTCATGTGCATTTTGTTTAGATTGCACCAATATTCTTAAGAAAATTGTGATTAAAAAGAAAAATGAGGGGTGATAGAAAAAAAGAGAAAAAAGGTAAAAAAAAAAATTGTTTCTATGGTCCGTTCCGATCCGATTTTGTTACAGTAAAACCTTGTTAAATTAATACTCGATAAATTAATAACCTCGCTAAAACTAATAATTTGTCCGGTCCCAAGTTGGGACCAGTACAAATTTGGGACCCAATCAATAAAATTATAAGATAATATTTTTTTTGAGATCCCAGTGTATATATATTGGTCCCGACGTGTTGGGGAATAAGTTGCACAGATCTATTCGGGATAAATATTTAAATACAAATTTAATTCTTATAACTATTACTAGCATGAATTAATCATATATTAATTCAAATAATAATCCAACAACAAATCATGCATATAATTAATTCACGTAAATCCTACGCATGCGGAATTCTACGAGTTTACGTGAACGTACCTCTTGGGACGACAATGGTCTTGTTGATTAGACTCACCAAAAGAACTTCCCAAGTATTCCCTTAATCCTTGCTCGACTATCTGGTGGTAGGACGCTTGCGAACAATTAACAAAAGGAAAAATAAATTATGTTGCACCACCTTTGTGGATTTACTAATTTTTCCAGCACATGGAATTGTACTTGGGAATGAAAGAATCATCCCCTATTTATAGAGTAGAGGTGGTCGAAATTTTGGTGCAAAAACAATGTGGAAAAATCTTTTCTTGATCTCCAAGAAATGTTGAATATATCTCCTATATTCTTTTTCCCATAATTATAATATTCCACAAAATCCCACCTACTCTTTGTTATGGATTAATTTCGAAAATTTTAGGGCAAGAATCCAAGATTTGGATCTTCTTGAATTTATGAGATATTCTTGTATTTCAAGAAATACATATCTTCCATAATATCTTTTCAAGAAAATCAAGAAAATCTTTCTTTCCCTTAATTATCAAAATTTTCGAAAATTTCCCTATGGATAACCAAGTGGGAGATTTCTTGAATTTAATGAGATAATCTTGTATTCCAAGAATACATATCTTCATTCCATAACAAAATTCAAAGAAAATCTTTCTCCCATTTTTATCCATAAATTTCGAATTTCATGGAAAAATAAGGCAACAATATTTATTTTATTTTAAATATCTTTTTCAGTTATTGGACTATATGTTGGGCTACTTAGGGGGCCTTTAGAAGAATTAAGATTGGACCTTCCAATGGATCTTGAATTATCAATATTAAGCCACAATATTATTCAAGCTCATAAATATTAATTAATCCCACTACATAATTAATATTGCACTATCCATCTTAACCCATATTACAGTCAATATGGCTCCCGATTATTATTTCCCGTGTTTAAGATTATCTAGCCCATTAATTAATTCAAGCAACTGAAATAGCTTTCCGTTAATTAATATTGTCGCGAGTCATTTTATTTGGAGAATATTATGTGGCTAATTCGGTTACGACTCACAAACAAAACATGCACATGTAAAATAAACTGTAAATAAGAAGAATTTGTTGACCAAGTTCGTCAAGAAATGACTACTCTGGGGGCATACCAAGCCAGGGATGTAGTATTGCGAGTTTTACACGTATAATATTTGATACATCTCATGAAGATGAATCATTATGGATGAAGATGATTTGGAGAATTAGTATATGAGTGCTATGGTTTTTGCGTGCATGAACTCTCGTATTTTTTGTAACCTTACCCCTCTGGGAGATTTCTGAACGTATTTTCTGAACCTTTCTCTCTTTCTGGAATTTGTTTTGTAACCCTTCTCTTGTTGTTTTTTCTTCCATTTATAGTACTCCGACAAGCATGAGCTGGAGGCTTCGGGCCATGCAAGAACTCTTGTGATGCTGCCACCTTTCCAACTTCGTCTTCTAGATTGATCTTAGCTCTTGCTTGTCTAAAACGCACTCTTTTGGTCGTCCAAATTAATCTTTTGCTCGGCTGCATGCTTTGTTCGCCTCTTTAACCATGTCAGTTTTATGCTGGAATACTATCCTCCTCGAGCATACTGAGCCTCAGGATATCTAGGTCTTCGGGATGCTTGGGTCTTCAAGATATCTGAGTATCGAACATACTGACCCCTCAGGATGTCTGAGTACCGAGCATACTGACCCCTCAGGTTTGTCTGAGTCTTCAGGATATCTGAACCCTCGGGATGTCTGAGCATCGAGCATACTGACCCCTCAGGTTTGTCTGAGTCTTCAGGATATCTGAGTGTCGAACATACTGACCCCTCAGGATGTCTGAGTCTTCAGGATATCTGAGTGTCGAGCATACTGACCCTTCAGGATATCTGAGCATTCAGGATGTCTGAGCCCTCAGGATATCTGAGCACCGAGCATACTGACCCCTCAGGATAGTCTGAGCATTTAGGCTATCTAAGTCCTCAGACTTGTTCGTGGCCTCAGATTTGTCTGAGCCCTCAGGTTTGTCTGAGTCCTCAGATCACTTGACTTAGCTCATTTGATTCCTTCTTTCCTGATCTGAGTGGCGAACATGCTTATTTGCTCGGTAGGCTTGGTTGAGCAACTTTGGTTGGTAAATGGAATCTTTGGCGAACAAAACTTACTTCATAAGCGAATATGTTAAACGGGTTGACAAGTGTCGAAATTTGGTCGAAGAAACTTGTTTGGTCGGCGAGCGGCGAGCATACTTGTCCATCGTGCATGATTATTTTAATAGTTGAATATTACACGTGTCTCTCTTACGTGTTCGATTAATGCTGAATAATTATTTCGAACACAACAATACCCTCCAGCCGGATCGCTTTGTATTCATCATGGGGCCCAGCTGTTATAATCTGATTGGGCCCTAGTTGATGTTATTTCGTATTCCGTGTCAGATTTTCAAAATTGAATCCGGTATCTATAAATACTTCATTTCGCCGCCCTAATCCCTTTTCTTTCCTTTGTTCTTCTCTTTGCCTCAGCTTTCCATCTCTTTCGTGCCTTAACAAATTTCCGGCGAGGGCTTCATTATTACGGCGAAGGATTTTTACTCAGGTAATCATTGCATACTTTCTCTCATTGCGATTATGGCTTCTTGCTCAAACTCTTCTGTTTCCCTAGAGTCGGACCACCATAGTTCCTCTTCCCCCCTCTCGGGTCTGATCCCGTAGCGATGCTTAACGCCTTGGAGAGACGAATGTCTCGGGTTCGGAGTTTTGTTGGCAAGTTCGGCAGCCGTTTGCCGTTCTTACCTCCGATTCCGACGAGGCCCTAAACGAATTAGATAGGGACTTGGTCCGTAGTGATTTTTCGGATGATTCAGATGAGGATTCTTTGCCCCAACCTCAAATTAGGTCTAGGGCTGTAGATAATGTTAATGTAAATAGAGATGATAATATTGTGAGGGGGGAAATTTTGATGGCTGTGAATGTAACTGAATCGAACATTGGGATAGGCGGCGAGCAAAATTCTGAACTTGATATACCTGTTGGTGTCCCTCATAGTCCAACATATAACGAGTATAATGCTCGTTATAGTTTTAATTGGCCCGAGCAACCTCATAGGACTAGGGGTGAAAATGAGTACCCAGCGAGCAAGATTGCGAGTGTAATCGATGTTGATATGCTCGCTCAATTGTATAGAAACTACGAAACCCCCAAAGATATCTTTTTCTGGGCACCGGGTCCTGATGAGCGAGCAGACTAGCCCCCTGAGGGTTGTGTTGCCGTGAATTTGGACACAATGGAAGCCGGCCTTAGGTTTCCACTCCATCCGGCTATCACTCATTTGCTCGTTGAATGGAACATCACCATCACGCAGCTGAAGCCGAACGGGTGGCATATGATCATGAGCTTCCTGACTTTGTTCGGCAAAATGAAGCCTAGATATTATCCCTCAGCAGCTGAACTTGCTCGATTAGTGCATTTGACCCGTCCGAACGGTGAACACGGATGGCTATTCATGCAAGCCAATGCCAAGTGCAAAATCATTGAGGATGTACCGAACAAAATCTGTGATTGGAAGGAGAAATTTTGGTTCGTTGGGGGTGATTCGAAGAGCCCGGCTTCTGGAAGCGAACCAAATGCTCGCTTAGACATCCCTACTGACTTCGGGGTTTATCGCAGTAAGTACTTTTGAGTCTTTTGTTCCTCAATTTGAACTGATTTTAACTTACTCTTTATTTCAGGGATTCCAGATGCTACGGACAAAGAGACCAACGACGGCTATTTTAGCAGCGTTTGGCAAATTGATCTCGAGTCTCGCTCGGAACGATCTGTGAAGACCCTGAATACCGCCGAACAGAGGAAGAAAGGAGGCTTATTCGTGCCCCCTCACCATCTTGTAGCTGTTAACCCTGCTGGTAAGAATCGCTTCTTACATTAGCATAAACTTTGTGCTTTTTTGCTCGCTGTTGCCCTTTCTTACATAATGAATTTGTTTTGCTTATAGCTTTCCCTGTTGTTATTGTTGCCGTGAGTACGTCCGAACATACCGAGATGGCACGAAAAAAAAGACCTCAAGAGCTCGCTAGAATTCAAGCTGAGCGGGAAGCTCAGCGAGCAAATAGGGGAGAGGCGAGCAGGGTGAGCAGGGCAAGCCGTGCATCTGCGCCTGGCCCCGGGGAGTCGAGCCGTCCAAAAAGGACTACTCGTTTGGCCGAGCAGGGGGCGAGCGAACATGCTCCATTGCCAAAGAGACTAAGGATGGAGACCGGTGAGCAGGGGCCGAGCGAACAAGCTCAGATGAGAACACCACACGAACAAGCTCAGACGAGCACTGATGCTATTAGGGTAACCCAGACCCCTTCTGCCGAAGCGATCAGAATGGCCGCCTCCGTGGTCGGTCCGGTCGCTCATATTGTTGAAATGGAGGTTGGCACATCTTCTCCACCTCCTGCTGGACCCCGGTCATGGACCCCTTTGAACACTGAGCTTCGGTCCCCTAAGGATAAATCATTCTTGGGATGGGATCCGGCTCGTGCGAACAGGTACATTTTGTTCGCTTTATTTCCTTTTTTGATTGATTTTGTTCGCCTTGACATGTTTGTTTGCTCGGGTGTATGTGTAGGTTGAGCAGGTTGGCGCCCTTGATGCCCAATTTGAAAAATTACTATTGCTCGCCAAATGTTCGCAAGGTTCCGGGCATTCCCGAACATGTTCAAAAGGCGTGTCAGACCCCTATTCGAGCATGGACTACTGAGCTGGAAGAGTCTACTACGGGTCCCACACCTTTGGAAAACATGCGACTTGGCCTGGTACTCCAGGGCCAATCTATGGTCGTTCTTGAGAAAGTTTATGGTGAGTCCACCAACCTTCATGCCAACTACTTGGCTCTGATCAGAAGTTTCGAAGAAAGGGTGGGCGAGCTGAACAGTACTCAGGATGAACTGAGCTTGGCTCAAGGACATGTATCCTCGGCACAAGCAGATGCTCGCCAGGCTCAGGAGGATGCTCGCCAGGCTCAAGAAAATGCTCGCCAGACTCAGGAGGATGCTCGCCAGGCAAAGGAGGAGCTAAATCATTTTCAGGAGGAGGTGGTCAGCATACGGAGAGCTCAGGAGGAGATGAACGTCGAGCTTCGTAGACTCTGTGCTGGTGTCGAGGCCATGGAAAGTGAGAAGAATGTGCTCGGCCAACAGCTCATCATTGCTGAAGAGACCAACACTCGTTTGGGTCTCGAAAATTCAAGGCTGCACAATGAAGAATATGTTGATTCTATGTCAAACTTCTCCTACATATGTGCCTTCGCTGATGCCATCCGGTCTGTTAGCCATACACTCACTGGCGAACAAATTGCCCCACTCATATCTAGTTTCCAGCAGTACCTGATCGACAACCCACCAGTTCGCAACCTTCCGATGTCTGACTTGAACGATCTATGTGACTTCTCCAGTCTTCTTGAAGGGACCGAGGTTGATGATCCTATCCTGGATGAGGAAGACGGCTCAGATGTGAACATTGCTGATGTTGCTGGTCAAACTCTCCGAACTGAGTCCGGGTCCGATCAGGTGCCGATCGAACAAAGGGGACCTCCTGTGATTGAGCAAAATGTACCTCCTGGCGAGCATACTGGACCTGATCATGCTGAAGGAGCCATTGCTGAGGGGGCCGAGCATGATTTGTTCGACATTTCTCTTTCGTCCACCCCCAACTATGAATTTGCTCCTTAGTGTAATTTTTACTTTGCCGAACATATGTTGTGTACTTTTTGTCTTCTTCATTTTTTGCTCGAACAATATCTTCTGAACTTGTATAATTTTTTGCTTTCTTCTCTTTTGTTCGAACAATTCAAATCTGAATGATTGAATCCATATTTTGAACTTTTTCCTCTAACCTGATTGTTGTTGAGGATGAATGTGGTTGCTGATGATTGATTGATACTTGTGTTGCTTGATGTTCGCTTTGTTGCTTTCTAGTTTATGCCTCTTTTCTTCTGAATGAATTCGAACATTGGGTTTGCCTATGCCCGCTCCTGACTTCTTTCATTTTTGATTGTCTTATTGACGTTGCAATCGATTGATCGTCTTATTTAGGTGCGACCATATGGGTTAACTTTATGAACCCCCCATTTCTTGGTTCGCGATCATCTTATTTAGGTGTGATCACTTCGTACTAGGGCCGTCTTATTTAGCTGCAACCCCACACTCATCACCCACTTGCGCTACGGGTATCTGTAAGTACGAGTCGTCTTTTGCGACTGCGTACCCATTACTCGCTTTTTGCTGCGGGAATCAGAGTACGAACTCGTTCGTCAGGTGAACATAGACTTGGGCTCGTTCGTCTTTGTTCGGGTTGTCCGGCTTAGGTGCGACCTCAAATAGGCTTCAACTAGAAAATCTTAGCGAACAAAAATATTTTTTTGCAACACGTCGTATTCTATTACAACCTTTACATTTGACATTTGAAGAAGACTATCTATTACACAACTATCGACATCAGACTATGGTTTTGGATTTAAAACCTTGTCTTGAGTAGACACGAACTGGCCTCACCTTGTCCGCGGAATTGATGTTGACAAGCATGTGGCACATCATTCTGTCTACCCTTCTTTAGTAACATGCTCAAGCAGCAGCAGCATAAGCTTTTGTCCCTCCCGGACAAGTTGTGATTATGCGGGCAGCTGCGGACATGAGCATGTGGCGCGCATACCTGCTCGCCTATAGCAGGCGCGAGCAAAATCTTCAGCTCGCACCATTCTGTCCCCTTCAGTAGATGCCTGAGCATCAGCATCCGCATGTTGCTTCGAGCGGACACCACGACATCCCCCTCCTTCGGAGGAGATTTTGGGGATGCATAGGGGACTAGTGACTTACTACTGCATAAGCAGTGAGTAATGTGGAGTGGCAACCATGACTCTGTCGAGCATCTTGAGACCGCAACGAGCTTCAACCTGTGCTCGGAGTGTCATATGGGGTACAAAGCTCGTACTAGGACAGATGCTCGATTCAGCAGAATGATAGCTGAATCGAGTGCTGGATTCTTCGTCTGGAGGCATACTGAACCAACTTTCTTCTGATAACTGTAGTATTTTTCTTTTTTTCTTCTTCATCTGTTTTTTCTCTGCTTTTTTCAGCTATCAATATGCCTCTATTTATAGAACTATCCCAAGCTAGTGCTGGCATAGCTAGTTGGTGCTGGTCCTCTTACTTTTGCTCCTCCTTTTGACATCTGTTCGGCTTTTTGTCAGCTCTTGTTCAAGGATTGACTCGTTCCTTTCTTGGTTGCCACCACTTGTCAACTCGTTCTGACATGTATCTTCTGTCTTTCGATAGTGTTGGCCATCATTTTTTCTAGAAGATATGTGTCGAACACAATGTGTTCTTCCTTCAGGATTGTCCTGCTCGTCTTAGCTGAATGGCTGATAATGTTTGGCCATTTATGCTCGTTTCAGCTATGTTGCCAATTATGTTCGCTTCAGCTGTGTGGCTGACTTTGTTCGGTCGACTGTGCTCGTCATTATTGATAATATTTTTTCAAATTTGACGCATTCCACGAGTAGGACAATGGGACTCCATTAAGATCTTCCAAATCATACGCCCTGTTTAGCAAACGTTCTGTAACTCTGAATGGACCTTCCCATGCTCGGCCGAGCACACCACCTGATACCCCCATTGCTCATCTTAAGACCAGCTTGCCTACATTGAACCTGCGTGTTCGGACTTTGGAGTTATAGAACTTTTCTGATCTCTTTTTGTACATGGCATTCCTGAAATCAGCCTCTGTTCTTCTTTCTTCTAGCAGGTCTGCACTCAGGGCAAGCGCCTGGTCATTGATGTGCTCTCCAAAAGTCATTGTTCGATGACTCGGAATCTTGATTTCTGCGGGTATAACAGCTTCCGCACCAAATGCCAGGGCAAATGAGGTCTCTGCAGTTGATGTTCTGAAAGTTGTTCGATAGGCCCATAATATTTCGGGCAACTCTTCAGCCCGTCCTCCCCCTTGGAATTATCAAGTCTAGCCTTGAGGGTATGCTTGATAATTTTATTAACGGCTTCAACTTCTCCATTTGATTGGGGATAATACGGAGTTGAGTAATGCTTTTTTATGCCCCAGCGAGCACAATTCTGTCGGAATTCACTTTCATCGAACTGTTTGTCGTTATCTGTTACTAGTGATTGGGGAAGCCCAAAACGACAAATAATATTTTTCCAAACAAAGTTCCACATTCTTTGTTCGGTGATTTTGACAATGGCTTCGGCTTCTACCCATTTAGTATAGTAATCAACGGCAACCACAACAAATTTTACTCCCGACGTACCAGTAGGAAATGGGCCGATCAAATCGATCCCCCATTTAGCAAATGGCCATGGGCTATAAACTCACACTAATTCTTCAGGTGGGCTATGAATAAGTGGGGCATGTACCTGGCACTTGTGGCACGCGCGAGCATACGCGAGCGAATCCTTTTTGAGGGTTGGCCAATAATAACCTTGTCTGATTATTTTATGTGCCAGGACGAGCCCACCTGTATGATTTCCGCATACTCCATCATGGATTTGCTCCAGAAGTACACGACCCTCTTCAGGAGTAATACACTTCAGTAGTGGAAGTGAGAAGCTTCTTTTGTACAAATGCTCGTCTAAGATAGTATAACGAGCAGATTGTAATCTGAGGCGAGTAGCTTGTGCCTTATTCTCAGGGAGAAGTCCCTTTTGTAAGTAACTCAGGATTGGAGTCATCCAAGTTTCCTGTTCGCCTGTTACTTGGGCGATCATAACTCTGGGAAATGATGGCGAACAAGTTGTGACGACCACAATGTCAGTTGTGTTCGTCACTCCTTCTGCTGTTGCCAGGCGTGCCAAAGCATCAGCGAACGAGTTACCCAATCGTGGTAATTGTTCTATGAAAACTTGTTCGAATTGTTCAAGCAACTCTTTTGCTAGTTGCTGATATCTGTTCGCCTCGGGCCTCGTACTCGCCAGTTACTTGATAAACGATTATCTGAGAATCGCTGTAAATCATCAGCCTCTGAATTCCCATTGTCATAGTCATCTGAAGTCCAGCGATCAAAGCCTCGTATTCGGCTTCATTATTTGTAGCTGGGAAATCAAAACGGATGGCTGTTGTGAATGTTTGTCTAGTTGGGCTGATGAGAACTACGCCTGCTCCGGCTCTTGAACTTGTTGATGAGCCATCAACGTACATATGCCATGGTTGGTCGATAGCTTTTTCGGGCATTTGTGGATATGTCAACTCGACCATGAAATCGGCCATAGCTTGGCCCTTCATTGTTGTTCGCGGGGCGAACGTAATGCCAAATTGGCCTAATTCCACCGCCCACTTGAGTAATCTGCCTGCAGTATCTGGTCGGTGGAGGACTTGGCGCAATGGGAATGTGGTCAGTACCTCGACTGAGTGATCGAAAAAGTATGGTCACAATTTTCGAACACTCATTACGAGAGCATATGCTAGCTTTTCCAGTGGAGGGTACCGGAGCTCGGCTTCTTTGAGGACTTGGCTTACATAGTAAACGGGCAAGTGTGTCGTCCCTTCTGCTCATACGAGCACAACTCTAATTGCATGTTCGGATGCAGCATGATACATATAGAGTTGTTCGCCTGGGACAGGCTTATACAATGTCTGAGTATCTGCAAGATACTGCTTCAATGATTTGAATGCATTTTGGCAATGCTCGGTCCACTGGAATTTCCCTTTCTTTAATGCATCAAAGAAAGGTTTGCATTTGTCCCCAGTTCGTGATATAAACCGGCTTATGGAAGTTAAACATTCGGTTAACCTTTGGACTTCTTTCACACTCCTGGGGGCCTGCATATCGAGCATGGCTTGAATCTTTGATGGGTTCGCTTCGATCCCCCGTTGACTGACCATATGTCCGAGGAATTTTCCTGAGTGAACCCCAAAGCTGCATTTTTTTCGGATTTAGCTTCATGTTGTACTCCCTGAGTATATCAAACGTTTGTGCGAGGTGGGTGATGTGGTCTTCCTTGTGTTCGCTCTTTACCACAATATCATCAATATATACCTCAATTGTTCGGCCGATGTGTTCGTCGAACATTTTGTTCACCAAACGTTGATATGTTGCTCCGGCATTCTTCAATCCGAACGGCATGCACTGCCAACAGTACATATTCTTTTCACTGCAGAATGCCGTATTCTTTTGATCGTCCGGATGCATGGGTATTTGGTGATAGCCAGCAAAAGCATCCATGTTGCTGTATTATCGACCAAATAATCAATATGCGGCATCGGGAAATTATCTTTCGGACATGCCTTGTTTAAACCAGTGAAATCAATACATAGTCTCCAAGATCCATTAGACTTGCGGAAGAGCACAGGGTTCGCAAGCCATCTTGGGCATTTTACTTCTCGGATCAGTTTATTATCGAGCAACTTTTTGATTTCACTATTCATTACCTCATACTTTTCCGGACTGAACTTTCTGCGCTTCTGGATTACTGGAGTTTGTGCTGGATCAAGGTTGAGGGAGTGACATGCATGTTTTGGATCAATGACAACCATGTCCTCGTGTGACCATGCGAACACATCCAAGTTTGCTTGAAGATAAGCAATCATTTCTATTTGAATTGGTTCAGGTAATTCCGAACCAATGAACACTTCTAACTCAGGTCTGTTCGGGTCGATGTTGATAGACTCCAGTTGTTCAATAGGTGTTGCTCGCTTTCTTTTTTGTTTCCACCGAGGATCTTGGATCGACCCCCGGTGTTCGTCATCAACCTCCATAGGTTCAAATCCTATGCGAGGTTCTAAGTCCGATAGCTCGTTTGGCTGATCAATATTCATTAGATCTGGGAGATCTGGGAAATGAGTTGCCATCCCGGATTCTGTGTTCGAGCGTTTTATGTTCACGCGGGCAGCCGTGCTCGTCAAACTTGTGTTCAACAAAGGACATTTTGGCAGCGTATTTGCTCGTTGGCTTGACTCTCCGATCTCCCATGTTTGCTCCATCATGTTAACGATATTTTGCTTTTCTGGTGCACATGATAGCAAATAATCTCGAGCTTTCTTCTGATCTCCTTTTACACTACCTGTTCTATCTTGTGTTGGAAATTTAACACAGTAGTAATACGTAGAACAGGCCGCTTTAAATTCCTGAATAAACGGGCGACCTAGAAACCCGTTATAAGTAGACAGAGCATCGACGATTACAAAATCTAGCATTCTAGTTCGTCGGATCTCCGGATTTAGAGTTGATTCTAACTCGACTCCTAACCTAATCATACCATAGGGTTGGGTTACAGATTCCCCAAAACCCATAATGGTATGATCACATGGTTCAATATAACTGCTCAAATTCCCAACTTGCTTTTCCATTTGGTGTAGAGTGTTGACAAACAAAATGTTCGCATAAGCTCCGGTATCAACTAGGAGGCGGTGTACCTTCAACCCGAGGAGACGAGCACTGATGGTTAAGGAGTCATTGTGGGGAGTGATTATACCGTCGAGATCGTCTTCTGAAAACATAATTTGGTGAGAGGGTGGCGTGCTAGCTGATGTGCTCGCCACCTTCACCTGATGAATGCTTTGCAAGGCACGCATCTCCATCTTCTTACGTCTGTTCGATAATGTTGGTGCCTGGTAACATCCACCCACTGGACCATATTCAGGACGTATCATGTGGATCTCTTGACTTTCTCGACCTCTACCCACAGTAGGAGGCCCTCTTTTGGGTAATTCAGACCTCTTACGTGATTCTTCGGGATCACTGTCAGATGTTTGTTCGGCTTTACGCTTACCCCTTCGGTCTTGATTTTTTTCGTTACTTCTTCAGACGCCCGACTTTTTTAGGAATTGGGTAAGACGATTATCTTCGTATAGCTTCCAACGTTGGCGAAGTAAATCGCGACAATCTTCTGTATTGTGCCCGATGTACTTGTGATAGTTACAATATTTGGAAGCATTAAGTCGATGCTTGTCCATTATGATTCTTCGAGGCCTATCTAACATATCCCGATCTTTGATTTGGTTGAAAATTGTTTCTGCTGAAACGCCCAAAAGACTTCGTAGGGCGTTTGCTTCTGCTCTTTCTTCGAATGGTTTGAAAGAGCCCGGGGTTTGTACCCCTTCATTCATTACTTTCTTCCCAAAAACTTTCTTAGTTGTTGATTCCGCACCAATCGTGGATCGGACGAGCAAATCTGCATGACTATGATCTTGGCCGCCGCTTCTCTAATTCTCAATATGTGTTCGCCGCCTTGATGCATGGCTTTCCACATGTCAGTATTCAAGGTCAGGCCTCAGACCACCGCGAGGATCTTGGCATCCTCTTCAACTGGGGCCCCATCATACAAACATTTATCAAATCTTTCGATATATGCTCGATCAGACTCACCTCTTAGTTGGGAAAAATGCGCCAACCTTTGTTTTGGCGCCGAACGAGCACATATGGATGAGAAATGGGACATGAATTGTTGTCCCAATTGAGCGAAAGATGTGATAGACGCGGCGGGCAAAGTAGAGAACCATCTATGTGCCCGATCACCCAAAGTCATGGGGAATGATCGGCATTGTGGCTCCCATGGCGATCATAAAGTCTGAGTATTTGCTAAGATGGACATGTGGGTCTGACTCAACATCAAACATGGGGATTGGTGGTCGGGTCTTCGCCACTTTCTCTTGTATTTCAGCCACTATGATCGCCGGTGATAGAGGCGAGCAAGGTATTGTGCTCGCCTGAGGGTGTCCTTTGGTCGCGGCCAGGTTGGCCTGTAAACCCTCGATGACTTTTTGCATTTCCGCAAATTTGGTGGAACTGACTGACTTGGATCGGGGCTGTTTCCCATCATGAGGACCCAGTGGGTCATGCTCTTGATGGGGCAGTCCCCCTTTCCAAGTTTGTGCTTGACTACCCAATCGATGGTGAATAGATAATTTTGTTCCCGCCAATTTTTTTTCGGCATGCAGATGATCATGGGGATCCAAATGTGTGGGCATATTCATTGGTTGTTCCTTCCCTGGATCTTGTCGCCTATTATTGCCGATTCGGTCTTTGGCGGAGAGCCTCAAACGTCCAAACGCTGATGGTCTAGACCCTTGAGGCTATTCGTCATCGGACGTATCATCAACTTTTTTGTTGGCCCGCTTCGCAGCTTTCTTTTTAACTTGCTCGCTATCAGGTGTACGCGAGCGTCGTTCTTCATCTTCTTGAGTTTTTAACTTAGCCAACTCTTTTTCAGCCCTCTCTTTACGTACTTTCGTAGAAGAAAGTGATGGCTTTTCTAGGTCACGGGATCATTGACTATATCCTCAAGATTAATAGTCTCCACTGTCTGATCTTTGTGGGGCTGGCGCTGAGCCTCTTTCCGGTCGTGAGGTCGACTTTGTCCCGACCTCTCTGTTTGTGTGTTCCTAGATTGAGGCATTATATTTCTTTTTTCTACCTCGGCTAACTACGGGTTTGTGTATGAGTTGGTTTTTTGGTACCCTCCTTCTAGCACCAATTGTCGCGAGTCATTTTATTTGGAGAATATTATGTGGCTAATTCGGTTACGACTCACAAACAAAATATGCACGTGTAAAATAAACTGTAAATAAGAAGAATTTGTTGACCCAGTTCGTCAAGAAAAGACTACTCTGGGGGCATACCAAGCCAGGAATGTAGTATTGCAAGTTTTACACGTACAATATTTGATGCATCTCATGAAGATGAATCATTATGGATGAAGATGATTTGGAGAATTAGTATATGAGTGCTAGGGTTTTTGCGTGCATGAACTCTAGTATTTTTTATAACCTTACCCCTCTGGGAGATTTCTGAACGTATTTTCTGAACCTTTCTCTCTTTCTGGAATTTTTTTTGTAACCCTTCTCTTGTTTTTTCTTCCATTTATAGTACTCTGACAAGCATGAGTTGGTTTGGCAAGCATGAGCTGGAGGCTTCGGGCCATGCAAGAACTCTTGTGATGCTGCCACCTTTCCAACTTCGTCTTCTAGATTGATCTTAGCTCTTGCTTGTCTAAAAGGCACTCTTTTGGTCGTCCAAATCAATCTTTTGCTTTCTATTTGCATGCTTTGTTCGCCTCTTTAACCATGTCGGGTTTTATGTTGAAATCTTTGTCTCCTCCTCGAGCATCTTTGAACCCTCAGGATATCTGGGTCTTCAGGATGTTTGGGTCTTCAAGATATCTGAGTATCGAACATACTGACCCCTCAGGATGTCTGAGTACCGAGCATACTGACCCCTCAGGTTTGTCTGAGTCTTCAGGATATCTGAACCCTCAGGATGTCGAAAGATCGAAAGCATCTTGACCCCTCAGTTTGTCTCGAGTCTTGGGATATCCGAAAGTGTCGAACATACTGACCCCTCAGGATGTCTGAGTCTTCAGGATATCTGAGTGTCGAGCATACTTGTTGGGATTATACTGAAAAGTATGCTTTTACTTTGTATAATCGAAACTGAATTTTCAGACTTATTTACTGAAATAAATTATTTATCACTGATGCTTTAAATATGATTGAATGTTATATATATTTACTGCATAACTGTTCAATAATTCATAAGTGTTACACTGCAGTTAATTTAGTGATACCAGATCACAGAAGATTAAATTAACAGTCCCTTGTAACTAAAAGTACGCCATTCACGACCTAGATGAAAATGAACAACCATCGCGAAAGGTTGAGGTGTAAGGCTCAGATTGGTTTGTCTTGACCAAGAGATTACACTAGTGCATGACTGATGCGCTGAATAGGACCTACAGGAGGATAAATTCTTGAACCCGAACAAGGAAGAATTAGACCTCAGTGGTTCGTTGTTTCTTAACCTTCGTCCCTTAAATAGGATCACGTGGGATTGGTAACTATTGCTTTGACTTATCATGGGTAGCGAATCAGAGAGAGATTCAATACTTTTTATCTTGGGCAATATTATTGGTCACATGTGATTGCTAAGATTTAATACGAAGAATCGTGTGCAAGCACGCTTTTGCTTGATTTGCCCCTTGGGAGGTTCATAAGTTTTATCATACCAAATCTTGCAAGTGGAATTAGTTTCCCAGATGGATAATAATGTTGAACCGCTCCTCGACCAAGGACAAAAGATATTAATTAACGGAAAGTTATTTCAAAGGGTTTGAATTAATTAGTGGGCTAGATAATCTTAAACACGTAAAATAATGACCGGGAGCCATATTGACCGTAATATATGGTTAAGATGGATAGTCTGATATTAATTATGTAGTGGGATTAATTAATATTTATGGGCTTGAATTATATTGTGGCTCAATATTAGATATTCAAGATCCATTAGAAGGTCCAATCTTAATTCTCCTAAAGGCCCCCGAGTAGCCCAACATATAGTCCAATAACCTGAAAAAGGTGATTAAAATAAAATAAATATTGTTGCTTTATATTTCCTCTTATTTTCGAAAATTATGGATAAAAGAGGGAGAAAGATTTTCTTTGAATTTTGTTATGGAATGAAGATATGTATTCTTGGAATACAAGATTGTCTCATTAAATTCAAGAAATCTCCCACTTGGTTATACATAATGAAATTTCGAAATTTTGGAAATATAGTGGGCAAGAAAGATTTTCTTGATTTTCTTGAAAAGATATTATGGAAGATATGTATTTCTTTAAATACAAGAATATCTCATAAATTCAAGAAGATCCAAATCTTGGATTCTTGCACACTAATATTTTCGAAAATTCCATAAAATAGAGGAGGTGGATTTTTGTGGAATATTTTAATTATGGGAAAAGAGAATATATATGGATATATTCAAGATTTCTTGGTGACCAAGAAAAGTCTTATCCCACATTGAAAAACAACACAAATTTCGTCCACCCTCTCTCCTATAAATAGGGGATGATTAGTTCATTCCCAAGAACAATTCCATGTGCTGGAAATATTAGCAAATCCACATACGTGGTGCAACAAAGTTTATTTTTTCCTTTTGTTAATTGTTCGCGAGTATCATTCCACCGGATTGTCGAGCAAGGGCTAAGGGAATACTTGGGAAGTCCTTTTGGTTAGTCCGTCCGATCAAGTCAATTTGCCATCCCGAGAGGTGCGCTTCACGTAAACCCGTAGATTCCGCATGCCGTGGGTTTTACGTGGCTTTTTATATGCATGATATGTTGTTGCAATTATTATTTGAATTAATATAGGATTAATTCATGCTAGTAATAATTAATGAATTAAATTTGTATTTAAATATTCACCCCGAATAGATCTGTGCAACTCATTCCCCAACAATCGTATCGAGCCACTTTGTTTGCTCAATTTTTAAATTGTAATTTAATTCATGGACATTAAATTTGAAATTGATAGTAGAACTGTTAGATCTGCTTTTGCGGTATCCAATTGTCATGGATTTTAATGTTTTATTTTGCATGTATATAAACCGTGGTTTTTAATTCGATTCGCTCGGATTTGTTTTTGACTCGTGAGAAAATCCACGAGTAGACTAGGATTTGTTTGATTTGATCAATGTAATAGACTAGTCTAGATCTAGGTTTATTTATTTTTTAAATAAATCAGAATTTACCTGAACGAAGAGATGAAGAATTAAAAGGATCAAAATCCGTAATCCAGCGTAGTGAGGCGCTGGCGCTACTGGCACGCACGTATGGCGAGGCCAGCGTGCCGAGTGCTGAGGATTTAGGGTCATACAAGACAAAGGCCCAGTCGAAATGGACGGGCGGCCGTGACGCGGCCACAAGTAGAGACGAAGGCCACGAGGATGCGGCCATGAAGGAGATGCAAGGAAGGCTACAAGACGATGCGCACAAGGCTGCCTCGCCGAGGATCATGACCACATGAGAAGCAAGAAGGTTTAGGCGCTTATGGAGCAAGATCACGGGCGTAAAAAGCGAGGGTCGCTTAGGGCTGCCCTGAAAGGAAACGGGCTGCTTGGATGTGGGCGCAGTCATCCCGATCAAGCGAAATGCTTATGCGTGGCGGTTCGAGAGAAACAATTTTTTTCGAGACGAATGAGTGGGAGAAATTCGAGACGTGTTTCTTCAAGATCAAGGCAAGAAAAATCAAACCATGACAATTGGATAATTTGTGCCCAATATGTTTATTTTTCTATTTTGCTTGATTTATTTGTGCTATCTTATGCTTTATTTAATTTGTTTAAATGTGTTTGCATGAGGGTTGCCAAATTGAAAAATCTCAACTTCAAAATTACTAAGTATGTTTTAAATAATTAATTGACAATTTTATTCCGGATAATAAAATTGAATTAGTTTTTGACCTCCATGATTTATTTATTTGTGAATTCTTTTGGAGAAATTCCCCACGGACGGGTCAAAAGATAGGTTTCACATGAATGAATTCCAAACGGATGATTGTGGGTTATTACTAGTGGCGACGATGACCCTCCCCACGAGGCTCGATCAAAGCGAAATAGTAATCCTGTATTTAATCATGGTTATTACTTAGGTATAAAATTGATATGCATATACTTCCCCAAAGTCTCTGTCAAATTTTATATTGGTCAAGTGGAGCCAACTATTAACTGATATTAAAGGTTTGTAAATCGTTTTGTTTGTAACTGCTTGAATGTGTTTAAATAATGACCCACCCCACGCGGCTTATTTAAACTGTTTTTGAGATGTTGGCGATGCATGTTCATATTTTTTTGAGATTTTAATATGATGCATGTGATCAAACCTTGTGATATATTTGTGCTTATGCATATTATTGTTTATTTCGATTTCATCATGTCGCAACCTTTTAATCCACTTGCTCAATATACCGAAAGACAATTTGCTCACCGGAGAAAATTTTGTTGATTGAATCGAAAACTCACTATTGTCCTCATCGCACAAAAGCCATAACCGGGTTACCACACCTAAAACCGGATAAACCATCGATGAGTCCACTAAAATGGTTAAAAAAGAGTATCTTGACCGGGAGCAAATCCTAACGAAATGGCTAAGTGTACCATCTTGGCTTTATGTCGATGTGTTGCAACACCAACACCAACGCGTTGAGACCGGCCGCGGAAATCATGACTAGTCTTAAAGCGATGTTTCAACATCGAACCGTGTGGCTCGTCGGATCACCATGAGGACTTGCTCTCTATGAAAATGGTGGAGGGAACGCCTGTAGTAAGAGCACGTTCTCCAGATGATGGCTCACCTTAATAAACTTGAGGTACTTGGCGCTGAATACGATATCGAGACCCAAATCAATTTCGTGCTCCATTCTCTGTCGAAAAGCTTTGAACAATTCAGGTTGAACTACCAGATGAATAATCAGAAGTTCTCGATGCCCCGATCCGTTGCAAGCTTTAGTCTCGGCGAGAGGCGATATTAGGGCGTAGAAAAAGCCAAGCCTTGGTGGCAACGGACCTTCTTCTTCTTCTAGACCAAGGGGTGGTAAGAACAAGAAAAGGAACAAAGGCCACAAGCAAGTCAACTCAAGTGTTGCCAATGGCAAAGATAAGGTGAAGAAGGGTGGTGGAGGAACAAGCCAAATTAAGGGGAAGTGCTTCAACCTATGGTGAGAAAGGACATTGGAGGTCAGCCTGTTCCAGACCTAAGAGGGATGGAAAGAAAGGTAATTCTCACGCACTAGTTGTTGAAACTTGTTTAGCGGCGTATGCCTCCCATTCTGTGGGTGGTGGATACGGGATCCACTAATCATGTTTGTTTCACATTACAGGGGTTCAAGCGGACCCGGCAACTTAGTGGGAGTGAGGTCCTCATCACACTGGGCGATGCTACGAGAGTGGCAAATTGGCGATGGGAGAAGTGCACCTGCCTTTTGAAGGCGAAAGGCTTTAATTTTGAGATATTCTTTACGCTCCGGATTTTTTGAAAAAGAATTAATTTTCAGTTTCTAAACTTTTATGATGGATATTTTGGTTACTTTTTTAATAAAAGTTGTTACCATTTTTTTGATAAATTTATCTGTCATGGAACGTTGTTGAATGATCTCTATACAATTAATTGTGCACACCACTCACGAAATGTATCCTATAACACATCAATCGCTTTAGAAAAGAAAAAACGTTCATCGACGTGAACGAGACACTTCTTTGACATCTAAGATTAGGGTCATATAAATCCAAAGAGGATCCAAAGGTTGGTGAGACACGGTTCACTAGGGTTTTCTCCAAGTTGAACCGATTCCAACCTCATGAATCATGTTTGGAGAGTAATATGACCGAGAGGGCATTTGGAGCCAAGGGGAATAGGGCCAAAGAAGTGTTAGAAATCGTTTACAGATATGTGCGTAGTTCAATGTCAACCAAAGCAAAGAGGAGGTTATGAGTAATTTTATTGATGATTACTCAAGGTACATTTTCCTTATGAAGCATGAATCGAGACCTTTGAGAAATTCTAAGAATTTAAGGCTCAAACAGAGAATCATATGGAAAAAACGATCAAGTCTCTACGGTTACGATCGTGGAGGCGAATACCTCGGCGATGAGTTTTTGAACTACTTATCCGATGAAGGATTGTATCCCACTCATCAAGACCGGAACCCCCTCAACAAAACGGGGTTTGCAGAGCGAAGCAACATAACTCTTTTGGAAATGGTTAGATCAATAATGAGTTATACTGGATCTTCCCCCGAGTCGCTTACGGGGTCATGCCTTGGAAAAACAAATGACTTACATTCTCAACTTGGTGCTATCCAAATCAGTTCCCGTAACCCCAAAGAATTGTGGACCCAAGCGCAAGTCTAGTATGAGACACATGAGAACTTTTGGGGTGTCCGCCCACGTGTTGGACAAGGAAACCGTAAATTGGATCCTCGATCGTAATTAAAGGTCATTTTGTAGGATACCGAGGAACAAAAGGGTGAATGATTCTATAGTTCCGAAGATCAAAAGGTGGACATCCGCACCCACTTTAGATTTTGGAAGAAAACTATATGAACCAAAGAAAACCCGTAAGTGAGATTACCTTAAATGAGCTTAGAGGGCAAACCTCAGTGCCAACTGTACTAGATGATATACCAAACGATACGCTTTCACAACCGGAGCCTAGTCATAGTGGGAGGGTTGTTAGACAGCCCGAGAGATTCATGGGAATAGGGGAGTCCTCGGACTTGATTCCCTAATCGCACCCATGGACATATGACGAGGCACTCCAAGATAAGGATGCAGTTTCTTGGCAAATAGCAATGAAAGCAGATATGGGTTCTATGTTTCATAATAGAGTGTGGGAGCTAGTCGAACCACTTAATGGGGTCAAAACCATTGGATGCAAGTGGGTATATAAGAGGAAAAGAGGACCGGACGGGAAGGTTGAAACCTTTAAAGCAAGACTAATGGCGAAAGGTTATACTCAGAAAGAAAGGGATCGATTATGAGGAAACTTTTTTGCCCGTAGCCATGCTTAAGTCCATCCGTATTCTCTTATCGATTGCTGCGCATTTCGACTTTGAAGTCTGGCAAATAGATGTCAAGACAGCTTTCCTTAACGGAAGTCTTGATAAAGAGATCTATATGCAACAACCCCATGTTTTCATTGAAACAGACCAAGAACACCTAGTTTGTAAAGCTCAAGAGGTCCATTTACGGACTCAAACAGGCATCCAGAGCTTGGAACCAAAGTTTTGATCATGTAATAAAGTCTTATGGGTTTGATCAAAACAAGTTTGAAAGTTGTGTGTATAAAAAGCGTTTCGGAACTGCATTGGTATTCTTAGTACTATACGTAGATGACATTGTGATCATCGGGAATGATGTGAAGGTGTGATCAGACGTAAGGGCATGGTTTCAAAACAGTTTGATATGAAAGACTTAGGGAAAGCCGGACATATCCTTGGGATCAAGATTACTCGAGATCGCCAGAAAAGGATGATCGGGTTATTGCAAGTTTCATACATAGACACTGTTTTTTTGAAACAATTCAGCATGCAAGATTCCAAGAAAGGATTTGTACCTTTCAGACTTGGAATCCATCTATCCAAGAAAATGTTCCCTAAGACTAAAAGGAGATAGATGACATGAAAGGTATTCCTTGCTTCTTACCGGTATCGGAAACCTTATGTATGCATTCTTTGTGTATGAGACCGGATATATGCTTTGCCGTAGGCATGGTAGCAAGATATCGAGTAACCCGGAAAGCGAATTAGATGACGATTAAAAACATTACGAAGTATCCGAAAAAGAACTCGGGATAGAATGTTGATTTATCAGTCAGATACTCCAATCCCCATCGGCTACATGGACTCGGATTTCCAATCAGATTTAGATTCCATAAATTATCTGCCTCAGTTAGTGTGTTTCCATTTGGGAAGTGTAGCCATCGAATGGACGAGTGTGAAGCAGAAATGCATCACTGACTCAACCATGGGACTCGGGTATGTAAACGCTTGTGAAGCGTTGAAAAGAACCGATTGGGCTCTAGATCTTCTTAGTGGACTTGGATGGTGTTCGAATGCATCTAGCAATATCTGCTGGGAAGCGATTATAAATTCAAGAGAACCAAGAGTCCACTAGTCAAAAAAACACATTAAAGGAAAGACATCTTATACGAGAAATCGTTAAGAGGAGATATAGATGTGGCAAAATATAGCGTCGAGGACAAACTGGCGCATCCATTCACAAAGCGTGCGCCTCTGAATACATTCGAGAAACATGTGAGTAGAATGGGTGTCAAGACCGTTGCCAATCTGCTTTGAGTATAAGTGGGAGAAATTATTAGGTTCGTGTAGGTGACATTAGATGTCACGGACTACCCGAGACGTGTTGTAGTATACTTAAAAGCAGACTTTGAGTATAAGTGGGAGATTGTTGGGATTATCTTTGAAAAGTATGCTTTTTCTTTGTATAATCGAAACCTAATTTTTCGGACTTATTTATTGAAATAAATTATTTATCATCGATGCTTTAAATATGATTGAATGTTATATATATTTACTACATAACTGCTCAATAATTAAATGCGTGTTACATCAAGATTAATTTAGTGATACCGCATCACGAGAAGATTAAATTAAAAGTCCTTGTAACTAAAAAAAGTACGCCATTCACGACCTAGATGAAAATGAACAACCATCGCGAAAGGTTGAGGTGTAAGGCTCATTGGTTTGTCTTGACCAAGAGATTACACTAGTGCATGACCGATCTTATTTGAATAGGACCTACAGGAGGATAAATTCTTCGTAATCGAACAAGGAAGAATTAGACCTCAGTGGTTCGTTGTTTCTTAACCTTCGTCCCTTAAATAGGATCACGTGGGATTGGTAACTATTGCTTTGACTTATCATGGGTAGCGAATCAGAGAGAGATTCAATACTTTTTATCTTGGGCAATATTATTGGTCACATGTGATTGCTAAGATTTAATACTTAAGAATCGTGTGCAAATGCGCTTGCTTGATTTGCCCCCTTGGGAGGTTCATAAGTTTTATCATACCAAATCTTGCAAGTGGAATTAGTTTCCTGGTATGGATAATAATGTTGAACCGCTCCTCGACCAAGGACAAAAGATATTAATTAACGGAAAGCTATTTCAAAGGGCTTGAATTAATTAGTGGGCTAGATAATCTTAAACACGGGAAATAATGACCGGGAGCCATATTGACTGTAATATGGGTTAAGATGGATAGTGCAATATTAATTATGTAGTGGGATTAATTAATATTTATGAGCTTGAATTATATTGTGGCTCAATATTAGATATTCAAGATCCATTAGAAGGTCCAATCTTAATTCTCCTAAAGGCCCCCGAGTAGCCCAAATATATAGTCCAATAACCGAAAAGGTGATTAAAATAAAATAAATATTGTTGCTTTATATTTCCTCTTATTTTCGAAAATTATGGATAAAAGAGGGAGAAAGATTTTCTTTGAATTTTGTTATGGAATGAAGATATGTATTCTAGGAATACAAGATTGTCTCATTAAATTCAAGAAATCTCCCACTTAGTTATACATAATGAAATTTTGAAATTTTGGAAATATAGTGGGCAAGAAAGATTTTCTTGATTTTCTTGAAAAGATATTATGGAAGATATGTATTTCTTGAAATACAAGAATATCTCATAAATTCAAGAAGATCCAAATCTTGGATTCTAGCACACTAATATTTTTGAAAATTCCATAAAATAGAGGAGGTGGATTTTTGTGGAATATTTTAATTATGGGAAAGAGAATATATGAGATATATTCAAGATTTCTTGGTGACCAAGAAAAGTCTTATCCCACATTGAAAAACAACACAAATTTCGTCCACCCTCTCTCCTATAAATAGGGGATGATTAGTTCATTCCCAAGAACAATTCCATGTGCTGGAAATATTAGCAAATCCACATACGTGGTGCAACAAAGTTTATTTTTTTCTTTTGTTAATTGTTCGCGAGTATCCTTCCACCGGATTGTCGAGCAAGGGCTAAGGGAATACTTGGGAAGTCCTTTTGGTTAGTCCGTCCGACCGAAGTCACTGCCATCCCGAGAGGTACGTTCACGTAAACCCGTAGATTCCGCATGCGTAGGTTTTACGTGGCTTTTTATATGCATGATATGTTGTTGCAATTATTATTTGAATTAATATAGGATTAATTCATGCTAGTAATAATTAATGAATTAAATTTGTATTTAAATATTCACCCCGAATAGATCTGTGCAACTCATTCCCCAACAATACTGACCCTTCAGGATATCTGAGCATTCAGGATGTCTGAGCCCTCAGGATATCTGAGCACCGAGCATACTGACCCCTCAGGATAGTCTGAGCATTTAGGTTGTCTAAGTCCTCAGACTTGTTCGTGGCCTCAGACTTGTCTGAGCCCTCAGGTTTGTCTGAGTCCTCAGATCACTTGACTTAGCTCATTTGATTCATTCTTTCCTAATCTGAGTGGCGAACATGCTTATTTGCTCGGTAGGCTTGGTTGAGCAACTTTGGTTGGTAAATGGAATGCTGGCGAACAAAACTTACTTCATAGGCGAATATGTTCGCTTGGTTGACAAGTGGCGAGTTGGTCGAACAAACTTGTTTGGTCGGCGAGCGGCGAGCACACTTGTCCATCGTGCATGATTATTTTAATAGTTGAATATTACACGTGTCTCTCTTACGTGTCCAATTAATGCTGAATAATTATATCGAACACAACAAATATCTTTTGTCCTTGGTCAAGGAATGGTTCAACATTATTATCCATACCGGAAACTAGTTCCACTTGCAAGATTTGGTATGATAAAGCTTATGAACCTCCCAAGGGGGAAAATCGAACAAGCGTACTTGCACACGATTCTCCGTATTAAATCTTAGCAATCACATGTGACCAATAATATTGCCCAAGATAAAAAGTATTGAATCTCGTTGATTCTCTACCCATGATAAGTCAAAGAAATAGTTACCAACCACACGTGATCCTATTTAAGGAACGAAGATTAAGAAATAACGAACCACTAAGGTCTAATTCTTCCTTGTTCGGCCTCGAGAATTTGTCCTCCCAGTAGGTCCTATTCAAAGGCATCACCATGCACTAGTGTAATCTCTTGGTCAAGACAAGCCAATCCTAACCTTACACTTCAATCTTTCACGATGGATTGTTCATTTCATCTATGTCGTGAATGATGTACTTTTAGTTACAAGGACCGTTAATTTAATCTTCTGTGATCTGGTATCACTAAATTAACTACAATGTAACATGTACGATTTATTGAACAGTTATGCAGTAAATATATGTAACATTCGATGATATTTAAAGCATCAGTGATAAACAATTTATTTGAGTAAATAAGTCCGAAATTCAGTTTTGATTATACAAAGTAAAAACATATTTTCCAGTATAATCCCAACAATGAAACTATAAATTAATAATTATAAAAATAATCCATATACATATATATGATGCACTTGAATATTCATAAGACAACTTAGTAAAATAAGAATCTCCATGAATTTGCGTATCTCTCTTAAAAGTGTTCAAATTGTTGCTTGGCTAACTTTCAAATTGAAAGATTTTTCAACCCATTTCACCAAATCATTCTGAGTGCATCCAGGTTGATCTCACTTATACTCACATAACATCTTTCGTTGTTGGTTGGTCATTGTTGATTTTTGAATTCCTTTTACATGAGTGACCATTTTTGTGTGTGATTTACCAAGATTCCAATGGATAAATATATAATGCTGATTTCTATCCATGATTCAATGCACAAATGTTTGTCCAATGAACCATATTTTTGTATTTTCCAAAACTAATTAATTAATTTAAACAAGTCATTCCAACTTCCACGTGAGTTTGTATTCATGGAATTCTACTAGTACATTTGTATTTTAACTTAATTTTCATCAATAACTATGCATGTATACTTAAAGTTATTCAAAGAATTTGGAACTTTGAAGGTCAACTGTGCATATATAGAGGTTTTTAATTTAATAATATCTCGATATAATAATATCTCTATAAATTAATAAAATCCTCTGGTCCCAAAGTTATTAATTTATAGAGGTTTTACTGTATAACCAAAAATTCGTTCCGAACCGTACCAAAAAATAAAAAATCCGTACCATTCTGAACCGAAGTTTTGGTACGGACACGGATACTCCAATTTTAAAATAACCGAATTTTGTACGAACACGGATAATTCTAAATATCCATTTTGGTCTGTACCGTGAACAACCCTAATTGTGACTAATAGGTCCAATCATTTCAATTTAGTACTCTTAGGTTCAAAATGGGTTATTGAAATACATAAATACCCTTACTTACTTTCTTCTATTTTTAAATTTTATCTTCCCTTAAGAGAGTAGATGGAGTTAAAAAATAGGGAGACATGCATATGTGCATTTATTTTATTTCATTGATAATTTACATTTTTCATATCTAAATTGATAAAAATACCAATATTTATACATCTAAAATCTCAAAATTCATATAAAAAATTATATAATTTTACATATCAAAATTGAAAAAATATCACAAATTTACATATCTCAAATCTAAAAATTTTCATATCCCTGCCTCTTCATTCGACATGAACATATTCATAAAGTTTTATGATGAACAAGTTTCACGGCCTACCAACTCTAGTTTAAATCATACAACCCTGAACTAATGAGATATATTTACATTCATATAATAACACATAACTTTCAAACGAAATATTAGTTTTGTAATTTTAAGAAATGCGGTAAAATAATTATTTATTTAATATTAATAATAGTAGCAGAATATTTTTCAATTTTCCAAAAAATGTGTGTAATAGCTACTAAAATCACACACACGCTGTTTTATAAAACAAGTGAAATAATACTAGATGTAAATGTAATCGAGTTGAACCAACTCAAATATTATTGAGCTCGACATCGGTTCGTTTAAACTTTTATAGGTATGAACTCAATTCAAGGTCGATTCAAACTCTAATAAGAGAGCTCGAACTTTGCTCAATTAAAATATTGAATTCATGAGTATAATTTTTGTTTAACTTGCAAAACGCTCATTAATAAATTGGCTTAAATTTGTTATGCCCTATTTGGTTCGCGTGATTGATCGGGATTGACCAGGATTAGGATTTTAATCCCAACTAATCTACCATTTAGTTTGTGGGATAAGGGTCCATAATATGCTTCAAGGCCGGGTAGAAAATGTATCAAATCCCTCCATTGAGGGATATGTCAATCTCATGTGAAAGGTGTGATAGTACATATCTCAAGTGCAATATTACAAATTGTCCTTCTATTGTTTGAATAGATTCACAAGAATGAAGTGTGTGTTTCAATTCAATTTCATGGTGTTTATGACATTTCAATAGGTATTTCATCTAATTCCTCACTCAAATCCTACAATCTAAATACATATCTTGATTCAAACAAATCTAGTCAAATCAATCAAATCTTACTTCAATCATATCATACCTAATCAATCTAGTCCCATGAACCAAACACCCCTTAGAGAGTACATTTGAGTTCATACTCAGACTCTTAATTTCAAACTTGTTTCATAAATTTTACCAAAACATTACATTAAAGATTATAAAATTTATGAAGCGTTTGGTTCAAAATTCTCAATGAGTACAATTAAATTGATGGTCATATTGTTACGGTTATTGGTTTAGGAACAGATTAGGAATAGATCAGAACAAAACAATAGTTTTTGATTTAGGAATAGTAAAAACTGATAATAGATTAATAGAAAGAAGATATTTGATCAAAATAAATTAATAATTAACTTATTTTGAGTATCGTTGTATCGTATGAAATATAATGAAATTAATTTGATCATTATTTAATTTTATTAACCACTACAATTGATTTCATAGTTTATACTCATTAATTATCATTATCATTTGAACATAAAATACTTAATTGTACATAAAAATGCACTTGAACAAATTCTCAACACACATCTATTTGCGAACACGTACACGTACACATTTGTAAGGCCGTAAATAAATACACAAATACACAAGTTTGTTACATCGTAAATTAACATGTGCGGTGAACTTTGAATCAAATAAAATATTATTGGGAATAGCAACTTAACTCATATACATTATGAGTGCCACTAAACACACCCCAAAATCCTCTAAATACATCCCATTTGTTAAGCACACCCCAATAAAATTTAAAAATTAACATGTATTACTAAACACACCCCATTTTTTTCCTATTATATCCTTCCTCTATTAAAATATAAAAATAACATTTTCCTATCTCCCATTTTCGCATGAATATTTCTCTCCTAAAAAAATCATTTAATTCTTTTGTATTCATTATTTTTTTATAAAAACATTCTTAAAATTTTATATAAAATCAGAAATATATTAAAAAAAGTCAACTAAATTATTTCAAACATAAATAAATTCAAAAACTTAATTAGAAAAAAAAATCTTAAAATCATAAAAAAGCTAAATACAAAATAAAAAAATTTAAAAGTAAACAAAGTTTTTTTTAAATATTTAAATTTAAAAAACTGAAAAAATTAAATGAAATCTGTGAAATATTAAAAAAAAAAATCTAAACAATAATTAAGATTAAAAAAATCAGTAAAACTAAATAAAATCTGAAAAAAAAACCATTTTAATTAAATTAATTTTGAAGATTTATATTACTTGAATATTTTATTTAATTTTAATTACTTTTTGATTTTTTCTTAATTTACTTGTTTTGAAGATTTAATAATATTTTAAAATTTAATTTTAATCATTTTCATATCTTTTTTCACAATTTATGCTTATTTGATTTTTTTTATTTAGTTCTTTTTAAAGATATACTTATTGTTTTATTAATTTTATATTTTAATTTATTTTTTAAATTATTTTTCCACGTATAATAATTTTAAAAAACTAGACTTACAAAAAGTAAATGATCAATTTCAAAGTGAAAAAAATTTAGAGGACTAAAATCAAAATAAATAAAACTTAAAAGAAAAGACAAAATAGTATTCTATAGGATAACTTAGTCATTTTATATATATATATATATATATATATCTATTTTTGTCTTAAAAATTATGAGGTGTGTTTAGAGGATTTTGGGGTGTGTTTAGTGACACTCATACATTATACTTTAGTATATATTTTTTTGAGTAGGTCTTATATAAAGATTTTTATGTGTGAAAATTATCCAAATTAAATAAGTGGGAATCATAACAATAAATAAAAGGAGAGCGTATGAGTTGAGTACTACACGTCTTTGTAGCCTAATGGTAGATAATTTCTGCTTTAGGCTACAGTTTGGCGCGGGTTTGATCCCTGGTAGCGGCAAAAAACGTATATTTAAAAATTAACTCTTCTTTGGAATTTAACTCTAATCACAAAAATAATTTAAAAATAGACACACCATTATGACACATTGAATATTTACTATAGCTGCTCCTTTAGGCTGTTTGGCGCTGGTTCGATCCCTAATTTTTCTTTGTAAATCAAAAAAAATAAAATATAAGTTATTCTTGGGAATGGAACTCTAATCACAAAAATAATTTATAAGTAGACTCACCAATATGACACATTGTATATTATATATTTACTAAATAACTTTCTCACTAATGTATTTAGCTTTGCTATGTAGTTATGAAGGGTGCATACAAAATTAAAGCAATATTACATATAAAAGTATTACATCCAAATTTAAGAAAAAATAAAAAAATTGAAGTGTATTAAATGAATAGTTGAAGCAGTATTAACGTTCATAATCAATCGATCATTAATGTCTTCTACTTTGATTTCAAATAAGAAAAGCAAGCAATATTACAAGAAAAAATATAACAGTATTACAAACAAAATATGATAATATTACACTAAAAAATATAACAATACTACAAAAAAAACAAAAAAAAACATAACTATATTACAATCTAAACAAAAGGAAGATTATAGTAAGTTATGAAGGTTATCTAATCAAAACGAAACAATATTGTATGAATAACATAAGAATATTATAATTAAAAAAAATACAAATGTATTATACGTACAATTTGTAAACAGAAGTAATAATAAAAAACATTTCCTTACATATTTGAATCAACTAGATAAATAGAGTTAACTCTATTTTCATTCTTCAATCAATTGTGAATGTAATCTACAAATAATTAAAATATGTATACCTAATTAAAATGGGGAGTTTTATCAATTCAGGGCCTGAAAGATGGTAAATTTATCAATTTAAGGCCTGAAAGATTTTTTTTATCGATTCAAGACCTGAAAGATAGAAAACTATCAATCCAGGGCCTAAAAAATATAAACTATTAATTCGAGGCTTATAAATTTTAAGGTCATGTTTGACACTAAACCCTAAATCCTGTACACTAAACCCTAAACCCTAAACGTTGAACCCTAAACCTTGAACCATGAACCCTAAACCCCTCTGAACCCTAAACCTTGAACCATGAACCCTAAACCCTCTCGAACACCGTAAACCCTTAAATTGATAGATTTACCATATTTCAGAATACTAAATTGACATTTTTCCTTAAAATGGTTAAAAACAATTTATTATTTAAGTCTTAATTTTTAATATTTAATAGGTTGTAGCCTTTTTTATTATTATTATTAAATTACATTCATAATTAAAATGGAACAACACCCGTTATTATATAGAAAAACTCAATTTTAAAACATAAATTATTGTGGCGGAAGGGTCTGGCTTTCTTCTCGAGTTTTCAGAGACTCGAGTACGAACTCTGCAAGGGGTGTCTGGAGACTTGGGTTCAAATATTGTTACATGTGACTTGTACGATTCAGTGTAAACAAATTACATCTTTCAATATAAAAAATGCATAGTTTTAAAGACAGTATAAATGCACAATGCACCTGGATGCATATAAAAGTTAACTTTGTTGTTTACGTGCACCCAATTAAACATATTTATAAACATAATTATATTATACATATAAAATTACTAGACCCACTTTTGAAATTTTAGTAAATTATTTTTTTTGACAGGAAATATAAATAGTACTCCCTCCGTCCCGTTCTTGTTTACACAATTACTGTGTGATCGGAGTTTAAGAAAAAAATGATAAAGTGATAAAGTGTTGTGGTAGAAAGAGTTATTTATTAGTATTTTATATGATAAAGTGAAAGTATTTGGGGTAGAAATAGTTGTTTATTACTCCCTTCATCCCTTAGCAATTTGCACACTTTCCTTTTTGGTTCATCCCTTACCAATTTACATACCTTAAAATGGCAAATAATCTCACAATCTTCACCCTCCATTTCCTTTGAAAAGTCAACAACACACCAAAAAATTATTTTTTCTTAATATGTGTGTCAATCTCAACGTGCAAGTTGCTGGAGGACGGAGGGAGTAGTATTTTATGTGATAAAATGATAAAGTATAAAGTGGGTATTTCCATTTAAGGAAATGTGTAAACAAGATTGGGACGCCCAAAACGGAATAGTGTAAACAAGATCGGGACGGAGGGAGTATTAAATAGCCAAAAAATTGGCTTTCACAATAGCAACAATATGATCTTGATCATGGATCGAGAAAAAAACATTAACAAAAGAAAAAACATAAAAAACAATTAAATGAGCCACAAAGTTCTCAGCTCTCCTAATCTAATCAAAAGTCATTCTATCAAAAGCAACAATCAAATCCCTAATGTCACGAACAATGGTCCCCACATAACTGAGATTCTGCCTCGGATAAAACAAGGCATAAACCACCATTTGAGCATCAGACTCAACCAACAAATCACGGACCCCATTATCTCTAGCGAACTCCATCCCACGTCTTATCGCCAAAGCTTCCGCAACATCCCACCACAATCGTATCACAAAGCTCCTCAAAGCACCATCTCACACGCTCTCTCTCTCATCCCGAAGAACTCCAACTATCCTAGAACTAAGGCCAAGTCGAACAGAAGATATGTATTAAGCTTCAACTGTCCCTGTCATGGAGACCTCCACGTTGTAACTCGACTAACCCCACGTGGTTTCATAGCTACAGCCGAATGGACCGTCAAGTAAATCCTACCGTACACTCATAATGCATTTTAGAATCGTGCAATTTGTTATATAAAAAAGTGTAACTCATTTACACTAAATTATATAATTATTATATTATGAGAGGACGATGCATCTGGATGCAAACAAGACTTAGCTAAGTTTAAAACCAAGGCTCCCTTCAATAATAATTTAAATATGAAAGTAAAATGCCGTATTTATTAATATATTACGAATTGAATTAAAAGGTAACATGCGCAATCATACACGTTAAACAATTTTTTTTTTAGTTGATAAAATCCATGGAATATAATTGACTGTTTGTCAAGAATTGATTATGCACGCCTCTCGTTCTCATTCCTTCAATGCTAAGAGAGGCCTGTAGATTTATCGTACTTCCAAGTGTCATCACAGCGCCTAAAAATCATGTGGGCCAAAATATGTAGCCCATTGTTTCCTTAAATGATGGACCAAAAAAATAAATTATGTTGTTAAATAAAGATCAATAACAAATGAAGAACACAAAAATACGAATTTGTTGACCAAATTTGTCAGAATGATTACATCTGGGAACGACCAAGTCAGGAGGGTTTTCACTATGATTCTCAGTATTCTCTCCTTCCACGGCGTTACAATGGATAATCTATTTATAACAAAAAGTTGGGCCGTAGCCCTACTAAAGTCCACTAAATAATGTCCACTAAATAACAATATATTTGTTAGGATTTAAAATGCAATTATGGAAAAATTGAGAGAACACGGAATTAAATAATAAATATTTGGTTACCCAGTTCGTCAGGAATGACTACGTTTGGGGCCACTACCAAGCCATGAGATTTACTAATTTTCGGTGATAACAAATACAACGAATTAGATAGGTATTTATAGGCGAAACTAGACCAAAATTCTAAAGGCCCATCCCGGTCGAATTTGCTAAAACAGGCCCAAACCGAGAAGTTGGAACGTGAAGCAGTCGATCAGGCTCCATAACCCAACAATATTTACAACAATATCGACATTTTTATTGAAATAAATTAGTGTCCTAACTTCGGCAAAATCTTATATGCGTAATTACATAGTATGTATTGTAGAATTTAAGTGTAATTTAAAAATACACAACATATTTTATAAAAATGTTTAATTTTATTCATATAGAAATATTCATTTTTTTTTGTAAGTAAAAGTTCTTTATTCCATAATAACATAGAACAAAGAATAACACTGTACAGTGATGTACAAATTATGTAGCCTTAGCTCTCAAGAATATTCCTAGAATTCTCTAACCATTCCGAAAATTGAAAATTACAAAAAGAGGGGTATTTAACCGAGCACCAACTCCAGAATTTTTCTTTAACTTCATCCAACACCTTCTCCGATTCAAAGCATTTTCCATCAAAAATCAATTTGCTCCTTCCTTTCCAAATAATCCAAACAACACATATCCAAAGACTCGTAGCCAAGAGGTTACCTTTCTTGCCCGAAAAGATTCCAGGGTGAGCTAGAAAATGTTGTGTAATCTGATTATGACTAACTCCAGAAATTCCAATCCATTTATAGCAAGTGTACCCGATTTTAGACGACATGGGGCAATCAAAGAAAAGGTGTGAAGCAGTTTCAGGCCGCAAGTTGCATAGTGGGCAGTTTGTACACTTCCTGAGATTCTCTCGATGTTGGGGTTATACGTGAAAGTATGCTTTTACTTTGTATAACCTATGTATTAAACACTTATTTACTGAAATAAATTGTTTATAACTATTGCTTTAAATATGATTGAATGTTATATATATTTATTGCAAACCATTCGTAGCACGCGTTACATTGTAGTTAACGTGGTGATACTAGATCATAGAAGATCATGTTAACAGTTCCTTGTATACGAGTGCGTGTTTCACAACTTAGATAGATCCGAACAATCTATTGGTAGAAGTTGATGTGTAAGGCTCAGATTGACTTGTCTTGACCAAGACATTACACTAGTGCATTTGATGCGCTGAAGCGGACCTGCAGAGAGGATAAACTCATTCGCACTGACTTAAGGGATGAAGAGTTAGACCTCAGTGGTTGTTGATTTCTTAATCTCTGTCACTTAATAAGGATTGTGTGTGATTACTAGTTATTGCTTTGACTTATAAATGGGAAGAAAATCATTGCGACTTCGATACCCTATATCTTGGTCAATAATATTAATTGCACGACAATTGCTAAATTAACACAGAGAATCGTGTGCTTGCAATGTCTTGCTTGATTGGTCCCCTTGGTGGGCCCAGAACCTTTATCATACCAAATCTTGCAAGTGTAATTAATTTTCCGGTATGGATAATAAAACTGGGTTGTCCTTACTCCAAGGATAAAAATATTAATTAATATAAAGCTTTTCAGTGGCTTAATTAATCAATGGACTAAATAATCTTAAACACCGGAAATAATAACTGAGAGCCATATTACCGTAATATGGGTTAAGTTGGATAATGCAATATTAATTATATAGTGGTATTAATTAATATTAATGGGCTGAATTATATTGTGGCTCAATATTGGAATTCAGAAGCCCATTGGAAGGTCCATCTTAATTCCCCTAAAGGCCCCTCAAGTAGCCCAAATTATAGTCCAATAAATAAAAGGTGCTTAAAATAAAATAAATTATTGTTGCAATATTTCCTCAATAATTTCGAAAATATTAAAGAAAAGAGGGAGAAGAATTTTCTTGAAAAGATTTTATGGAAAGGAGATAAAGTATTCTTGGAATACAAGATTATCCCATAAATTCAAGAAATCTCCCACTTGGCCTCTTTAATGGAAATTTTTGAAAATTTATAGAGTAATGCTTGACTAATGAAATTTATAAGTTTTTTGATAATTTAAGATAAATATTTTTTATTTTTAATAATAAAATAATTATATATTTTTTTTATGTTGATGTGGGGGTGGGATGGTGGGGTGATTTATTTTTTATAAACTAATAAAAAAAATATTTTATTTATGTATAGCTTAAAAAGATTTTAAAAAATAAAGCTGTGTCTTCTCAACTTATATTTTGAAGTTTATAAATTGTAAATAATTTATCTAACGATTTTATAATTTGTTAATTTTTTTTTTTTTTGCCGATCACTTTTACAGAATTTATTATAAGTTGTTTTAAGGTGTTTATAAACTCAGCCAAAAAGGGTCTCACTCTTGAATTGCAAGTTATAATGATGTCCCTATCTAGGCGTGAATATAAATTGATGAAATTACATGAGTTGTTAACAAAGAAAAGGCAGCATTAGTGCTGCCGAGTAGCATTGTTGAACGGGGTATATTTTATGCAACATTTGAGTAAGTTTACTGGGGCTAGTTTCTGCATTCATTTATAAATGCGCATGTATTTTCTTACTGAAAAAATTAGAAATAAAGACTCTCCACTATATATTTTTTGAATGGAAAATACTATAAAAAGATAAAAAAAAAAAATGTAATGACAATTCACTATAAAATGTACTAATTTTTGCCCTTAGTGTCAAATAATAATTACAATTCTGAATGGGCCCACACACTATTTCTTCTCAACCTAATTTTAACCCCGGTCTCCTCTCCTCTCTATCATTTTCAAGATTTACTTTCTCTCTCTTCCCCCATCCCAAAATTCACGTTCTCTCTCTTCCTTCCCTCCCAAAATTCACGCTTTAAATGGCGTGGTGGTGAAGACGGAGGCAGAGGTGGTGGGGGGGATGGAGGTCGGCGCGCTGCGTGGGTCGCAACCTAGGGTTTTTCCGTTTGAGGCCGCCCAGTCTACTTCAAACACAGGTGGTGGGGCAAGCGGGGCGTCGGGGGCGATAGTGGGGACGGCAGTGGTGGTGGTGATGGAGGCGACGGATTTTTACTGAGATCCGGCTGCGTGTGGTGGCTTCCGAGGCCCTGGTGGGCGGCGGTGGCGGGTTTTTTTGGTGGTTTGGGGGGCGATGGTGGCGGCGGATCCGGTTGAGAGGGCGATAGAGGCACCATGATGGCGACGGGGGCGATGGGAATTCTTCGATCTTAGATGAAAATGGGGAAGAAGGTAATCGTTTTGTTTTTATTTATTTTGTTTTTTTTTTCAGTATGTTTTGTAGATCCGGAAATTGAGAATTTGAGTGGTAAGTTAATTTGTCCGTAATTTTTTTGCATTGATGTTGTAATTTTCTCGTAGAGTGACGATTGGAGTGAATCATATTGGTGTTTTGTAATTTTTCTGATTGTTGTTGTAATTTTACTTTTATTTTTTGTAATTTTCGTTTCTGCGGTGGAGTGAATCAGATTGGGATTTTCTATTTTTTTTGGCAGATTTGTTTAAATATTTTTATTAGGTTTTCTGCAGATTTTGTGTAATTTTGCAGATTGGTGTTATTTTATTAGGATTTCTGCATATTTAGGGTTTTTTTTTCTGTTTTTCTAGTTTAATTTGTTTATTTTTGTGTATTTTTTTATTAATTTTTGCAGAATTTTTTTTTTCTGTAATTATATTGTGTAGAAAAAAAAAATGCACTCCAAAAATTGCCAAATGTACACAAAATACAAAAAAAATACACTCCAAAATTGGCTCACAAGTGCATAAATTTAAAAAAATGCACTCTAAAAATTGAAAAAAATGCACTCCAAAAATTGCCTAGAAGTACACAAAATACAAAAAAAATGCAATCCAAAATTGGCTCACAAGTGCATAAATTTTAAAAAAATGCACTCTAAAAATTGCCTAGAAGTACATAAAATATAAAAAAAATACACTTTCAAATTAGCCCAGAAGTGCATAAATTTAAAAAAATTATTTTCTGAAAATTGCATATTTTTTGGACTTCGAAATACAATTTTTTTAAAATTGATACAAAATACAATTTTTTTAAAAAAATGCACCATAAAATTGATCGAAAAGTGCATAAATTTAAAACTACTAAATCACTAAAATTATTATGGTGCTGAAATTCAAAATTTTGTATTAATAAATAATTTAATTAATTTAGTAAATTAAAAATTTTGGACTTTTAAAATTTTAAAATACAAAAATTTAAAATGAGTCAGAAGTGCAAAAACGTGTCAGAAGTGCGAAAAGCTAGACAGAAGGGCAACTTAGATTTTTTGACCATTTTTTGTACCTTAGAGTCACTTTTTTATGTTATGTACCTAAGAGTTCTTTTGTTAGTAACTTTGTAGTGGAGAGTCACTCCCCCAAAAAATTATTAACAATAGTTTGTTGTATCTTGAAATCTGTGTGTATATTTTTAAAATATTAGCTGTTTTACTAAATTATATTAGTTCACTAAAAAAGATATTAGTTATTTTTCTAAAGAGTGATAATTGTGTAATATATATACCGTGTAATCGGAGCCAATGTGTAATAAGCAAACAAACAAGTATTTTTCGGTAGGCGAATTTTCATAAATGACATAATGAAAATGGTCTTTTATAAAAATGATACTCCTCCATCCCAATCTTGACTACTTGATTATTTTGTGCTCAGAGTTTAAGAAAAAAATATTTATTAGTATTTTATGTGATAAAATGATAAAGTGTTGGATTCATAAGAGTTGTTTATTAGTATTTTATGTGATAAAGTAATGGATAGTTGGGGTAGAAATAGTTGTTTATTAGTATTTTATGTAATAAAATGATAAAATATATATTTTCATCTAAGAAAATATGTAGTCAAGATTGGGACACCCAAAACGGAAATAGTGTAGTTAAGATTGAGACGGAGGGAGTATTATTTATTCGTAGCAATAAAAATTGATCAATAATGGGGTTGTTTTTTTTTTTAAAGCAATAATGGGGTTGTTTAACCAACTTGAATATATTCTAAACAACCTGAATATATTCTAGACAACCAAGTTTTTGGGCATTTCTACAGTTAGATAAGGCTTCGTCATCAATCTCACCCCTAGAGATTGCATGAACTTCTAAATTACCTTCACTAGTTAGTGTCCGCGTAATTTAATTAAAAAATATAATATTTATAATATATAATATATTTAATAATAAAAAAAATATAATTATGTACATGAATGCATTAAACATAAATTAATAATTATTTATTATGTAAATTAGTATACTTGTTTAAACAATTATTGGAATAAAATTATTGTGTCAAATTCTACATGTTTTGCAATTGACTCACGAATTCCTAACTTAAATTTGAGAATCTTTTATCTTTCTTCAAACTTAAAAAATTGAGAATTGAGGAGTAAACAGTTTGCAAATCAGTTGTAGAATTGGTGGGGAAAAAAGTATTGTGCTTAGTATATAAAAACTAACGAAATATCTTTTTTAAAAATCACGTGTGGTGCACATGTATAAAATCGGGAGAAAATTCGACTTGAAAAATTAGTTCGGTGGTTTAAGTGTAATAAAATAATAGTTTGTATAATTAGTGCAACAAAAAATAGTTAGGTGTTTAGGTACAATTTCAGTAATAGTTTAGTGGGTTTAGTGTAATTAAGCATATACATATGATGTAAGAGGTGCAAAAGTTCAAACCTTAATTTTTTGTAATTTTTAAAATTAAACAACACATTAAATTGCCATATGAATACCACATATTAACTACAAACCAATAAAAAAATGACACATTAATACAATAAAATGTGATAACTCATTCAAACTAACCTCAAAATGACACATCATTCAAATTAACTACAAGATGACACATCATCAAAATGAACTCTCCATTAGTAATATAAGGGATATGGGATTAGAATATATGCATTATAATATGCGCAAGTCATTTTTTAAATTCCGAAATCACGTTGTCATCATTTTATGTTTTAAGTATTGTTACTTGAAATCAATCAAGGCCTAACTCCACATATATATAAAGCATCAATTGTCGCTCCATAGCTCAATAATTCTTCTACTCATTTTAAAATTTCAAACTTCATCTGGATTACGGTTTATATCGATTCCAATAAATGTGTTATTAAGTTGATATGAATTCTCCTGTAGAGAGTGTTGCACTAAATTACTAATTGACATTATTATCTTGCTGATGTTGGTGAGTTTTTAGAAATTTAGAAATGGTTAATACACTATTTAAGTAATATGTGTATTTTAAATCAACTTGTGCCTGCTCAGTAGTTTTTATGTGTTATAAAAATAATTATTTTACTTGCTCATATATAGAAATGGTTTATGCTTTCAATGAAACTGATATGTATGGTGGTTGCATTGTTCTACATATGTATATAGTGGTTGAAGTTTAAAAAGAGTGAATTATCACTTTTTTTTTTTAGTAACTGAGCATTTGCAACAGATGTTTGTAATACTTCTAGTGTGATCAACTTGACCCATTATTGTAGCAATTAGTGATTACAAACAATTTGTATGTATACAAATTAATGAGAAAAGTGATGGCTGACAAGGCATTGGTATGTATACCTAATATATATTGAATGCACAACTAACTATAGTCCTCTTAATTGCTCATATATGTTTTCCAGTATTTCGTGTAAGTTATGTTAATTAAACTGCAAGTAAGGACACTATCAACCTGTCAAACAATGGGTTATGCAAATATATCATTTGCCGTGATAAAACTTGGACTCGTAACCTGAATCAGGTACTTATTAGTTTTCTTCCTTCCCGAGTTTTTATTTAGACGGAAAATCCGGGATATCTAAATGGAGAATCTAGGATATTTATTTTAGCTTGCAAATATTTACTATGCTTTTGTTCTGGTCAGATGATTGTAATCTAGGCATATGCCTGTGGAAAGATTATTTGATATTGTACATATTTACTCTTCTTTTCTAGATAGAGTATCGCTTTCCAGTTTCCATTCATGATTGATGACTTATGAATTATGATCATTTGATCATATTTCTCTATTTATTGTCTTGCTCTACAATGTATGCCAAATTTATAAAAAGGGAATAACTATTAGGTACAATTTGAAATGATCCTTTACAATTTACTACAAACCAAAAAAATAGTTACAACTAAATACAAAATTGACTATAAATTTACAAAATTAACTCCAACTAAAAGTTATAAGTTCTACAATATTCCTTCACATTTATAGCCAATTTTATATTGTAAAAAACATTCATAAATTTTAAAAAATCTATGAAAATTTATATTTTAAAAAATTTGTAAATTTTCTTATTTATTAATTAATTGATCTAAAATTAACCATAAAATATGAACTATTGCACATGTTGAACATATGAATTTTTTTTTTTTGAATATTACCCACAAAAAAATGCTGCAATTTTTTTATATGTGCAATTATTTTTACTTTTTTTATGTGCTAATTTGTTCTATTAATAAAAAAATATTGTACATATTGAACATATGAAAAAAAATTTGAACATTACCCACAGAAAAATATTACTACAATTCTTTTTGTATGTGTAATTTTTTTTTTTCATTTTTTTTTGTTCAAAATTGTTCTGTTCAGAAGTTCAAAAAATTACACATGTTGAACATATTTAAAAAGATTGAACATTAACCACAAAAAAATTATTAATGCAATTATTTTGTATGTGCAATTTTTTTTATACAAATTTGTTATATTCATAAAAATAAAATATTGCACATTTTGAATATACAAAAAAATAATTGAACATTACCCACAAGAATTTTGCACGTAGTTTTGCAGAAAATAATTACATACTCTAAAATCAGGGGCGGACGCACCTTATCAATATGGGGGGCCTTGGCCCCTCCCAACTTTTTATATACTAGTACTAGTTATTTATATGTATTGTTTTAATTCTGCAAATACATGGTCAATAGCTACTAATCAACTCGGCGCATACCTTTGTCACTTGTTATCAATGTATTTGCTCAATATATTTTTTATTGTTAGCCCCTGTTAGAATATATAGATCGTAAATCGTAATACATGCGTAGTGAAATTAAACAGGTTCTGGAAACAACGAACACATAATTGCATAATTGAATACGTATAAATATAAAGAGAAATCTTACAGTAAATCGTACGCAGATTTCTCAACTATGGTATCCACGTAATCCTCTTGCTCAGATCCGCACAGATTTGCTAGTGTTGAATCCCGAGACGAATTTGCAAGAAAAATTTTAACTAGAGATTCTATGGAGAAACTAGGTTTCTTGTGTTGTATAATGAATCCCTAGGATGCCATATATATAGGAGAAGCTCAGCTTAAAGATTAAGCAATCTTTATTAGGAAGATTATTTCCTAATCTTGCAAATCATATCTCCTAGATATGATTTTCCTAAATATATTTTCCTACAATAATATTCCATATATTATTTGGGATTCCTATTTAATTTAATCTAATTTAATTAAACAGTAATAATAATTAATTCCAAATTAATATGTTATTAATTCTCCATAAATTAAATATTAAATCCAATTTAACACTTAATCAACCAACTATAATCTGATTAGGGAATTACTTGTTGTATGACCCATATGCCCTCATATATCGAGCGATTGGTCAAACTAACGGTCTTAATTGAACACTAGACAATAAATCAGACATTCTCAATATATGAGGTACGTTGCGAGAAACGTGCAACTACCTGTAACTGAAACATGAGCTATTACGATAACTTCCTTTCATTCGCGAATACTCGATTAAGTCTTGAACATGATGAAGTGTCTATTCAAATAACTTAATCATTTTATCTTCAATCACTAATTGATCACTTATGTCACACTTGGCCACAACGTCTAAGTTGACGTGCATCGGCCGATGACTTAGATCCAATTATGATGAGAAGATGAGTATTCTCTCTAAATCCACATTGAGGAATGAATCATATTCTTGGCTCAACTACCACGCATTTTGTTTTCGTGATGAACTCAATCCAAGTCATATCTACCCATGGAAGGGTCAAGTCATTTGTCATGGTCAAAGTTCATCACTCCACACATGTCGTGCGTATTGACCTCAAGTCAAATGAGTATCGAATCGCTCCCACTAACCGAGACACCCGTAGACACATACTGTATGTTGGGAGATGAATTTAATAAAAGATTATATGATTTTGATTAAGATCCCAAAACCCCTGAGTATGACATGTTCAGTAATGATCTTGATAGATGAGTCAGGATTCAGTTTAGAGTATTCAGGATGTTATCTGCAAAATGTATAGTCAGCAGATATAGTTCAGGATAGGTTCTGAAGACTCTGAAGAACTCAAGATGTTTCAAGATATCAAGTTTCAAAGATGAATCAAGTTCTCAAGACTCAAGATGAAATCGAGATATCAAGACTCAATATGGAAATCGAAAATCAAGACTCAAAGATGAAAACTCAAAGATATCACCAAGATAAATCAAAGACTCGTAAGACCCCAAAACTCGTAAGACTCGTAAGACTCGAAGACTCAAGACCTCAAGACTCAAGACTCGAAAGACTCGTAAGACTCAAGACGCAAGACTGAAGACTGAAGACTGAGTATTTGAAGATCAAGAATACTGAAAGCATAGTAATTACTGAAGACTCAGTAATGTACTGAATGCTCAGTATGAACCTGAATGTTCCAAGGCACTGAATATATCTATCTGAAGGATGCAATACTGAGAGAAACGCGATACCTTAGAAAGTTAGATATTGCCAAGACATTCAAATGCAGACAAGAGGAACTAAGTCAGAAGTGTTGTTAAGGTTATATCAAACTCAGAGTTTGTAACCAAAAGAGCCGTTGAAAGGTGTCTACCTTTTACTGGAGACAAAAGTCAAAAAGAGGAAGACGACACTGTACCATACTGACACTGACAGTGACAGGCCGTTGAAAAAGATGTCAGATGTACGATAGTTCCAGACTGCAAAAAGTGAAGACCGGCTACATGTAAGGCTATTGCCTAAAACGTGTTAGGGAGTTTCAAACCCTAAATTAGCCAAGCACACACCATAAGAGGGAACTCACGGGCTATCTCTCCAATAGATAGTTTTCAAGAGTAACCTTGGTGTATGCCTATAAATACCGTGACCCTCTACATCGTAAAGGTTACGGAAATTTATACGCAACTCAAGAGCTCAAACTTATTCTTGTGCAAAGTTAAAGCACTCAAATACCTCAATTTCCCAAGTGCTTCTATATTGAAGAGAGCTCACTTTTTACTAAGCCTTAGCTTGATAAGATTTATCCAAAGTTTAGTCGAGATATCCTAACCCTTTGCATTGTGCTTCATTGTAAAGGATATCTCATCCTAGTTGAAACCAACCAAGAAACCCCAAACCCTTGAGAAGGTAGTTGGAGTGTGTTTGTTGGTGAGCAGAGTTGTAAAAAAGTTAGTAAACCACGCGAGTAGTCGAAAACTCTAGAGGAGAAGTTAGTAAGCCCGGCTGTGGGTAGTCCGAAAGCTTGTGTGTGATTGAGTAAGTAAACTACGGAGGTAGTCGAAAACTCAAGGTCGGGTTGAGTAAGTAAACCACGTGAGTAGTCGTAAAACTCAGGCCGAAGTTGAGTAAGTAAACCACGAGGTAGTCCGGCTTCGGTTGATAATGAATTTCTCCTCAAGAGTCGTGAGAGCGGATGTAGGAGCTTGAGTCTCTCGAACCACTATAATCTAGCCAGGTTCTTTATCGCTTTCCTTATCCGGTGGCTTAACTGCTGCATTGACTCGATTTTGAAAGCATACTTTTCATCGATATTCGGTTGGAATCAATCCAATCGGTTGCATAAGTGAATCACGGCTAATCACTATTTCATAAGGGAAGGTTTTCAAAGAAAGCTTAAACGAGTATAAACTAAGTGGCCAACCATTCAAGACGATCGAGTGCAAGAACAGATAGTTACCAAACCGAACTCTCTTCCGAGGATTCAAGAAGTTAGTTATCCCATCCAAGCAACTCGGGATCTCTCGACACTCGTGGACTTTGGTTGGGATTATCCGAGGTATCCGAAAGCGGCCAGATCACCGTCTCGAGAACTTTTGACTCGAGCGATCAGGCTTCTCGGAACCTAATCTTCGAGGATTGTCCGACCTGCCGACCTCGGTAAGAAAAAGTTTTAAAATCATCGAACACGCAGTATTCCCCCATACACGCGTGTAAGACTCAGTTTCACCGACCAACAAGTGGTATCGTGAGCAGTGGTTCAACTTGACCACTGGCCCGTGTTGACCAAAGTTTTATTTTCAAAAATACTTGTGGGTCTATCCGAATCCGATCTTATTTGTCAAATTTTTGTTCTTTACAAAAGATCGTAAAAATGTCTTCTAAAACTTCCCATGTTCTCGAGAGAGAACTATGATCTATGGAGACGAGAATGCAGCACATCTCAGATTCCAAACATGAGCGATGTGGAGAGTGGTTTCTCAAGGACCATTCAAATTTATCGGGTGAATCCCGAGGAACAGAAGATGAGAGAATTGATCCTAGAGCGAGATTTCCTAAGTCCGATGACCAACTAACTCCCCGAGGAGAGAAAAGTTAGTCAATCTAGACTACATTGCAAAAACACACTATACAAGACAATTGATGATGGTGTGATGGGAATGATCTCTCACCGTAATATCGCTAAAGAAATATGGGATACACTAGGCATTATGTGCCAAGGCACGATCATATAAAAGAAAACAAACTTTTCATTGGCAATTGGAAAGTTTGACAATTTTGAAATGGATGATGGTGAATCAATAGACAAATTGGAAGTCGATTCACTAAAGATCATGAATGATCTAAATGCACTTGGAAAGAAATATCCACAAAGAGAAGTGGCATTGAAAATTCTTAGAGGTCTTTCTAAGAAATGAGATATTCATGCAAAGGTGATTGAAAACACCAAGAACATTTGTTCAATGCCATACCAACAAGTCTTCTCTCGAAATGGAAGCCTATGAATTTGTAATTGATAAGAAATCCAAAAAGGCCGACAAAGAAAGATGATTCTTCATCAAGTAAAATGTGGCTTTAAAAAGCCAAAGATAAAACCCGTAAAACTAAAGAGTTTGAGAACCCCCATGCCAAACATCGATGAGCTTGAGGAAAAGCTAAGACCGATGGCAAGGAGGTTTGACAGACTTAATAGTAGATTTGAAAATACAAAAGCTTTTACAGAACCACAGTACCGTAAGAAACCCGAGGACGATCAACCGAGAAGAAGAAGGACTGAAGTCAAGGATCTTCATCCAAAAAGGACTCCAAGTCCAAAGAAGAAAATGATCGATGATGATGCCAACATATGCTATAATTGTCAAGAAAGGTCACTTCCAAAGATGATTGTCCGAGTTGAGTGCTAAGGAGAGAAGAGAAAGACAAGCTAAAAGAGACCGTAAGTTCTCAAGCAAAAAAGCCATGGTTGCTGAAGAAGAACACTAAGAAGGAATCTAGCTCTTCGATGAGATATTCTCGACAAAGGAAAGTGATGACATCCGTCCGATGGCCATTGAGGAGGTAAAATCTTCGCCTCTGTTGTTGCTACACTAGCACAAGAGTTTTCAAGTTCCACCGAAAAATCATTTTTGACCGATGGATTCTTTTGAGAATGATGAAGGACTATGTCTTTTTGTTTCAGATCGCTAAATAAAACTCAAGAGCGAGAATAAACCCCGAATCTTTGAAAATCTAA